>CM033278.1:8013138-8613138 GCA_019343175.1 Oedothorax gibbosus
TATCTTTTGAAATTGTATGCTGGGCACGGCTTTTGTTTGTTTATGAAACTGTCAATTTAATACAGCTATGATATAAAGACCTATTGACTTTTGGAATTGGCGCCTTTTGGCGGAGTTGAAAATTTAAGGTAGGGTAGCTATACCCAGGCAGCAAGCATAATCGGCGAATGGTTGGCCAATCATCGATTTCATCGGCAAATGATTGGAAGTTTTTTTTTACGAGATCGGGAAGACGTCGCGCCAACTTGTCACTCCGACGTCTACAAAATAACCGGTCGCTTTGTGAGATCGGATAGAGATGGGGCTGAAGTCGTCTGCCAATCAGTCGATTTTTGGTATTTTAAGCGTCGGTTTACGAGGTCGGCCCGACCCGTCAGGTCGAATCAATTAAGAGTGGTCGTTTGTAGTGATTGGGCCGATGTCGGTAGGATCTTTCAATTCGATCATGAAGTAAATAAATTTTATAGATTATTACAACCAAACCAAAAAAATCTAGTGACAAGCACCTTGATGAGTGAAACGAAGTTTTCTGTTTATTTAAACTACATAAGCCTAAAGGTTTCTGAAATGTAGCGTGGAATACATTTATCAAGAATATATAATCTTGATATTTTCCGAAATCGATAAAGATTTTGTCGACCAAGTCCAAAAGATTTTTTACCATTTTTGAAATTTTACTAATAATTAAAGTAAGTATTCAATATAGGGTGAATATGACATTCAGGATCTCACTAAAAATTTCGATTTTTTTTATTATTTCGATCAAATTTTGAAGTAATGTTTTTTAAAATTTCATTCGCAAAGCTCTCGTGAAGCTCTAGTGTAACGATAATTCAAACTAACTTAGTCAAGACCCATATTAGAATTGGTGCGCCCTTAAATTAATTTGATTTTAACTATATAAATCCAGCCAAAATCCGAGTAGGGGGGAGAGAGCGATTACAGGTATGTTTACACTGTTTTTTAGTAAATCATATGAGTGGGCACTAGAAAAGAGTCCTCGAAGCTTGCGTTGTAGTCAAAAGTCTTGCATGTTATTCTGGTAGCTCTAGTGCGACGATTTTCAAACTAAACATGTTATTCTGTGACCACTCACTTGTATTTCATTTTTCAGTGTTCGTGCTTTGGGAATTTCGGAGGATCATGTGATAGAAAGGGAACATCTTCAGGGCTTAGACTACCAAGTACTACATTTTTATATGTATTGTATTTGTATTTTTACCTGTCATTTTATTAATAAAATATTAGTAATTCAAGTAGTGTTTCTTTTTTCTTGTGTTTAAAATTAATTTTTGAGTGCCCACGGGCTTGTAGTTTTTAGGAAATTTTAAATAAAGTGTAGTTTAATAGGTAGCTGTTAAACAAGATAGGTAATGAATTCGAGAAATTCGTGAAGAAAATTTGAAATTTAAAAAAAAATATTCTAGACAGGGTTTTATATAAAATAATGAAAAAATTATTTTGCTTCAATGGTTTTCTAATAAAAGGGTTAAGCTTTTAGTTGAATTGGTATATGTTCTCGGTTCAGCATCGGGAGTATGTTGGTCAAACGTTGGGTAGAAACCGTTATTACGTAAGAAATGCGTTGGAATCTACCCGGCTAAGCATCGGTTATAGACGACGGCGAAAGGTAGAAAATGCATTGGTAAGTCCTCGGTTTAGCATCGGGAGAATGTTGGTTATACGTCCGTTAATAGGTAGGAAAGACGTTGTAATCGACTCGGCTAAGCATTGGGTAACCGCCTGCACGTCGGTAAATGGTCGCAAGATAATTGGTTTATGATCGCAAAATAACGCGAGTTAGGTTGGCGTGACGTGGGTAAATGGCCGCGCGTTGAATTGGTAAGAAGTCGCTGCGATGGTCAAATCCGATCAATAACCGACGATTTGGGGTCGCAAAAAGGGCGGTAACTATTCACCGACGATTGGCAAAAGGTCGTGTTTTGTACATCGGCCCCAGGTACTGCCGATTGCAATTTTCGATCTCTTACCGACTACCAAAATGCGTCGGTAAGTGGTCGCACATGATTGGCAAATGGTCGCTCGCCAAGGACGAAACGCAGCCGCTGCGATGGACATCGCCCACCCTTTTCCGAAGTGATCGGCATGATGTCGCAGAATGTTTTGCGACTTTTGGCCGATGCTCGGCCAACGATTATTTGCTGCTTGGGAAGTCGCTGCGATGGTTAAATCGATCAATAACCGACGATTTGGGGTCGCAAAAAGGGCGGTGACTAGTCGCCAACGATTGGCAAAAGGTCGTGTTTTGTACATCGGACCCATGTGCTGACGATTGCCATTTTCGATCTCTTGCCGACTACCAAAATGCGTCGGTAAGTGGTCGCACATGATTGGCAAATGGTCGCTTGCCAAGGACGAAACGCAGCCGCTGCGATGGACATCGCCAATCCCTTTCCGACGTGTCGGCTCGATGTCGAAGTATTCTTTTGCGACGTTTGGCCGATGCTCGGCCAACCGATTATTTGCTGCTAGGGTACCCATCCAGTTGTATGGGTTAGGGTTAGTTTGAATTACCATGAGGACTATGGAGGACCACAACTACCCATGAGGGCTATTGGTCATAGTTAAGTGACGAGCCGACACCTGAGTAGGCACCCAATGCAAATTTTAAGAGCGTGATCGTACGGAGAGTCGGGACGTTGAAGGATATTTAACGTACACTCTCTCCACACAGGGTGTTATTCTTCTTGCATTTTTTGGCTGTACGAGTCGCTTATAGGTCGTCAGCTATTTAGGCGATGCCCGGACCTGAGCCTGGTACCTTTCGCATGGAAGGCGAATGGGAAAGAACTCTAACTCATGGAAGGGCCTGGGTACGATCGGACAGGGAGAATCTACAACAGGGCAACAATTGGTATAAACAACAGGGCAACAAATGGTATAAAATAAAAGTTTACATATTGTATTAAAAGGTTCTGTCCTTGTCCATCCATCCTACAATGAAATCTTTAACTTCGTCAATAATTGGTACATTGGTATTTCTTTGACGAAATCACTTTAAAAGCAATTTTAATCAAACTAAATCGATCGAAAGACACAAAGTTTCAAAAACTAAACTCCTCGGCGCAACAGCCCATTACTGGGCCAAGGCCTGCCGTGTCCATTTCAGCTTTCGTGACCAAGGGCTCTGGGGTGCTAGGCAAATGTCCCGGTAAGGTGATCAGCCTCACGCGTAACCCTCAGCGTTTAGTTCCCAAGTATGCTTGGTCCTCATTTTATCGAAGAACTTAAGGGCTGAAATAATGGGTCAACCTCGCCTAATCCGGGTTTCGATCCCCGGACCTGTGGCAAGGCAATGCGAAGCACTACCACTGAGCCACTGGGCCTCTCACAAAGTTTCAAAACTACGTCAATATTACGTAAGCACTTAATCATCTAATTGCTTAACTAATAAAGTTTCCCTCATTCTATTTGACCCCTTAGACAACTGGGGGGGGGGGGGGACACCAATTTCAAGAAAACTGGATGAATCAATTGCTTATCAATGCTGTTTAAAATATTTTAAAGAAAAATAGCATAGACCAATTGTTATAACTATTTCTACAATGCCCAAGAACCGTTTTTAGACTTTTACGTACGGAATGTATAATCTCTATAAAAGTCAATTAAAAATTATTCATAAATGTTCTCTAATTTTCTTTTATATATGTGACAAACATTTCACGCTAAACTTTCTATTCACATATTTTGCTGGTGTTCTTTTAATATCTTTTGTGTTTTTGGTTATCGAAGGAATTAATATTTTGCTGCATATTCTGAACTTAATTTCAATGTTCTTTCAATGTTACTTTTATGATGTGCTTTTTAAATCTATCAATAACATTTTTTAGTGTTTGCAGAAAGAATATGAATGAATTTTAAAAATACTCCTTTGTTAAACACATAATTTCTTTATTATGAAAAATAATTGTATGATAATTTATGTAAATAATCGTAAGAGAATTTATGTAAATAATATTAATACAATAATGTTAAATAATACATCGTAATAAAATGCAATTTTTTAAGGGGGTTCGGATGGATGTTTGGATCAAAAATGTCGATTTTTTGTTTTTCCTTTTTATTTATTTTGCTTATCTTTAGCTTTAATTTAAAACGAAGATTATTGATTTCTGTTAAGTGGTTTTCTTTTTATAAGCATTTTTGAGAAACCTTTAATATCAATTCTTACCTAAACCTTACTTTTCTTTTGCGTTTCCTGAAACATAATGTTTTTCAACAGTTAGGAACATTTTTCTCAGGAACTATAAAAGATATCAACATATTTTGTTTTGTTATTTTTTCCCCATTAATAGCTCTTTGATTTAAACTGAGGAATTTTAAATACCTCTGCTAAAAAAATATATATAGATAACTTTGAATCTGATTTTTTGTGCGGTTTTCAATACATATTTTTAAAAAAGTCACTGGACAAGTATTTCTTAATATTTTGAAATATCCCCAGTTTAAACCAAAGAGATTTATGAAAGGAACAAAATATAAAAAAGTTTATAATGATATCTTTGATATAAAAATCTTTGATTCCAATTCCTAAAATAAAATCTGTTAATAACTAGTAAAATAATTGAAAAATCCGTACCAATAATAATTTATTTAGTTTTTTAAAGATAATTTATAGTTTATTCTGTCTTTCTTAATTCAAAAATTCAAATTAATATTTTACCTTCCACACTACGTTTATAACGTAAAAAGTGGAAGGTATTATAATCGTTCAGTCCGGCCGTCTGTCTGTCTGTCCGTCACCCACTTTCACAGAACGAACCGCAAGTCGCATAAATAAGTGGGATAAGTCAAGTCATTTTGAAACAAAAAATCAGGCTAGCTTACATTCCAAATTTCATTAAAAAATTTTAATTAGAAGCATATTTAAAATTTAAATAACTAAAAATTTAATCTACATTGAAATAACGTGCAAATTCCATTTTCATTCAATATGTTCACTGTTGCCATTTCGTCAAACGTACGAGAAACTTTATTTAAAATAAAAATAAAACTCTTGAAATATATTCATTTATGTGATATGATTCAGTTTGGATTGATGTCATATCACAAGAGAGTTCTTTTGATGGTTCATATATGTATGAGGAAAGATGCATAGCGAATTCTAACTTTGAATAAAAAATAAGCAAAAGTTCGCTTTTATTTTTAAAGCATCAGTTTAACTAATTATTTCTTCTTCTTTTTTTCGAAAGAAAATTAATGAACATGGGAAATTATGGCGACTAAAAGATATTTATTAAAAATAAATCACATCATTATTCTTCGAATTTTAAACAAATTTAGCAAACGATAATAAGTAATTATTAATTTGTGAAAGAAGATTAATGAAAATAGTTAATTTTGGAGTTTAAAAGTTTGAATTAGAAATAAATTATTAGCTAAAGGCCCTGTTTGGCGACTTTCTTTCTGAGGTGTATAAATAGTGCGGTTTTTTTTTGTTGAGCACAAATGTTGTGTGGAAGCGGTTTAAGTGACAGATTCTGTAACAAACTAGTTGTTTATTTTTGATTAGAATTGAATTAAGTTTGAATTTTTATTAAATTATGTATCAGAAAATATTATTTAAAAAAAACTAAATCACGCGTCCGTTTCTCTCAAATATGTAAACTAAAACTTAACTACAACTTTCAGCATGCCAACAAATGATTAATATTCTATAATAAATTAAAAAAAATTGTATCTTTATAAGCAAGTTTACCAAATAAAACACATACCTAAACTTAAACATATCGTGGCTCCCATAAAAATGAATATTGTTGTCTCGTTATTCAACGTTGCCCAGTATAGGACAATTTTAAAATTTAAACTTTAATAAATAAACTTTAAATGTTAACTATACAGTTGAAATAAACTTACAGAAAGGGGAAAAAAAATTAGACTTTATCACCATTAACTTTTCATCCCTTGCAGGGCTCCTCAACATATTCTACCTTATATTTCAATATTTCGCTTTTCCCCTCGGAAGAACCTATAGACTACGTTTGTCATTTCAGAGATTACACGAACGAAATTACACAAGGATTGACAATTTCGGGAATGGCTGCAATAAGGTAAAAAAAAATGAAAAACAACCAAATATAATGTGCAAAACATTGTTCGATACAGCAGTAAAACAGTTTTTTGAATAGAAACACAACGATTTATAAAAAAAGTGGAACGTTAAAATGCCGAAGAATTGATTTTAAAAAAGTAAATAATTATTTAAAATCGTTACGCATATAATTAATAAAAGATTGGTATAAAAACACTTCAGAATTTGAGATTTAAATGGATTAACATTTAAAAATTGGGAATGCAATTGCTAATTTCGCCAAAGGTAGCCATAATACCAATTTGTCGGTAACCTGATTTGGCGTAAAATTACGACTTTTAATGTATCAAATTTCAATTATAATTTCGATCGACTGAAATTAATAAAAAACGCATGGAATTCACGTAATTTTCTAAAATCCAGTTACGTCAATATATTTGTTCACGTTATTTCCATAGTTGAAAAAGAAAAAGTCAAATTGTTTTTAAACATAGTTTCTAAGCGTTAACGGCTTACACGGTATGTATTGCCATAATACTGATTTGGCGGGGTTACTATACTTGGAGAAAAATTGCCGGATATGCTTCTTCAGATTAACCGAATTTTATTTTAAAAAGGATACTTTAGGCTAGACTAAAATATTTCAATGTACGGTGAGCGAGCGAAGCGAGCCTGGATCGCGAAGGGATCCAAAGGGAACTGCGCAAGCATTTCTCCGGGGGTTGGCGAGCGATAGCGAGCAGGGGGTGTGCCCCTAGTTTAAAAAATAGTCTTAACTTACCACTCTGTAAAATCACACACGCCACAATCAAAGTAACGAACCACATCCTTAGCCCAGAAGTGGTTCCGAAATAGTGTGCAAAGGTATCTATCTCTAAATCCACCTTTTGAAGATTGAACTGTTATATGTTTTGAAAATTCAACTGTTTGCCAAGCTGTCCATATTGCGACTTAAAATTTCCCAACCGTTTTATTAAATTTGTTCAAAGTTTAAAACTGTTTCCTTTAAGGGGACCGAGTAGGCAAAAATTTCAAAAATATTAATTTTTTCAAAACTTTAGTTGGGAAAAATATATACTTTTAGTTTAAACAATAAGAGCAGAATATTAATCACAGTTTTAATTTTTGGAAACTTGGAGTAAATATTAATTGTAGTGTTTGAAAGGTAATTGTGTATGGATTTTAAGATATGATAATTATGTATTGTTTATTTGCAATTTTTGTAATTCATGTAGTTGAAAAATTCCTTTTTATTGCCGTCACAGAAAGTTTTATTTTCAAAACATTAACCAAAAAGTGAAATGCAAAAAAAAAAAATCCATACACAATTTTATTAATCTGTATTTGAAACTCTTTGTACAAAAAGTATTGCCAGGTTAGAAAAAAATTGAATCACAAGGAGCATCTCTACTACAAATTAAATTTCTGAAACAATAATGTGTTTGTAATTTTTTTTTAAAAAATTGTGTAGTCTTTAAGCTTATTATTATTGAACTGCAAAAAAAATTACGAATTTTAGGCAAAAAATAACTAATTTGGCGAGTTGAACGTCAAAAAGAGTACACGTTTAGCTTCTTTAACCATTCCAGAGACATGGTTGGCGAGATGGTAAGTCGATTCATATATAACTTAAAGATTGCGGGTTCGAAAAGCGCATAGCGCAAAGCCTTTACTTGATTTAAAAAAGTTTGCATATTTAATGGAAAAAACCGTATTTTTCTAGAATTAACCTTATTTAATACAGAAAGTTTCTATTTTGCTTTTTTTCTGGACACTCTTCCAGTTAAAAGCTACTCGTCCAGTTAGATTGGAATGGTTTTTTTGGTAGTGTGTTAGTTAAATTTAATGGTTTAAAATAGTACTAACTGGATTTTTGAATTGTGTTAATTTGAATTAACTGCAAAAGAAAGCTGGAAATTAAATTTAAAAAATAACTTGTTTGTTCTTCAAAAATATATTTGTTGTATGTGAAAATCCCCCCTCCCCCAAAGCATTTAAAAAAATGTTATTAAGAATTTAGGTGGAAACTCTTATAGGTAAAGGAGTTAAAGTAATCGTCACTCTTATATTTGTATTTAGACTAGTCGTAATATGCTCTTTTAACTATGCAAACATCAGGAGTTATTTTTTTTAAATTTTAAAAACCCCCCCCAAAAATGTTTTTTTTTAAAGAACGTTACTTCAAAGCCAAAAAGGGGGAACTGAAAAAAAAAAATGAAAAACCGCAATTTTACAGGGGTAACGAACCTGAAAAAGATGCCCCAAAAACTGGAACGGGGGTTTTTATTTTTTAAAAGATGCCTCAAAGGCAAAAACTCTGTTGGGGCCCTTGGGGTTTAACTTGAAAAAAAAGTTTTACTTTTGCCCCCTTTTTAAAATAACCAAAAACCAAAAAATTAAAACCCCCCGGGGGAAATACCCGTAAAAGTTTGCGTAAAATCCAAGAGGGGTTTTTTTTTTAAAGATTTTTTTTTTGGGGTTTTTTGGGGTTTAGGGCAAAAAAAATAAAAAAATAATAAAAATTTTTAATTAGGAAGAAAAACTTTTTTCCCAAAGAAAAATTTTCAAGCGAAAAATTTCTGTTATTTGGATTTGGAAGTTTTTTCGGTTTTTTTAATTTTTTAAATTTTTTTAAAATTTTTTGCAAGAATTTTAAAAAAAAGTTTAAAAAATTGAAAATTTTAATTTTTTAAAGAATTTTTATTTAAAATTTTTTTAAAAAAATTTTTAATTTTTTAAAAATTTTTTAAAAATTAGGTTTTTTAATAAAAATTTTAAAACCCCTTTAAAACAAAAAAATTAACTAACTTTTTGGAAAATTTTTAAAAAAACTTTTTTTTAAAATTTTTTTTTTTTATTTTTTAAAAAAATTTTTAAAAAAAATATTTTGGAATTATTTCATTTAAAAAAATTACATTTTTTTATGCCTTTTAGTTCGGGTTTCCAAAAAGATTTTTTTTTTAAAAAAATTAGCGTGTTTTTTTTCCAAATTTTTTTTTTTAAAAAAATTTTTTGTTTTTAATCAATAAAAAAATTTGCCCAATTCCAGGCAGGGCCTCTCTTTTCCGTAACCCTTCGTTTAGGGGGTAGGCCTTTTTCCATTTTATTCGAAAATTTTTTACCTGAACAAGCTTTTTTTTGGGAAAAAACTAAAATCATTTAAAAAAGACTTTGGAAAATTAAATACCCTTAAAGGGGATTATTTTGGGGGAAATTTTAATTAAAAAAAAAAATTTAAAAAAAATTTTAAAAAAAAAAAAAAACCCTTCAAAATTAAATAAAATTAAAAATTTTTTTTATTAAAAAAATTATTTTTTTGATTTTAATTTATATTAATCCTTATAAAGGGTTTTTCCTTATATTTTTTTATTTTTAATGGCAAATAAAAATGAAAAAAATAACATTTCAAAATTCCTAAAAAAAAAATGTTTTTAGGTGGTTAAAAAAGGGGAAAAAAAAAAAAATGTTGAAAAAAAAAAATTTTTCCCAAAAAAATTTAATTATTTTTTTAAAAAAAAACCAACCGTTTAAAAAATTAAATTTTTGGAAAATTCTAAAGAAAAGTGCCCATTTTATTCAAAATTTTTTAATTTAAAATTTTTTTTAATAAAACCCCGTTTTTTAAAAAAAATTTTAACTTTAAAACCAAGTTGTTTTTAAAAAAAATAAATAATTTTAAAATCTTAAAGATAAATTTAAAAAAAAATGTTAAAAAACCCTTATTTTTTTTCAAAAATTTAAAAAGGTTAAAATTTTTAAAAAAATGGGAATAACTAATTTTGAAGGGGGCAAAATAAATTTTTGGGGGTTAACCCAATTTTTAAAATTGAGTTTTTTTGAAAATTAAAAAAATTTTCATTCGAAAAAAAAAAAGGCGGGGAATTCACGTTTATATAAAACCCTAATTAAAATTTTTTCTTTTTTTTAATTTAAAAAAAAAAAATTATTTGTTTTTAACCCCAAAGTTTCTAATTTTCGGAAACCCTTTTTCCCTTTTTTAAAAAAATATTTTGGGGGAAAAAATTTTAAAAAATTTTTGGAGGGAAATCGTAAAGAAGGAAAAAAAAGGGGAAAAAACGGGGAATTTTAAAGTTAACCAAAGGGAAAAACCTGGATTTGGAATAAAATTGCCGAAATTGCCCCCCCAAATTTTTGCCAAATCAATTGACCTAAAGCCAAAAAATATTACTAAAACCAAAAAAACTAAAAATTCTCAAATGCAAAAGTTTTTTTACTAAAAAATTTTTATTTGGGGGGGGGGAAATCGTAGAATTTTAAAAATAAAAAATCAGAACCAACATTTGGGGAAAAAACTTTTTTTCCCAAAATATTTTAAGAAATGATTTGTATTTTTTTTAAAAAATTAAAAAAAATTTAAACTACAGGGAGAATTTTCTAACATAAAAGATTTTAAAAAAAAGAGAAAAATTAAAAACCCTTAATTGATTTAAAATGGAAAAATAAATTTTTACAAACAGAAGCATATAAATTTAAAAAAAAATTAGAAAAAAAAATTAAAAAAAAAAAAAATGGGTTTTTTGGGAAAATTAAAATGGGAATCCCCTTAAAATTTAAATAAAATAAAATAAAGACAAGGGGCCTTAATTAATATTTTCTGGGGTTGAAAATTTAAACCCAATTTTTTTTTTAAAAAATACCAAATAAAAAATATTGCAAAAAGTACGGTGAGTGAGCGAAGCGGCCTGGTCGCGAAAGGGATCCAAAGGGAAT
Organism: Oedothorax gibbosus; assembly: GCA_019343175.1. NCBI lineage: Eukaryota > Metazoa > Arthropoda > Arachnida > Araneae > Linyphiidae > Oedothorax > Oedothorax gibbosus. The sequence continues at coordinate 8,023,922 of CM033278.1, forward strand.
GGCAAGCATTCCCCGGGGGTTGGCGAGCGATAGCGAGCAGGGTTGCCCCTATTTTTACTAAAAAATTTTTAAATTTTTCATACAATGTTGAAATAAAAGGGCTGCGTTTTAAAAAAAATCTATTTATTTTGGGGAAAAAACGGCATTCTTGGCATCATTCTTTTATTGCATCGCTTGGCGGTTTCCCAAATTTTGTTGCATTTGTTGCCTTGTAGCATTGATGTCGTGTCAGACATGCCTTACCCATCAGTTCAAACAAACACAGTTCAGTTAAACAAAATATACAAATCTCCTTTTTTAAAAAAAAAATTAAACTCTTTGCTCAGATTACAAAAACACTCAATTTAAACCCATAAAAATTAACATTCAATTTTCACATTAAAATACAATTAAAAATTACAATAACCCCAATTTTTTTGAAACTGCGTCTGTCGGTGGTCTTACACCCCACCATATCTAGTCAATTTTTTTCAGGTGGGCGTTCTACTAACGCTCTTTAAAAATACTTTTAGGAAAAGTTTGGGCACTAATTAATGAAAAATTTGGGGTGTTTTCAGATGGGCTCAAAAGCCAAAAATTTCTTCTTAAGATTTATTTTCCCCTTTTCTACATAGTAAGGGTTTTGGGGCACCAAGTACTTACTACTTTACCCCGGTTCCCACATTTTTTGTTTTGAAATTAAAAAATTCTGATTTGGTTTTAATCTGAAGGGGTTTTGTAAAAACCCATCATAAAATTTATTTACAATCTTTTGTTTTTGCCAAAATTTTTTGCCCGACTTTTAAATGCACCTCGGGGTCAACAAAAATTTTATGACGGGGAAATTTTTTTCGAACTCTCCCTATCATTAGTATTTTTGGATGGAGAATTTCTAGCCCTTTATTGGGGTGTTTCTATAGTCCCAATAAGCTATTTCACTTTTCCCTTCACTTTCTTAAAAATTTTTAGCTATTTTAACCCCGCTTCAGACTATCCCTTTGATTGGGAAATTAGGACTACTATATCACTTCAAAATCGAATTTTTTCGCAAAAATTTTAAACTCAACAGAATTGAAAGGCATGTTATCAGACACAGTTACTCTGGAATACCATGACAGGCAAATACTCTCTTTAATTTACAAATTACTTCACTAGCACGTTGTTGTCTAAGACAAGCAATTCAACCGACTTAGATAAGTAATCAACCCAAACTAAAATTCCCTTCCTCCAAACTGCAATATATCCATTCCCACCTTTTCAAAAGGTAAATCTGGAATTTCATGTGGAACTAACGTTTCTTTTACAATTACTATTCTTAAATTTTTTCACGTTCAATTTTTCCCACTTAGCAATTAAATTTTCAATGTCATTTGCCATTCCTGGCCAGTACAACAATTGTTTTGCCCTAGATTTAGTTTTTTCCATACCAAAGTGACCCTCATGCAGAATATGCAACATGTCCTTACGCATTTCTGATGGGACAACAATTTTATCTTTAAGAAATAGAATATTATCATCTACAACTAAATCATTTTTAAACTTAAAGTAAAACTTTACGTTTTCAGGTAGGCTGTCTTTAGAGTTTGGCCAACCATTTTTATAAGCTCAACAATTTGACTCAAAATTGCATCATTTTTAGTTTTAACCTTAATTCTTTTAACCTGATATGACTTACATGTAAGTGTTTAGTAGCTTTAACACAGTGTACAATTTCATCTAGGAAAGGTTCAGAATATTTCTTGCCTGTTAAATGACCTAGACAATAGATCAGCAACAAACATATATTTACCTGGTAAATATTAAACATTCAAATCATATCTATACAATTTTAATTTCATTCTTTGTAACCTAGGAGAAATTACATTATTATTCACAATTTTTTTTTGCATGATTGAGACCAACGGCTTGTGGTCAGTTTTTATGATCACACTTCTTCCATAAATATAATTATGAATTTTTGTATTGGCAAACACAATACTTAGAAACTCTTTCTCAATTTGGGCATAGTTTTTCTCTGCATTATTTAACCCTCTGGATGCAAAAGCAATTGGTTTTCCATTTTGTAGTAAGCAACAACCCATGCCATCTTTAGATGCATCACATTGCAAAAACTATTTCTATGTTTGCCATCAAATTATCCAAAACAGGAGCATTAGTAATTTTACATTTTAACTCATTTAATGCACTGGTATGCTTAGGCATCCATTGAAATCAACATTATGTTTAAGTAATTCATATAACGGAGCACTAATACTACTCATATTTGGGACAAACTTTCTTAGATTCCAGCTTATCAATATCTATTATTGTTTAAATTGAAAATCGTGTGTGGTGTTTCATACCTCTAGTTTTTTATTTAATGTGTTTACTTAAAAAGCAAAATTTATCTTCTCGAAAATTCCTTTCACTTTAAGCCTTGTTATTATTATAGATTAAATTTCCTATGAATTTTAAACTTTATTGTGACAAATGAAGTCTTCAATAAGTTATGGTGATATGATGTCGTAAAAAGGATTTTTTTACGAAAGACTATATTTGGTGCCTTTCTCACTGTTTAATATTTCTTTAACTGTTAGAATATTGCTAATAAAAATTGTTTTAGAGAAGAGTTTGAGTTGATTCATTTAACAGCTACACATATGCCTTTTTAAATCTTGCATAAGTCTAGAGCCATGTATGCTGTTATGTATTTCTAAACCTTGATATGCAACTCAGAAGCATTTTTTAAAATTATCTTTACTTAAAGTGCTGAAAAGTAACTTTTCTTCCTCCAAAATTTGAGATTTTACACGATTTTGTCTGCTTTGTAGCTTACAATTGACAACATGAAACACATTAGGGAACCATTTTATAGAAAAAACTGGTTTCGACAAATTTTATAAATACAACAGCATTGAAAAATACACTGGAAGAACTAAAAAAAGTCAAAAAACCAAAACAATAAAATTTCAGTTGAGAAAAGGTCATTTTCTCGCTTTCCTGTTAAACTTTTTTTTGAATGGAAAATTATTTTTCAAATGTGTATTTTAAATTAAAAAATAACAGACATTTTCAGTGCAAAAGCGAACATTTATTCTTTTCAAATTAAAGACTGATTTTATTATTAGCACCCATTTTATAGAGGAAACTAGTTTCTACAATGCTTCAAATACTGCATCATTGAAAAATACACTGTAAATGAGCTAAAGTTCAAAAACTAAAGCAATTTAATTTCGGTAGGGAAAAGATAATTTTCTCGTTTTTTCTGTTGGCTAATTCCACGTAACTGTGGTGTAAGTCCCAATTTAAAAGGAGATTAGAAGCTTTTTAAATTCAATTCTTTGAAAACACAATCAAATTAATTAAAACACATTACATTATTTAGTTTTAATAAGTGTTAATCAGCTATTCCGCTAATTTTTTTTCCATTTAATGTTAAAAGTTATAGTTATAATCACTTTTTACAAACGTGACTTACTCTACAGAAAGTATAATTCTGCATGGAATTAGCTTGTTAAACTTCCATGAGTTAATCAAAAATCTATCTTTGAAATGTAAATTTTACACAAATAAATAACACAGGCATCTTTAGTGCAAAAGCGAACATTATTCATTTCAAATTAAAGACTGATTTGATACAGCTCAGCAAAAAAGTTGTCCTTAGCCTTGTAGCTCCTCTAGCCACACCTGCAAGTACGGCGACGCCTTCCGACACATCGCCCACCAGGGAGGCCCCTTCGTCGACAGCTGCGTTGACAGAGGAATTGTCGGGGACATCCGCCATCGTCAGCTACTACGCCACCGTCGTCGATGGGTGCAGCTGAAAGTCAAGTCAACTCATTAACGACGATTGGATAGAAGATTTGCCAAGGCAAAATAAGCATCATTTATTTTCTTTCGAAAATTCAATAATTATTTGTTATCGTTTGATAACATAATTTATATTTCAAAGAATAAACATGTAATATTCTTCGCTTTTAAATAGAAGGAAAACATTTCATATCAATGTACAATCAAAGAATCTCTTTGTGAAATATATTTGACGTCATTTCAAACTGATTTATGGCACAAAAATAAATTTATTTTAATTTATTGTTTAAAAGAATTAAAGTTTCTCGAGCGATTGTTGCGAATGGCAATGATGATTTAATTCTAATAAAAATGGCTTCGTTTGCTTTTTAAATGAGCTTTAAATTTTGCAGTTTTTTTAAATAATCGAAGTACTTCGAATTCTAATTTATTTCTGAGATTTTCAATGTCTTCTAATTTCGATGCGCTGAATTTTTGACGTATCGCACTTGTCTGTAGCATTTGTAGTTTGGGCTATGAAAGTGGGTGACAGACGGACAGACAGACGGACGGACGGACTGAACGATTATAATACTTTCCACTTCTTACGTTATAAACGTAGTGAGGAAGCTAAAAAAATGAGTTATTAATGCATTTAGTCGGCAAAGAAGGTATTAATGGTATTCGCAAATGGGTCATTAATGGGTAAAAATGAAATATCAAGTTAATTTTTTTATTGTAGTTAGTTTAACCTCGCAAAATCCTACTCATATATTCTGTATGTAAGGGAGTCTGGGGAGCCATGGTCATAAGGGAGACTTGGTCCACCTATTAATTTTAGTATTTAAAAACATTTTAGCATTTTCTCAATTGAAGGTAATCAAAGCTACTGTTGTCAGCAGATAGCCACATTAGTTTTTTTTTGGCTACTTTTTTGCATTGAGGTGAAAATAAAAAAAAGAAAGTTTCTCACCCCAAAAAGTAAACATTTTAGACATAATTTGTAAGATTTTTTCAGAAAAACCAATCCAATTAAGTTTAAGTATATAGTATTTTTAAAATACTGTTATATTAAGGTTTTATTTTAGCTATAAAGTTTGTGCAATGCAGTAGGCTTCAAAGCACCATCCATGTGTCATTCTTTACGAAATGTCTAGGTGGGGAGGGTTGGCCACTCTATGTAAAGGAGGGTTGGCCACTGGACCAAGGCTCCCTAAGTGAACTAGTTATGAAAATCAATACATAATCTTTATCAAATACACGGTTAATAATAACGTATGATTATAACTTTATGAAGGTAATAGATTGATTATTAGTATTTGTACTTGTTTAGAATAAAATGAAAACCTCAACTAAATCAAACTTATCATTTATGACCAAATATCTAACTTTTTCTGCAAAAACTATATAAGTTATTAATTCAAGTATAATAATACTCCATATTAATATTAAGATATCAACAGATTTTTTCTTTATAGGGGGAGGGGGACGAACGAGTAGCTTTAAGTGCGCTTTGACTTTTACAGTTTGCGCCGTTAAAATAAATAAAAAATTCAAACTGAAGCTTATATTCTTGTGCATTTTAATGTGTGTATAAACTGAATAAAATATATTTAACATAAATATAAAAAATTATTTGTTATGGACAATATTAGAATTTTTAATTCTTACAATACTAGAAAAATGTATTAGAATTCCAGAGTGTTGAATTATAATATAATTTTTTTTTTACATTTAATGCTTACAAAATTAATTCGAAATATTTATTATTTTGTCCTTTAAAATTAGGCATTTTTGCATGGGCCAAGTTTCTAAGTTTTAAAAAACAATATATTTAAAAAAGAAAAAATGCATTATTTATATTATCATTATTATATACGTGTTGCCAATAAAATTTCCTTTAATATGTGCTATTACATGAAACTTTTAGTGCAAAAATAAAATTTATAAAAATTAAATTCTGAAACTATGGCCAAGGCTCCCCAGTCTCCAGTACACTGAGTGGCCGAATTATTATGACCACCCCTCAATTCCAAATTTTTATGCCAATCCTTCTATTTGACCAACTCTTCATCTTAGCACTGCGTGAATTCTTCTTGGAATAGTTTCTATGAGATTTTTGGTAGGTGGTATGAGGAATCTAGACTATATTATATGAACTTCACGTTTCAATTCTTAAAGATTTGAAGGCACTGGATCCAGCTGCTTGATGGCTCGTTCGATTTCATCCCACAAATTCTCGTTTGGGATGGGGTCTGGTTACTGTGCAGGCCTACGAAGTAAGGTAAAGTTCCATCATGCCCTTTGAACCATTTGAGAGCATTGCGAGCTCTTTGACGGCAGAGTACACCAGTAAAATACCTGGGTGTGATTGATTTATGATAATACTTAAAAACCATCGGACATTCAGACATTGTTTAACGGAAATCAAAGGACAGAACAATGTCCAAGAAAACATACATATTTGCTAGAAGTTATTAGTTGAAAAAAGGGCTTAACAAATAAATATTTGAGGTTTTCTGCTGGGCAGCTGGATGTGTTTTTTTTACAACAATTCTATTTTGAACCTCAGCTTGTCAAGCTCTTCACCTACCTGTCACTTCAAAAGTTTTTTGCGACCATATACACTGTTAAAATGTTTGGTGCAAGATTGCACCAGAATCGAAGAACTTTTCAGCTGTAGCCACTTTTTCGAGTGTGAATTTACCAATTTTGCGGCAAAACCAAAACTTGGGTGTGCTGCAAAAAATAGTAAATTAACGCTACAAATAGTAGTACCAGCAGGAAAGTTCCAGGATTCCGGTGAAACATTTTAACTTTGTATTTTCCCCTAATGATGACTTGGTCTCGACCTAACTTTTAACCTAGTAACTAAGTTTGCATACAATGATCCTACAATAAACTGAATGGGTATAAAAAACATTAAATAGTCAACACCAATTTCAAATAAGAAATATAAAAGCAGCTCAGTACTTACGTCCGCAGTATCTCTCCGGGATGCAGATCCCGTACCAGTTCCTGTAGAACCCGGGGATGCAGTCGCAGCCCGGGGTGCAGTCGGTGACGCACACTGTCCTCTGGCCGCAAGTGTTGCACTCATTCACGCACTCCACCTCCACCTCGTTCCAGTTGCAGTACTGGCTGCTGGCCACTGGAAGGGAAAAACATTCAGCCAAATCAATAGAGCCCACTTTAACCGTAACCGAGAAGGTAGGGTAACACAGTACCTCAAAAGTTCTTTAAAACGTTTATCTGTGTGTTTTTTCCTTTGTAATTTTATCTATACAAGTTTTATATCAGGTAAAGAAATTATAAAATCATAGCAGTGGCAGTCAAAATTGTTCGTTAACCTCAAAAATTTTAGTAGTTTTAAAATTTATCAAAAGCTGTTGTATATGGATTGTATTAATTTTTACTCAAAGAATGTTTGCATGCTGTTGAAAAGTTATGGCAGAATATGCATCAATATCCTATTGTAAATTCACGCTGTAGCATATAATGCAGCAAACATATAGTAGCAAATTTAGTGGAGTTAAATTTGTTGTATGTTCTAAAAACAGTTATGCGCAGGGTATGTAACAATAGTCTAGTATAAGTTCATAACTGGAAAGAAAAAGTTGTGGGATGAGCCCAGTAATACATTAATTCATGACTTTGCTATATCTAAAATTGTGTTGAATTTAATGTTATTTTTAAAAATATCTTAATTTGTGCAATGCAATATAAATTCAAAAAATGGATTTCTATTTATTATATAAGCTATGTAACGAGTCTTTTGAATCAACTGACGCCTCGTCCGACCTTTTCCAAAACCTTATCTTTATTACAGTTTAGCCTATTTAAGGTATTCTACAGCTATCTATGCCTAAAATTTCGAAAGTTTATTAATAAATCGTTTATAATATTACCAAATTTCGGAACCATAACCTCTAACAGAATAATTTATTCTACCAATAAAATATTATATGCTATGGATAAAATTTTTAACTATAAATATTTATCGTCATTCTAAACTAACTTATACCAATTTTTTTTCATTTTTCTATAGATATTTTAAATAAATAAAGGATCTCGTGTAATGATAATTTAAAAGAATAAGAAAATGGTCTTTTATGCTTTTTGAATGGAAACTAAATTTGGCATTTTTAAAAAATAAAGTACTTTAAATTCGAATTTTTTTATAAGATTTTCACTGACTTCCTGACTTCTAGTTGTGATGAGCTGAATATTTTGACGTATTACATTTGCATGTAGCATTAATAGTTTGGTCTATGAAATTGGGTGACCGACAGATGGACGGACACCTTTATAAAAGCTTCTACTATTTACGTTATAAAAGTAGTGTGGAAGCCAAAAGAGAAATGAAAATGCGATTTAACGTTCCTGGCTTTCAAGTATTTAAAACTATAAGTACTAGTATATTTTTATATATATACTCAAATAATTCAAAAACAACTCACCTGCAACCAGCAGGATACATGAAACGAGAAACAAACTTCTGTTGTACATAGTTTGGCTGGATCGTTGAAATGCGATGATTTTGGTGGTCCAATGCTGCTTATATATAGCAGCCAGAAATTTCACACAATGGGGTATTCATTTCCTAAATTTGCAATTCGGACACTTTCGTCGAGGACAAAACTCTGCATTTTTGTCATCTGTTGATTTTGTAATATTTTATGCTTAGTAGTTTCGTGATAATGAATTGATCCTTATGATCCTTACAATATATTATATCAAATGTAGTAAGAGAGAATTGAAAGTAATTAGTAAATCCGTTGCAGCGTAATTGGTCAAATGAACGGTTTTTTTTACTGAAAAATAAATTGTAAGGAAATTTGGTAAGTTATTCAAATAGAGTATAAATTACGCATTTCAAACATTATGAGTCAATAAGTATTTAAAACTTTCAGAAAGCATTTACATATAAATTACATTTGGATGAATACTTGTGATTTTTTACAATGCATACTTAAAATTCTATAAAAGAAATATTTAATAGTGCAACGAATTATTTGTGTGTCGAAAATGTCAATATTTTCTTTTCTCACATTTTTCAATTTCTTGGATTCATTGGCAAATTTTAAGAAAATCACTGTCAAAATGTGAAACTAAAACTCAAAGAAAATACTAAAAGAAAAAAAAAATTTGAAAGAACTAAACTATCCTACTTTTCTGTTACCTTAATGCTCATAGAAATTCTAATAGTACAGACATTCAGACAAAAAGCATTAAAGGTAAAAAAAAAAGCAACCTGGTTTCGTCTTCGTGTAAGATAGAGATCTGCGTTATACTCAATCTGATCTGCCAACTCAAACAAAAAGGCCAGAGAAGCTCTCTGCGATGTCACGCTATCCGTCCATTTCGGAGTTGCCGGCTGTTCCGAAAGGGGGGAACGAAACCTGTTCAGAACTTTAAAAATATAGTCGGCCGAGCTCGAATAATAGGCTACCTACTTTTTCTTCGGAAAAGTTGACAATCCGAACCATACGGATTGCATGACGTCCCGAAGAGCTTCTGTGGCATTAAAATTGAGTATAGCAGGGCTGGGCGCGTTCTATTCTACGCTATTGTAATTACGGCGTTAATAATGCGTCAGCTCTCATTTTGAAAAAAAGAGAAAATAACTTTATTGATATGAAAACAAAAATAGATAGATTGAACAAGTTTATTGGTATTGGAATTGTTCATTATTATACAAGGTAACAAACATATAAAGCTATTAATAATTTTATTAAGGTACAGCTGGGGAAAAAAAAACGATCCACCCTTCATATTTCGGCTGCTATTGGTCAAGGAATTTTGTGCAAGGTGTCATTTTTCAGGAAATAGCGTAAGGAATTAAGAACTGGCAACCAAAATTGTATAAGGGGTCGTCTACATATTAAAATGAGTACCAACTTTGAAAATTCCAATGGCAACACCCAATTTTTTTACATAAAAATATTCAGCAACTTCAAAATACCTCAGGTATAAAAAAAGAATTATTCATCTTGCATTATTTGCTGAGATATTAAAGCATTAATTTTCAATTCGTTTGGGGGAAATCTCCAAATTGATAAAGGTAATATTTAGGGTGTTTTTTCGAAACGACAATCTAGCAAAAGGTTTACCATAATCTCGCCAAAAGATGCTAGAATTAAACCTTCTTCCCTAATATTGTGATTTTTTTTTATGTTTTTACCTTTTTTTTAAATTTTGGATTTTAAAATTCAGAAATAAAATAAAGGGTAGACGAGAAAAAGTTTTAATTTTAAATTAAGTCACATATACGATTATTTATAACGAACAGATTTTCAAATGCAATTAGTTACAATCAGATAGACAAACATAATTATTACATTTATGTTTTACATTTTATGCAAATTTTTGTTTCATTCATATTGCTACAAAAGGTTGGTTTAAAATTCGGCACACTGGGTCTGGGACATATCCCGACAGCCGAAATCCCGACAAACCAAAATTCCGACAAGCCGAAATCCCGAATGGGTCTAAATCCCGAAAACAGATTTTTGTCCATTTCTCGATTTTTTTTAAATATTAGAGATTATTTATTTATTTAGTTATTTAGTCAGTTATTTAATCAGTTAGTTAGTCAGTTAGTTAGTCAGTCAGTTAGTTAGCCAGTCAGTTAGTTAGTCAGTCAGTAAGTTAGTCAGTCAGTAAGTTAGTCAGTCAGTCAGTTAGTTAGTCAGTCAGTTAGTCAGTTAATCAGTCAGTTAGTTAATCAGTCAGTTAGTTAGTCAGTCAGTCCGTTAGTTAGTCCGTTAGTCAGTCAGTTAGTTAGTCAGTTAGTCAGTCCGTTAGTTAGTAAGTCAGTCAGTCAGTTAGTTAGTCAGTCAGTCAATTAATCACTCCGTTAGTTAGTCACTCCTTTAGTTAGTCCAGACTGACTAACTTAGTCTAACTGACTTTCAATTAGTTAGTCAGTGAACTGACTGACTCACTGACTAACTAATTGACTGACTGGCTAACTGACTGACTGACTAACTTACTGACTGACTAACTTGCTGACTGACTAACTTACTGACTGACTAATTTACGGACTGACTAACTTACGGACTGACTAACTAACGGACTGACTAATTAACTGACCGACTAACTAACCGACTGACTAACTAACTAACCGACTGACTGACTAACTAACGGACTGACTAACTGACTAAATAACTAAATAAATAAGTAATCTCTAATAATTAAAAAAAATCGAGGAAATAACATATTATTGGAAATTTTAGAATAAAATAATTATAAATAATATTGGAAATAACATACATTCAAAAACATAGTAATCGATTTAATTTAATGTTAATTATACAAACAAAATACATTGTATGCACTTGAAACAAGAAAAGATTTTTAGACATTTGACAGACATCAATAATTTGAATAAACATTTACCAAAAACGCTTTTCAACCACCAAACGATAATGCAAATTAGGATCCAATTTGCTAACTAATTTTTTACACGGTCCCTAAAATTCGTTTTTTTCAGTATTTTTACAATAACTCGGCAAATAATTGTTGTTGAATTAAAAAATTCGGGATTTTGGTTCTACTTGATCTACTTTATCGATTTATGTAACAAAAATTTGGGGTTGCTATTCATAATTTTTTTTTCTTATTTAAATTTAAATAAAAAAATAATAATAATTAAAAATTGATGAAAAAACTTGTGTGATTTGTTTTTGGAAGATTATGAAGTATATAATGAAAAAAAATTGTTGGTTTAATTCATTTTATTTGTGGAGGTATAAATAAAAGTTTGTGAAACTTTTTTAACATTATGGGCCTTCAACTTCGAATGCTTATATCTCAACAAATAATGCAAATTAATAATTTTTTTTTGGATCTGGGGTATTTTGAAGATGATAAACATTTTTATATAAAAAAAATTGGGTGTTGCCATTGGAATTTTCAAAGTTGGTACTCAATTTAATATGTAGACGACCCCTTATACAATTTTGGCTGCCAGTTCTGAATTCCTTACGCTATTTCCTGAAAAATGACACCTTTCACAAAATTCCCTGATCAATAGCAGCCGAAAAAACGAAGGGTGGATCGTTTTTTTTTTCCCCAGCTGTACTCGTGCAAGGTGGCAGTTTTAAAAGAGGTCCCTTCTTCGTTTTCAAGGGTTATTTTTAAAATGGCCATCATGTATATCTGTGTTAAATCAACTTTTCTAAACAATTATAAGCAAGATACACTTTGATGTGGAACATAGCCTGAAACTTTGTAAGATTTTGTTTTCTTAACGTTTCAAATAATTCATAACACTTTGTAAACCAGGATTGTTGAAAGTACATTTTCTTCACTGTTGCTTCTTCTTTCATATCAGTTTTACTGCATTAGATTTACTGCAAGCCTATTAATGTTAGGACATCAAAAATTTTATAAAAAAATTCAGTGCTCAAAACATTTAAATGTAATCTGAATTTGCGTAAGAGATTTTTGTGATTATTTTGTCGAAAAAATTGTAAAATAATTATATATGCATGCAATGTTTTTAAAAATTACTTGCGATTTCTAAAGATTCACAAATTTAATTCCTTTTTCTTTGAGCTAAATGAAACTGAAATTTCAACTCATATAAATTACGTGTTATGAGTATATAATCAGCATAGTTAAAAATGAAATCTGCTTTTTTTAACCTATCGAACCAAAATATGTAAATTTCGAATGGATTCTATGATTTATTAATATTTTACCAATTACTTTTAATTGGAAAACTTAAAATTAAAACTTTTATTATCTTGAAAAGAAAATATATGGGGATAAAATTTGTCTTATTTCTTCAAGCAAACATTAGTTTACTTTTCAAATAAAACGCAAGACTCACTACACAACTGCTTAATTACTTATTTTTTAAAACTTCTACCACAAGTGGAAGGATATTTCAATATTTGTCTTCGTATGTAACGATTTTAAGGTTAGAGCAACAATCAAAGAAAAAAATGGTATTGTTCCTGTGAATATGATTAAGATTAGATCAGAGTAAACTGTTAGTTTAAGATTAGATCAGTAAACTAGGATTGCCTATAGCTAATTGTTAACCATAAAAATGCTATCAATAGTAAATACTAAAATAGTACTTTATTTGTTGAAGTTCAGAATTTCAGCACTCAACGCTGTTGTCATCAAGATGGTTTGACAATGGTTAACTATCGAGGTCGCGAGTGTCGTGTGTATGAGACAGACGCGGCTGAGACGCGCGATAATTCCTATATATATATATGTATGTATGTATGTATGCATGCATGCATGTATGCATGTATGTATGTATGTATATATACAATCTATACCTTTTGCCTTTATTTTCTAAGGAAATATTTACAGCAGGAATTCAACCAAAATAATGTAGGTAACTTTTATTCGTAGTTGTTTAAATAAACGTAAGTGTCGCAAACTCTAATTCCACCTATCTTTAAGGAAGAATGGGCGCGCTGGACCGCGGGTCTCCAAACTCAAGTGCCTCAGTGTTAATCCAATGGTGAAAAAACTATTTTCTCTGCCACATTTCTCCGGCTGTATTGAATATTTTTACAAACGGTTTTTTTTTTAAATGATAAATGTAGATAACTTACAGGTTCCAACCTTCTCACTTTTTGAAATTGCTTCGAATATTTTGTGTAAAATTATTTATTGGAAATTAAAAAAAAATGTTAGAACCAATTTAAAAAAAGGGGGAAGGTCGGGACCTGCAAGTCAGCTACATTTATCACATAAAAAAATCCGCTTGTAAAAATATTCAATACAGCCGGAGAAATGTGGCAGAGAAAATATTTTTTTCTCCATAGGATTAACACTGATGCACTTTACTTTGGAGAACAGCGGTCCAGCGCGCCCATTCCCCCTTAACATGTTGGTTGGTTAGAATTTTTCAGCTCAAGATTCGATTTAGGCAAGGATGTTTTTGAGTCTCCTCTGAACTACGTAAGGAAAAGTAGAAATAACTTTTTCTTCAATAATTTTTTTTAAAACCTAAGTATATATGGAACGAATATGAATTTCGATCCGGGAGCAAGCATATTAACGAACGATTTTAATTATGACCAATTTCATATAGTTAACCATCCAAGTCTCCTATCTTAAGAAACAAATTTAATTTTTTCCTCATAAGTAATTAAGATTATACAAATTTCTTTTTTTATTGGATGTTAAAATTTCTATTTTTGTTGGGAATTTTTTTTGAACAGTTTGTAAAGTAAATTCTATTAAATATTTTTTAATTAAGCAAAACTGAAACATTTCTTTATTTTTCAGAAAAAAATAATTCACATTTAATTCGAGTAAAATAGTTTTTAAAAAATTCGAGTAATTTTTTTTCATGTTTCAAGTCAATACAAAGAGAAATAAAAAAAAAATAACTTAAAAATACCTTGCAGTCGTTTTTTAACCTTTAGGCAGCAAAAGTTCCATTTTGGAACAGTTTCGTATATCCTAACTAAATAAAGCTTTTTCAAAAATTTATACTAAACATGATGCGAGTCTTGTATTGAACCTCAAAATAAGAAAAAAATACATTTTTATCCAGCGTGGTTCATTTGGCGGCGTTTAATTAATTTTATTTTTGTTGTAATCTATGTAAAATTTATTCCCTATTTTCTTGACATCTGGAGTGGTATAAACAACACTTCGTAAAAATCCAATAGCACGTGATAATGCACGTGTAAATAGTTAGAAAGTTGACCTAACAGAAAGAATGACACATGTACACAAGTACAAAGCAATATTGAAACAATTTTATTAATAAAGAAACCTAAACGTTTACAATCAACGTTTTGTGGTACATATGGAAAACAAAACAATGAACGAAATATGGGAAATTAAAGTCGTATTATTTTCATGTATTGTATACTTCAAATTCATTTGTAAGCATACGTTTAATATAATTTAAAACTCACATTTGCCAAAGTAACTAACATATAAGGTCCGGCGCATTCATTGGCAACTTTTGATAATAGTAAGTTCAATTGGCCGAGGTTGCCAATGAACGAGCCAAAACCCTTTATCTTAGTTGGAAACGAAACAATTGTCTCTGGAGAATGTAAGTTTCAAAACTGAGTACTTCACACATCAAATAAAGCTTTATAATTAATACTGTGCAAGTTTTTTCCTTAATTAAACATGAGAATAACTAGAATCACTTCTTCGTAAAGGACAATACTTTACATAGATGATCACAATTTACACAATGATAGTTTGATGTATTTCATGTTAAAAAAAATTATAATTTAAATATAAAATTTTAAATAAAAGGTGTTTTATGCTTCAAATAACCATATATAAATTAAATTCAACCTAGAACGTATGTCCCTATGTTTTCGTAGTTCCCCAAGAAGTATTACTTGGTATGTCACATCATAGGATATTAATAAAATATTGTTTATTGGCCCTTTCACTACCATGATTCCCCTAAAAGAAGAATGCTATATCAAACAATTGTTGAAAAACAAAATTGCTTCATCTACACAAAAATATCCGTTAAAAAATTTTTATACTAAAACTTACTAGTTCTATTAGCTATGCTCACACACCACAAATTTCAAAACAAAAGTAACTGATTTGGAACAGAAAAGCGAAAAATTACTCGGAATGATTTGGTTACTATCAGTTCGAGCAGCAATGTGTGTCCATGGTAAATATAAACAAAACCCGACATTTTTATTAGCTTAGGCTAATTTATTTTGTAGGGTAAGTTTGCCTTTGTCAGATTAAAGTTGCATTACAGCTACACAAGGACTAGTGGAGAAGTCAGTCGCTGATCAGACCTATAGAGCTAATGCATTAGTTTTCAAACGCAACTTCTGCGAAAGTATTGCTTTTCCATGAAAGCATTTGATTACCAGGCATGAGAATCATCATAACAACAAACTAAAACAAATATGGAAAGAAAATAGCATCCGCGATATTAAAAACTTAATTAATAAAGTTTAAATACAGTATCGCCCTCTTTAATATTTTAAGAGTGATTAAAACTTAAAAAACAGATGATATAACTTTCCATAAAAGTTTATTTTATTTTGCTGTTATGACGATTCTCGTACCTGGTGAAAAAATGATTTATATGACAAAGTAATGTTCTCGCAGAGATTGCGATTTCCAAATTAATACATTAGCTTGATGGGAGTACTCAACAACTTTTACTCATCAAGTGACGACAGTAAGAAATTGGAGGGGGGGGGGGGGAGATTCAACACTCAATTTTGAGCTAACACGGGAAACTATCATTGACATTTTGAGTTAAAATGGTGGGGTGGGCCTTCCTCCTCGAAAATTTTTGACAGCCCTTCCCGCTTGTCTTCCGTACCTTTGCGTGGCAATATACAAAACTTCCTGAATAAAAAACAATCTGTTTTCTTTTGGAACGCTGCCGAGAGTGCATTCGAAAGCAGTTGTCTCCTGAAAAGAATTCTCTTGGTCAAATTGCATGAAATTATAACCCCTGGTTTCATTCGCTTCGGCTCTGACGTGTAACGTGTCTCCGGCCTTAACAAACGTCGGCTTCGAGAATGTTATCACAACTTCTTTGGAATTGTCGATTTTACAGTGCTCGACGAAATTAAAACCACAGGGCAGGATTCTAACTTCAATAGAAAGATGTCCAATACAACTTTGTTCTGTTACAGGGTCACCGAAGGCCAGCTTAAGTCCTTTGATTTGGTAACTTCCTTTCAGGCATTTCATAGATAATACACAAAATAATGTGTTCATGTATCCACGCTTGATCTGTCTGAGGGCGATGGTTACCCTCTGATCAGCAATGTGGCCTCTGTTAGCTAAAAAAAATAAGGGGATTTAAATATTTTTATCACCACACATAAAGAATGATTATAGTAATAAATTCTCATTTTAAATACAGTAGAACTCCAATTATCCGAAATAATTTGGACCTAACCACATTCGGATAATTAGAAATTCGAATAATTGGAGATAATTGGGAAAAAAAGTATAATCAATTAATTTCCTTTTTATATGACAGATGAGATGAGTACCTAATATAAAAGCAGGTACAGCTGTTACAAACGTTTACTATATGCATATTATAAACTTTGTTACGCGGCCTATCTGTTGCTGTATGTTAGTTAAGTTGTCATGCCAAAAAAATTACTAGGCAACGTGACAAATAAGCCGGGTGGAATTTTTCCTCAAATTCGGATTATCGGCAATGTTTCGAATAATTGCAGTTCTTCTGTAGCTGGAAAATAATAGTCAGTAATCAGAACCACAAAAAAAATTGGTATAAGCAATTATTAAGCATGACATTTAGCTTGGGGAAAATCGACTGGTGTAAAATTTTAACTACAAGGGGAAAATGTTTGTATATTTAAAACATACCTGGTCGAGCTGGGACATTCACCAAAGCACACCGACTTGCTGTTCCTTTGTTACACCACGTTGGTAAGGTGAGGCTTACAGCATTCTTACCAGGATTACTCAAATACATGACGATTTCCAGAGCTTCTTTTGCACTAAATATGTTCTCGCCTTCGCACTGATGCACAATTTCGGTGAATTCTGCCAGAGGAATCGTCAAAAATCGAATGTTTTTCATAAATGGTTCGATAAGTTCTCTTCTTTTCGACCTTCCCAGAGGTTGGGCATCCACCCAATTCAACAAGGCGTCGAAAAGTTCTTTCTCAGATCGTAAGTTGAACTTGGGCAACTTGCATATCGTTCTCACTGTTGACATAGCAGCTGATTTGAAATCGTGAGAGCTAAAATATAAAACCGGAAAACTGTATTAATAATTGTAAAGTAAAAATAATAATACTAGAAATAAGAATTTCTTTGAATATGACCTTATGTCAGACAACTAAATGATTTCTTGGAAAAATGAACCACATTATTCAAACAAATCCCGTTATTTGTGGTCATTTTTTAACTCTTCAACCTATGACTATCGTTAGCCAAACATTCGATTGCTTTGATCTTTATTTCCTATCAATTGACTTATTCTTCGATGATTTCACAAATATATCTAGCATTTCATTAGTAACGCCATGACAGTTACGGGAAAGAGAAGACGTACATCTTAGGAAAAAACGCTCCACCCATTGTTTCTCGGCGGCTTTTGAGAGAGGTTTTTTATTTTAAAGAAAAAAGTATAGAGTTGATTTCGTTACTAAAATTTTCATAACGGATCATCTACTCACTAAAATGAGCGCCAACTTTAAAACATCTTATAGCAATATACAACTTTTTTGATAAAAAATGTTAAGCACTTTAAAATATGCCAAATATCAATACATAATTTATGGACGCCCCCAAAGACGAACAAACAGATAAGCCGGGTGTAATTTTTTTTCTGAAATTCGGATAATCACCTAAAGTTTCGGACAATTGGAATTCTATTGCAGATATTAAGGGGAGTCGGATGGTTGTTTGGGTCAAAAATGTCGATTTTCTATTTTCTTTTATTTTTAACCTGCATATCTATAACTTTTAATTTAAGACCAAGATTATCAATTTCTGTTTAGTAGTTTTCTTTTTATAAGCATTTTTCAGAAACTATCTAAGTTCTTACCTATACCTTACTCTTCTTTTGCGTTTCCTGAAATATAAGGTTTTTCAACAGTTAGGAACATTTTTCTCAGGAACTATAAAAGGTAACATATTTTGTTCTATTATTTCTTCCCCATTAATAGCTCTTTAATTTAAACTGAGAAATTTTAAATATCTCTGCTCATAAAAAAAAAGTTATACAGCTTTAAATCTGATTTTTTAGTTTTTTTTTAATACATATTTTAGAAAAACTCACTGTAAAAGTATTTTTTTATAATGTGAAATATCCTCAGTTTAAATCAAAGAGCAATACGTAAGGAACAAACTATAAAAAAAATTCACAATGATATTTCGTATAGTTCCTGAGAAAAATGTTCCTAAAGTTAGTAAAATTAACATGGGTGAGATAGAACCATCCGACTCCCCTTAAGTGACTTTTATCCTACCTGATGACAGCCCTCGTGTTCTCCTGGATGAACTGATTACATCTGTTTTTGAGAGAGTCCATCTTATGGGCCATGGACAGCTGGAGTCTGGTACATGCATTGGTTTCCGTGATCTCGGCCGATTCGAAGTAGGATTCACATCTGTCCACCAATGGCTGGACCAGAAACAATTTGGCAGCGTTCAGGGTTTCCATCACGGAGGCATCGCTGCAGAAGTACACGTCGTCTGTGTACAGGAACCTATAGGCGCGAAAGAATGTTTCTAACTTGTTAAAGGATATTCAGAAATTAAAAAGGTAACATTTTGCGCTTTGATATATAGGTATTCAAGAAAAAGAACGTAAATCTGGCGGAAATGGTTATTTTGCATATCTCCGCTGCAAGAAAGGAGACAGTATCTGCAATTTTGACGTTTTTGAGTTATTGACATCAATACACGTAAAAAGAATTATTATATCCCAAAATACTTCATATAATTCATAGTTAAATCCGCATATCCAATCAAACGTATGAATGTACGTTATACTTGTGCCTTTTGATGAAACGAGTTTTCTTCATTTTCTCAAAACTCAGTTTTTGCAGATACGGTATTTTTTCTTACAGCGGCAATATAGTTGTGGATAGATTCTATAGTAGTCAGTTGGTTCAGCTTCATCATAATCAGGATAGTTGCCAGGTTGGTTAAATTAAAGTCACACTAGAGCAACAGTTGACAATTAAGTATTCTAAATCTTTAACAGAATTAAACAATCCTTACTCGACTACATTCTTGAAAGCCTCGAATGAAATGTTGTTGATCTGTATATCCGGGTGGATATCCTTGGCGATGGAGCTGGAATTTTCTCCGTACAGCATATCGGCGAATTTCTTGCTACCAGCAGCCAGGATTGCTCTGTGGGCCTCCAGAGTGGGTTTGGGCTTGACGCCACAGCTCACGATGAACTTGACGTCGGTGTACTGCTGGTTCTTGAACAAGTTTCGCAGTCTCTGGCCGATGTCCAAAGGTCGGTTGCTATCAGTGCCTGTTAGGGGGGAAATCATGTTAGATTTCCAAACGCTGCCGTCAATGGTTGGAAAATTAGGTTTGAAAGTTACCGGCTGTTTATTTTAAGTTTCAGTGATGAGCTTTAACACAGCCAGTTACGCCTCGTAATTTAGAAGTGACGAGGTTAAGCTACGAGGTAGACACCTGAGCAGGCACCCAGCTGAACTTCGAGCGACATCTAGAGCGAGGAGCCCAGGGCCTCCAGACCTAAGTTATTTTCTCACGAATGAAATGTATCGTATTAGGTTCGGTTTTCATATACTTTTAGTTTATGCATATGCATACCCGTTAAAGTGGACAGGCGGCCAATTTACAGGTATCGGGTGCAAAAAGTAGTTAAATTATAGTTAACTTAAGTCATTTTCTCAAGCTGTTTACGTATGTTTTGAAAATACTGTTAAACGTTAATAATCAATTACAACTTTCCGCGGCGAAACTTTTGCCAGACCTTTAACTCCAATAAAGGTTCAGACTTTGTCCACGCATCTGGTGGCGCGATATAGCGCTACTTATTTCTAACTAACAAATTTATTTAAATCGAAATGATAATCTTTCTTTGTTTTCATTGCTTATCGGCTCAACTTTATTTCTATCACCATAAAAGTAACGGACAATATTACAGTCCCTCCCAAAAAAAATAAAAACGTAGAAAGATTGTCGTTCCAATTAAATTATACATTTGTTTAGTTAGAAAATACGCCTAGGCGTTTATAATCCGTTCCCCTGGCAGGGATTAGAACGCGGATCCCTCTGTATCAGAGGCCGATGTTCTGACAACTGGGCTACGTACGGAGCCCCCCATCATGTAAGAGTTCCGGTCCGGCTGTTCATTTTTAGTTTCTATGAGGAGCTTTAACACAGCCAGTAACGCCTCGTAATTTCAACGGTGACGAGGTCGACACTTCAGCTGGCACACAACTTAGCTTTGACCTACATCGTACAGCTGTGAAAAAAAAAGTTGACACTAGTGATTATTGCAGCCGTTGTTCATCCCATAGAATCGGACCTTTTTGACTTTGTAAATAAATAACGTTCTGGATTAACTGCATGACAATAAATTTGCATTACGGGTCTTATTTAAAAATGTTACCACTTCGAATATTCAATACAACCCTTTTGAGTTCATATTTTAAATCTATGATAAGTTTACACGAATACAGTTTGTTAGTTTTTAACATATTAGTTAAGTTATAGAAAGGGACAAAAAAATTTCAAGTATCAAGTTAGGGACCGTAATGTTTAATGTGTGCACATTAAAACTATCCAATCTATAATAATTATATATAAAACGATTTTTTATTAAGTAGTAATTATAATAACCCAAACAAAATGCATACGCTATTGAAGTAGTATTTAAAACATGTTTTATATTTTTAAATAAATATAATTTTAATTTTTAAAAAAATATATCGAAACTTCTTAATAATTTTACAGAAATGAATTCAAGACAAGAAGTTTATGCGAAATCCCAATTTTTAAAAATTTTCATCCATGATTTGCTTTAGTAAGTCATAAATTACTTTTTAATTTCCCCTTAATAGGGGGCTGTATACGAGATTAAATGTGAACTTGATAAAGAAACACAAAGCATTGTAAAAAAAAAAAAATAATGACCTTGAGAATTCTATAGTATGACATAATAGAAGCCTTCAAGGTTGAGTCATGATATTCAACGATTTTTTTTTCTGCAATTTGTTTCTTAATAAACTTAAAATATTAGTAACTAAGTATATTGCTGAAACGAAGTTGTTATTGGAATAAGAAGTTATTAAAGAATTAAAAAGCCTACACTTTCCGTTACTTAACTACTTAAATGAAATTCTCATCGTAACGTAACACAAGTATATTTGTAACAGTGACTGTCGCCTATAACCACTTCCACTCTTAGATTTAGAACCTTAAGACACACTTAGATTTAGAACCTTAAGAAAAATATCGCCATACCAAGCATTTAGTTATAAATTGAACTTATCAAAGCCAAAAATTGGATACTTTTATTAATTTTCTTTCGCAAATAAAATAAATAATTTTTATCGTTTACTAAATTAATTTGAAGTTCGAAAAATAGTTACGTAAAATTGAATGAGTCAAATCCTAGCATCCTTTACTCGAAATTTGGTAATGTTTGGAAAATGTCGCCTTAAATGACGTGAGCTTCTTATACTTAAATAAGTATTTAAAAAAATGTAAGAACCTGATATTTCCGAAAGATTTAGCAATAAAACATGAAACAACGCCAAATTGCATTAAGAATTAAAGAAATGTAAATTAATACCAATTAGCTTTTTAAACAAAAAAGGAACACTGTGAACCACTTTCTTAGTAAATTATTACTAATGAACAATCAAAGAATCGCATAGTGCTATATTTAATGATGTCATTAAAAATCGA
This sequence comes from Oedothorax gibbosus, assembly GCA_019343175.1. Lineage (NCBI taxonomy): Eukaryota > Metazoa > Arthropoda > Arachnida > Araneae > Linyphiidae > Oedothorax > Oedothorax gibbosus. Next base: position 8,046,056 of record CM033278.1, read on the forward strand.
TTTATATGTGGAAAATAAATATCCCTTATAATTTCGATTTTAAGGTTTCTCGTGCTATTATAGATATAGCAACAAGAATTTTTTGGAATGAATAACTAAAAATTAAATTTCAAAGCCAATTAAATGGGTAATTCGTCGACTAAGAGGAGGACAGATGTCTCCGTCCAAAAGTGCAGACAGATGGACAAAAAGTATGAAAAATGTGCCTCTGCTGTCATACCTTTCTTAAATAAAAATAATTCTTAAGATCTGAACGATAGAACCAATTTCGACATTGAAGTAAGGATAGACAGACGAACATCTTTACCATGTCAATACCTACTTTTCTATTTTTCAATTATTTCGAGTCTAAAAAAAATGGAATGTTGCCTAAAAATAACCTTAAGGCTTCATCCTCATTGACTATACATCCTTTGTAGGACCCCTTCCACAATATCTTTGACCTTACTTTTATTTTCCCTCCTTCAATACAATTACAGAATTCGCTCGTAATTTTGTAGATGATCCCCCAAAGGTCATCAAGTGATTTGATTAAATAACTCGTCAAATATTCATCCAAATGTAATAAAAACTAAGATTTAGTCGTTTTTGAGGGTGCTTAACATTTCTAAGTTTAAAATAAAGTATTAAAATTGGGGGTTGCCATTGGAAATTTTACAGTTAGTAACATTTTTAATATAAAGACGGCCCCTTATGCAAATTATTCAGAACGTTATTTATTTACAAAGTCAAAAAGATCCGATTCTAAGGGATTAACAATGGCTGCAATAATAACTAGCGTCAATTTTTTTTCCCACGTAACTCCGTCGGGTTAGGGTTAAATTGAATTATCGTCACATTACAGCAACACGAGGGCTATTGGCGATGCGAGTCATAATTTAGAACCACAGTCAAGTAACGAGCCTTCACCTGAAGAGGCACCCAACGTAACTTTTAACGGGTGATATCGTACACAGGCTCATTAAAAAAGCGATCGGAGTAGTAATTTCTTTTAAAGAATATACAAATAATAATATGTGTTTTTTCGATTTTTCATAAATAAAATTTGGGAAAAAAATCTAAATGTGATAGAAAAGAACTATTTACATTTTCGAAATCAGCGTCCAAAACTACATATAAAAACCTATTTCGCTTTAGATCACAGACAAATAGTTTGATTAAAATAACAGGTTAAACTTTGCAGGCTAGAGTTATTTATCTAGCATTCCATCTCTATGATCAATTTCCTATACCTGAATATTTGCGCTAATGGATGAACTTAACTAGATTTTAAAACGAAAATTATTCAATTTTAATGACCTTTTCCCCTTTATATTGAGATTTAAGCCATTTACTTTTTCATAAGTAGGTACTATTTGCACGTATGATATGTGAATTACTAAATCCAGTTATGAGCAATTAATGGGGCAGGAAGATTTAACTTTATAAGCACTGCACAAACGAGAAAAGTATGTTTGTAACAGAATGTCACTTAACCCGCTTCCACACAACAGTAGTGTTTAATAGGTAAAAAGGCACCAAACACAGCATTAATTCTATATTAAACATTTTTATGCTAAATTTGGCTAGTTTCATTTAAATTTATTTCTAAAATTCAATAATTATTACTTATCGTTTGCAAAAATTAATCTATATTTTAAAGAATAAATATGTAATAATCTTCGCTTTTAAATAGAATGAAAATATTTCATATCAACATACGAAGAATCTCGTAGTGAAATATATTTGACGTCATTTCAAACTGATCGATGTGGCAAAAATAAATTTATTATAATTTTTTTTCTAAAAGAATAAAAGTTTCTCGAGCGATTGTTGCGAATGCCAATGGTGATTTAATTCTAATAAAAATGGCTTCCTATGCTTTTTAAATGAGCATTAAATTTTGCAGTTTTTTTTTACATAATTCGAATTCGAATTCTTTTCTGAAATTTTCAATGTATTCTAATTTCGATGCGCTGAATTTGTTGACCTATCACACTTGTCCGTAGCATTTGTAGTTTGGGCTATGAAAGTGGGTGACGGACAGACAGACGGACTGAACGATTTTAATACCATCCACTTTTTACGTTATAAACGTAGTGTGGAATCTAAAAATTGCAAAATTAAATAAACCACCACAACAACTTTAAGGGAATGTAAGATGGTTCGAATCCGGCAGATACTACTCTGAACAAAACGTAGTTGAGAACGAAGTGAAAAGAACAGTGGCCCCAACTTGTTTCTGATATCCGAAATATAATTTTTTGACATTTCCAGGACAGTTACTGGCTTATGATTGTTTCTAACTTTTTTAAAAAACGACTGATATATTTTAGGAGCATAATAATACAGACTAAAAGTGAATAAATACGGACTTATTTTTGTAATTGATTAAAAAAATTAAGAAAAAATTAATGTATTACTGATGCCTTTTTAAAGTATGTGCCATCAATTATAAACACATTTTAGATTCAACACAATAACATTTTTAAAATAAAATCTAGTTGTAGTTAGCCTCTTTTCAAATGAATTTCCTTTTTGTTTATTTGATTCTCACACATAAAGTACTAAATAAAGACTTTTTAAAGACCTGATTAATAAACAACCTGAGTACTTCAATTATCATTATAAACAGTCTAAATAAATGGATACTTTTTAATGACTTTTAAACACTATAATTTACTACTACCGGCCTACACTTAAATATTGTTAAAATTCTAAGGCTATGTCCTGACTACGCCACAAAGGCAACAAAACTTGGCGACTTGGCAGAGTAAGCCCCCAAGCTATTGCATCGCTTGGCGTCCTTGGCGGTCGCCAAGTTTTGTTGCATTTGTGGCATTTGATGTCATAGTGAGGACAAGAAAAAATACCGACCTAGGTCCTCCGAAAACTGAGAACACACATCATCCTGATTGTAATCCACATTGACGTTCGAATTCCAGGATGACAATTTATGCGGATGATGTTCATACATATTTCCTATTAAAATAATAATAATTTGCACTAAAATTCAAATAAATAAAGTTATCTTAAATATTGATTTAGTAATATATTCTTAAAATTTAACGCAGTGCCTACAATATAATTTTATATCATGGAGGACTGTTTTACATGGTATATAGTATAACAATGTTTATGCATGGTAACACAATTTTTTTAACTGATTATTTCAAAATTTTATAAAACTATGAGGTAGTCGAATTTGACCGTAGCGTTCATTATGTTTCATAATTAATTTCCTTGCTATGGATTCATGTAAAATAATTTTAAAAACTGTAAAAAAAAAATCTTAACTAGCCTGGCGACAAATTACAAAATTTGGCGAGATTTTAAAGAGAGACAAATAACTTTTTCTGACAACCATGTGCACTAATTAAAAAGGTGATGCTAAAAAAACGGGACTTCAAGGTATTTTACGTGTAAATATTTTGGAGTGAATTGAAAAAAAATTACAGCTATATTATAATAGCCGGTCTCTTTATTGGCGACTTTTGGTGAGCTTGAAAACTTAACGTAGGGTTGCTATACCTATAGAGTTATGAAATATGAAGTGGAATGTTTACGACATTTGGGCATATTCGTTCAAAAAGATATAGAAGTAATATTTTTTTTAATATATTGAATATAAAAAACAAAAGTTACTTGCAAGGTATTCAATAACAAACATAAAATTGACATAAGTAAAATATTACCTGACATTCTTTCTCTGATAATGCTGAATCACATTTATCCAAACTGACCTCAAAAAGTAAGGTTGTCGGTGTCCTTTATCGAACGTCAACGTGGTAATCTAAAATCGCCAACTAAAAATTAGCAGACTTCATACACACAACAAAAATGGCTGACAATCGAAACTGAAAACAGCTGACGAAATGCTTGCAGAAATAATGCACGAACTATTGATTCAACCTTGAAGCTTGAAAAAAAATTCAAGATAAAGCTTTATCAAAAGTATGAGCGGATTGCGGAACCACGTTATCATTACTTCGACCCGAAACACGGACGGGGAAGTCCCGCTTTTTGTAATTCTTTTCACACACGCTAGAGGGCCACACCAACACACCATTGATGGGATACACAGTGACTCTCTAGGCTAGGATACACATTATATTAACCCATTCAGTCCGAACTTTATATATTTTTATTTAAAAAACTAAAATTTGAGAAATACTAACTCATTATGCATCCAGAATGAAATGGTAAAATGCAGGAAAAAAAAATTCCTAAAATTTAAGAAAAAAAATTGGAATCCTAACTTTTAAATAAATTATAACAATCATTTTTTCGAAACTTTATTTGTCAAAAATAGCTAAAATTCAATTTGTAAGCATTTAAAAATGAAAAATTAATGCCAATTTAAAGCATGAAAAATTTAGGGCCAATTTATTTAACAAAATTGTTTCAGAGTGAATTTTAATTTACCATGTTTTTCATATTTTTATTTAAATACAGCAAACATGATTTAAATCTTCAAAATACATGATTCTCTCATCTAATGATACTAAAATGAAGTAGAACTTTATAGAAAAAATTATGAAGAATTTAATAAATTCATTTTTTAACCCTCCGATCGTTAGACCTGGCTTTTTCCGTATTTTTTCCGTATCAGTCTTTATAATTTACACATTTTTATTCACGATCATCACCTCCAAAATAAACTTGGTCATTTGAACAAATTTAATTTAAAATTTATAAAATTTTTGCTGTGAAAACAACCATACATATTTGCCCATTTCCTGGCCGTTCAGAAGGTCTCGAGTTTAACTTGGTGAGAAGAAAAAAAACCGCAAGCTAATGATTCCAAATGGAATTATTGGGAGTGAAAGGGTTAAGTAGCCTTTCTCTAAGTATGCGCCGGGCAACGGAAAGTTACACTTTCAGACAAAACATACACACGATGTCCGGGTGATATTAGAAAGAATAATATGATTACTAATGCGCGCTTATCTCTTTTTAAGCTTTTTTTTTCATCTTATTAAAGGTACTTTGGGAAATTTGCATGGGGTTCTGGTCCTCTTCCGTAAGAAATGATATAGCAAATGATTTAACGAAACTCAAAACTTCATAAATGTCTGCAATAAATATTTTTAGCTTAGTTATCTGTTTTTTTTTAGTTCGAAAGCATTCAAAAAATGAAAAAGTAGGTATTAACATGCTGCTAATGTCTGTCCGCCTGTCTGTCCGCCCGTACTCCTCTTCCGAAATGAGAAACTTAATTGATTTTTGACAATTTTTTTCTAATGAGTATAAATATTGTGAAAGCGGTTCTAGGTTCTATTACAAACCTACGTGTTTTCCAATAAGAATTTCAGTAAGTATATAAGTAACAGGAAAGTAGGCTTTTTTAGTTCTTCTAGAACTTCTTATTTGCCAGAAGATCTTTGACACGTGTGAGAACTAAGAAAATATAGGAATATTTCGGACGACAAAAGGTATAATATCTGTTTTAATTATCGCAATTATTAAGTCGTTGTTAACTGATTTATTAGAAAGTAAGAATAATTGTTTATTAGGAATAGTTAAAAAACACATTAATAATAATTAATTTAGAAAAACCAATATTCAATGCATGGCTAATGATAAATTAATGTAAGAAATAATACATTTTTAATTAAAATAATAAAACTTAATAATAAATATAATTTGATATCAATTATAAATAATACCAAAAAATTACATAAAATAATAAATCAATTGATAAAGTTATAATAAAATTATTCACAAACAATGTCAAAAATGTAGCGATTGATGGCACTTATTACCAATCAGAGAGACCGTTTCAAGTTATTTTAACAATAAATTGTGTTAAGCAATCAATAACAATGCTTATTCGGCAAGATAAAACATAGTAAATTTGTAAAATGAATAAGATAAAATCAAAACAAAAACTTCAAAGTAAATTATATAATGAACAGTTTAAGCAAAATAATTAACTGACTTTAATTGCGACAACTTTTAACATTATGTATTCTTAAAACTCTAGGATTCTTTTTCCAACCAATAGTGCACAGCTTCAAATTTTGACTTTTAGTTTTATTTTCTGTTAAAAAAAGTATCTTAGTATCTAAAATTACACTGCTCACAACGATTAGGGAAATGCACGGTTTAAACCCTTTCACCCCAATGATTCCATTTGGAATCAACAGCTTGCGGTTTTTTTCTCTTTCTAAGTTGAGCTCGTTCTTATTTATCGTTAGAGGTAAGAAGCATGTCTTTTGAAGAATTAAATAATGTTTGTTTTAATTAAATGAAAATATGAAAATCATGGTAAAATAAATTTCACTCCCAAAAAATTTTATGAAATAAATTTACCCTAAATTCTACACGCTTGCATTCTTAGATGTTTACAAATTGATATTAACTTTATTTAAAAAAATAAAGTTTTTCAAAAATAATTGTTATAATTCATTCAAAAGTTATGATTCTAATTTTCCCCCTTAAATTTTAGTTAAAAAATTAAGATTTTTTCTCCTGTTTTTTACCATTTCATTCTAGATGCATAATAAATCCATTTCACAAATTTTAGATTATTAGAGTAAAAAATAAGAAGTTGGAACTGAAAGGGTTAACAAAAGTATACGCAAATGGCTCCCCTAATTGTTTTGAGCAGTGTATATTAATTTTTTTAAATAATAATTTTTTGCTGGCAATAATAACGCATATTAAAGTGCAGCTTCATACAAAATACCAGAGATCGGAGTAACGCGTTACGCCGTTAAATGTAACAGTTACTTTTTTCGGTAACTCCGCCGTAAGATTTTCAGAAGGTAACTGTAACTTAGTTACTTTTAGCGGTAACGAAGTGAAGAAAAATTTCGTTACTTTTCCGTTATTTCTCACAACGATCTTCACGGATATTTTCTTCACAACTCGGCGTTTGGCTTAAGGGGGAATGGGCGCGCTGGACCGGGGGTCTCCAAAGTAAAATGCATCAGTGTTAATCCTATGGAGGAAAAAATATTTTCTCTGCCTCATTTCTCTGGCTGTATTGAATATTTTTACAAGCGGATTTTTTTATGTGATAAATGTAGCTGACTTACAGGTCCCGACTTTCCCACTTTTTGAAATTGGTTCTAATATTTTTTTAATTTTCAATAAATAATTTTACACAAAGTATTCGAAGCAATTTCAAAAAGTGGGAAGATAGAGTACCTGTAAGTTATCTACATTTATCATTTAAAAAAAACGTTTGTAAAAATATTCGATACAGCCGGAGAAATGTGGCAGAGGAAATAGTTTTTTCGCCATTGGATTAACACTGAGGCACTTGAGTTTGGAGACCCGCGGTCCAGCACGCCCATTCTCCCTTAAACTTAAATATTTAAAATTTAACTTTAAATAACATTGAATTTTCGTTCTTATTTTTTCCGATTGTCTCTATTTCTCCAGTCTTGGTTCTCTTTGAAAACTGGTAAGATGGCTACATTTCATTTCACTTGAAATTTCTAAAAGTAACTGTGTAGTATAGTTACTTTTCGTATTAAATATACAGCTAAAGATATAACTCTATGACAACGTAATATTTACTACGTTTTATTTGACTAATGAAACCCATTAGCACCGAACCTTTCGATTTACGTCAATTCCAACCAATGGCCACACATACACTGTCTGACTTTCAAACAGGTGTAAAATTATATCTGAAAAAAAAACCCTGGTCAGCAAAATCAAAGGTCATTCACTAAATATTTCTGTGGCGAGTGCAACTCTATACGAAGAATTTTCCGACGCTGAAAGTATAATATCGTTGGAGAAAATTTACATTTTACTGTGCCACTGTATCTTAGGTATCTTTTCTAAATAATGTTTCTTTCCGCAGTTTTGAGTGTCAGTTTCTACATTTCTTTAGGTAAGTAAAAATATGCATTTTACAGCTGTTTTACTGCTGGATTGTTATATGCTTTGTGGTAAAAGTAATCAATTCCGGCTTTATTGGTAACTAGCTGACCCGACAGACGTTGCTTTGTCATTACTATGAATATTGAATTGTAGTTGAAGGTTGATCGAAAAATCTATCGATCCTTGGCAAATGCAGCCAAAAATGTCCAAAGAATAATACCCCATGTGGTGGGAGTGCACGTTAAATATTTTTCAAAGTCCCGACGCTGCGTACGATGTAAAAGTTGCATTGGGTGCCTAATCAGGTGTTGGCTCGTCACATGACTGTGGTTCTAAATAAAGACGCACGTGGCCAATATCCCTCTTGTATAGCTCTAGTGCGACGATAATTCAAACTAACCCAAACCCATACAACTGGATGGAAATAGCTACCTTACGCTAAATTTTTAACTTCGCCAAAATCCGCCAATGCCAACATTCAATTGGCCATATCATAGCTGTACCAAATTGACAGTTTCATAAACATAAAGTTTACTAACAGTTCTTAGAAGTATTCATCAGATATAGAATAGTAATCGCCTTTACTGCCATGATACATTGTAGCAATATCTTCACTTCTTACCATTTATAAACATCAATTAAATTAAATTCGGAAACAAAAAAATCAAAAGATTTCAATTCGATAAATAAAATAATGATATTCAAATTCCTACCATTTAAACTCACGTGCTCTGACGTGTTATACTTAATTTTCGTTCGCGTGAAACGTGCTGAAAAAATTAAAATAAAAAGTATAAATTCTAATCTTACAATGCTATTCCTATGGAGACGCCACATTTTGCACTCCTACACCCATTCGGGTTCGAATTTCGAATAACTCATTCATTAAGAACCTTCTCCTGACAATAACAAACACAACGAAAAAAGAATTAGTGAAATCGGTTCAGCCGTTCAGGCGTGATGCCGTGACAACGAAAAAATGGGACTTTAATTTATATATAAGATAAACGGTAATTATTATAAACCACTCGTGTTCTTTTAAAACGTTATTATTGATACACTGTTAAAAATTTGTCGCTTGGTTACACCAAAGATATGGTTCCAAGTAGCAGCAACGGCTGTGTGGTGAAATATTTCACCATAGTTTCTGTATTTGGTAGAACTATTTCTCAGGTTTTTGTTTCTTAAGTTTGAAAAATGGTTTACCCAAATACTCAAAATAAGGGGAAATATATCACCGCACAGTCGTTACAACTACTAGAACCTTTATTATGGTGGAACCAAGCCCAAAATTTTTGACAGACTGGTAGGTAACTCTTAATAATATGTGTAATATGTGTTTGTATTTAACAACCATCATTAACAATTCTCCTCTATATCCCGTTTACAGCGTAATTTGTTAGAATTTCCTGTTGTGAAAATCATTAAATTAACTTTTTAAATCATATATTGTTTTTGAGATTTGTCGAGCGTAAGCAATAAGTCAACAGTTTTTCGTTATTCTACAATTTTCCGAATTAACAGTAACTGTTTGCGGGGCATCAATTATACTAATTTATACGAAAGTCTATCTGATCCCGAGCTAAATTTATTGAAAAATTACTACCAAAAAATAAGTAGCAATTGTCAATGTAAATTTCTATATTTTATAATGCAATTTAATCCTATTTCATTTCTATCCACACAGTAGTGTCCCAGAAATGTCCAGAAAACGCAATCTACTCCGAGTGCAGCTGCCTTCTAACGTGTGAAAGCCCCTACCCAAGCGACGAATGCACAGAATCGTGCCAGTCTGGCTGCTTCTGTAAACCGGGATACTTACTCAGGAACGGAGACATGTGTGTACCACATGCAGAGTGCGATGCTACAGAGGATAACAACCCTAAGCCATCAGATGGGAATTATCGTAAGCCACAGGAGGGACAATATCCCAGGACTCAGGATAGAAAACCTCCAAATACTCAGTATGGAGATTATCCTAAGACCCAATATGGAAATCCTCCTAAACCTCAGTATAATAATCCTCCAAATACTCCGTATGGAAATCCTCATAATTCTCCATATGGAAATCCTCCTAACACTCCGTATGGTAATCCTCCAAATACTCCTTATGGAAATCCTCCTAGCCAGCAGTATCCCATCAGACCAGAAGATGGGGGAAACTATCCTAAGACGCAGGATGGAAAGTGTAAGAAGGATTTAATTATCTATCTATATCTTATGCAATCCTATTCAATTTTTATAACGCATCTTATCACCATTTCTGCTAATATATATTAATAATAAATTAAAAAGGCATCGTCTATGTTAAATTTCGCCCAGAGACGTTCCAAATACTCTAAAATTTAAACTGTGACTGCTTGAAAAGTTCTTGAACATGATTGGAACTGACCGGTTATCACTGCAAAGGCCACAGTTTCCCATTACCAAGTTCCGTTCTTAGTCATATGCAGTAGAAATTGACAGCCGTCGTACAAAAATTGCAATGCGTGAAAAAATATTTAATATTATGCAAGTTTTTTTCAATACTCTTTAATTTTTTTCAAGAGAATTTATATTCTTATGTTGATATTACGTGTATTCAATGACTTTTAATTTAATAGTTTCGAAAGCATTTTATTCATTGTAATCATAACTGCATCACAACTCTTTTTACTCACTTCCAAGCAATAATTTGGGGCTGAGGAGCTCAGTCGATAAGGCGCTTGCCTCTCATGCGAAAAGTCCCAGGTTCGGACACGAACATTGCCAAAAATAACTGCCGACCTATAAACGGCGCGTGCAGCCAAAAATGTCCGACGAATAATACCCCATGTAGAGATAGTGCACGTTAAATATGCTTCAAAGTCCCAACGGTGCGTACGATGCACCCTTAACTATTGCGTTGGGTGCCTACTCAGGTGTCGACTCGTCAATTAACTGTGGTTCTGAATTACGAAGCCCCCCCCGCCGATATCCCTTGTGTAGATCTAGTGCGACGATAATTGAAACTGACTTATTTTCTTTTAGCTCGTCGCCCGTCGCAGTGTCCCGAGAACTCCGTGTTCATAGCCTGCGGTTCCGCCTGCGCTCCTACCTGCGACGACCCAAGACTCCGTTCCTGCGGAGACAAGTGCCATACTGCATGCTACTGCAAGCCGGGATTCCTCACAAGCAGGGACGGAAAGGGATGCGTGCGACCGGAGCACTGTGACCTCAAGCAGATACCGGGTGAGACCCATCGAGAAGAGATGGATGATTGGAACGGTTACGCCTACAGTGATGTCATAGTTACGTCAAACATTGTCTTAAACAACACAAACAAACCACCCGGCAGCTAACTCGTTGGATGGTTGGTACATGTATTTCCGGCTTGTGTGCTTGATCAGAGACTCGCTTATAAACCTTCGTCAAGTAAGACAGACACTGACAGACTTTTTTACTGACACAGAAAGAGAAATTACAACCAGGGCAAAGGCGGGAATCAAACCCTCGCCCGGTACAGTGCGCAGACTGTTAGCGTAATGGTCAGCGATCTTAACCATAAGCCATCCCGGGCCACAGCTAACTCGTCTCCCTGTTCGAATTGTCTATTGAAATAAAGGTACAGTAATATGGCATCAATGTAGGCGTGACAGTTCTAGTTGAGATGAATTAGATGCCGTTTGGTTTGTTTGTCGGGTTTGAGGCAAGGGTTGACGTACTGTGACGTCACTGTCAGCGTGGACAGACCAGTTGCGTATTGAAATGTAGGAGCAGAAATCCTATTCTGCAAGGGCTAAAAATAAACACGTTTTCTGGATGTCCTCCACGTGATTTCAAAGTATTTGACGATAGATTTGTCGTCAAATGCCTTAAATTAGGAGATTTTCTTTTTTTTCTACTCTTTTGCGACAATGGACAACTGGAACGGCCATGTCTGCGTCAACGTCACGGCTACGTCAAGGATTGTATTATAACTCACAACCTAACCACCCGACAGCCAATTCGTTCAGATTGAAACGGCCACGCATATAGGCACGTCACAGTTACGTCAATCGTCGTGTGAAACAACACAAACTAACCACCAGGCACCTAACTCGTATAAGCTATAACGGTCTTGCATACAGTGACGCCACAGTTACGTCAGCCATTGTCTTCTTTCCCACAACACAAATAAACCACACTCCGCCCCGTTTGAATCAATAACCTCGAACTCAAATAACACTATATGTTATATTAAATATATAAAAGGAACCTTCACTGTTTTATTTTTGTTTATAAATAATACTAATTAATTATAAAATATACTACACTAATTTTTCTTTTTTTGTAAAACATCACAACACACATCTAATTCATTATAAAACAATTTACTATTTCCAAAAAAGAGATTATTTAAAAGATTACAACTTAATCATTTATCATTTAGAGCCAGTAATTCCGAAGTGTCCTGCCAACTCCATCTTCATCAGATGTGGATCAGCCTGTGTCCCGACTTGTCAGAACCCCTACCCTGGCCCGTGCAACAGTGACGAATGCGTTACTGCATGCTTCTGTAAGCCAGGATACCTGATGAACGTGAATAGCACGGCTTGTGTTCGACCAGACCAGTGCGAAAAGACCAAACCTGCACCTAGTAAGAAGACTAAATAAATTTCAGTATTTGAAATTATTTATTATGACAGCAGATTGACCTACTAAAGATAGATAGTATATTTATACCAACTTACTGCGAATCGATCTCACTCTGCAGTCCAGACTAACCGTTACACTGCGAGGGCGGGTGACTTAGTCCCTTCCAGCCAGTGGTGGATTAATAATTTTTTTTTGAGGGAGGGGGAGGTAAAACATATTTTCAACTCCGTTAATTAATGGAATAAATTGATTACCTGTTAAAATTCATTGAATCTGTATTAAAATTGATTAAAATATATTAATTATCCATTTTATTGAATTAAAACCCATTTATTATGCAAGCATCCATTGAAATTTTGTTCGTTTAGTGCAAGATAATTTCACTTTTCAATTTTAGCTTTTCACCCCCCTACCGGATCCAATACTGCTTCCAGCTTTCATTGCTGCATTTCCTTCGATCGGTGTTTCGATTGGGGTTTTGTTTCCACGTGATATCGATTCACCAATCGAGGCTAGAGAGGGATTTTAGTTTCTTTTGGCTTTTCTGTTGCCACTCAAATCCTGAAATATTTCCATTGTTTTGAGTGTCTTAAAGCTCCCTTAAATTAAAAGTCTTATCTAACTTAAAAATTTCGTCGGTGATAATTCAAAAACATACGAACATTAGTACAATCGACAATTATAACTGGCTTGTTTTACGTGATGTATATCATTTCTCCTTTCATTCCTGTCTATTCCTGGATTCCATTGGTGGTTTCGGTGATTGATGGTATGTCGTGCTAAGCTCCCCCTACTATATTTATTAACCAATCGAGTGCTTTTCCCCATTCAACACGTAGAGCATGACCATTCGAAATATCGTACGGAACGTTTAGTGGTTCTGTACATCCAGTTTCACTTTTACGACAGTCTTCGAGCAGAGAAGAAAAAACAGGGTTGCATCGAACATTTAAGTTTAAAGCTAGAGTAGAAACTAATTATTTTTTTTTAAAAAATACATAGTTGAATCTTAACAGTATGATTTAAATATTTTAATTCGATGAAATACAGTTGAGTTTAAGAAAAAAAAGTGTTACCTATTTTTTCGAAAATCAAAGAATTCTAGTTTTAACAAGATGTCAAATAGAATACTAAAAGTGTTTCTGTATATCCAGTTTCACTTTTACGGCAGTCTTCAAGCAGAGAAGCCAAACAACAGGGTTGTTTCTTCAGATGAGCTACGGTATCTTTTGGAGTGTCGGTGTGTTGGAAAAAATCTACTTTAAATAATTAATCAAAACATTCCGGATTAAGGAAAATGTTTAAAAACTTAATAGTGATTAATATTTTTGCTAAGGATTCATCTGCAAACTTAAGTAGTACAATAAAACGAAAACTTTAGCTTTTGTTTTAAAAAGTTTATTTTTTTATTAACGTTTTTTCCCCCTTGAGCGGAAATTAACAGGGATCGATTTTAATAAGAAAGGGTTTGTTCAAAAGAGAGTTGCTAGAGTTATTCCAAAAATTTCTTTTGTATTTTAATAATACAGAGTTAAATTTTAGTGTAAGATTGTTCCGGAATACAGGAACTTTCCAGCTGCTATTTGGACAGTTGATATACCACTTTTGCGGTCTATCAAAGTTATAGCTTTACCACGAAATTGATAAATCGTAAGTCCAAGTTTTAAGCTGGTCAACTGGCGGAAGCTATACTTTTCAAAGTTTTGGCGCTAGATTGCACCGGAATCGTGCAACTTTCTAGATGTCACTACTATTGTGAGCTTGAACTTAATAATTTTTTGGTAAAACCATAACATTGATACACAGCTAAAGTGGTGAATCATCGCTCCAAATAGTGGTGGCAACTAGAAAGTTAAAAGATTCCTGTGCAATCCTGCGCCAAAGTTTTTAATAGTATAATTTATCTCATCTAAGTTAATTCTTATATCCAATACAGCTACAGGTAATACAGCTACAGAGAACGTCTACAACTGCACGGAAACTGCCGTGTTCGATGAGTGTGGAAGCATGTGCCCTCCCACGTGTGAACAGCCGAACCCAGGACAATGCTCGCTCGAGTGTGCCTCTGGATGTTTCTGCAAACCGGGTTTCTTCAAAAGAAAGGACGGAAAATGCGTCAAACCACAAGAATGCCAAATGACAGGTATTGCAACACGATGAATTAATAATAACTACTTCTTTTTTTAAAAGTTAGATGTTTTGGCTACAAAAATGCGTTTAGAGAAAATATTGTTTATAATAACAGATTAAGATCTTTAAGCATGGATAACCTGGAAAATAGGAGAACAAGAAAGGTAGTTAAATTATGTTATTCAAATTCATCAAGCAGGGACCCATGTAGGGCTTAGGTTTTAACTTAAATATTTGAACCAGAAGACATGGTCAAATTTAAAAAAAAACTCTTTCAAAAGGGAGGTTAAAAAACATTATTTTTACAGAAGAGTTATCAATGAGTGGAACGCTTTACCAGATTATGTTGTTTATTTGAAGCAAGTAGAAGAATTCAAGAAGATTTTCGATAGTTATTGGAGAGGTGGTTAAAAATTAGTAAACTTTTGGACCAACTTTACTGGGCCTCTGGCCTGTTGCTGGTTGATAATTGTTGAATTTGTTTTAAGAAACTATTCGTAAAATAATAAAAGAAGCTTTAAAAATCAATACTTTCAAATTTTTCTATTTGCATTGAAATTACGTGTTCGCCCTTTTATCTACAAACGTGTTCCACAGTTTTTTACAGCAACAGTTTAAGGTATATACATTAAAATATTTCTAAATAAAATAATAACGAACATTGTCCCACAGCCGAGATTACGTAAAAATAAATTTTGACCATTACCTCATCTAACTAACCAAACGAATTATTCCCAGACTATTTGAATCCCAGTTTATAATGAGTCTGAGCTAAATTTTAAGTTTGCCAAGATTAAAATTTGCCGAGAGAGCCCAAGCCCAATGGGTACTCTAGGGATCTTTTACATTCCACAGAATGGGGAACTTGCATGTATTTTTTTATTCTTTTAAAATAATCTCCATGCGATTCTAAGAACATCGACATAAATTTTAACTCAATCCGACCATTAGTTTATTTTTAATTAATTTTCAAAGTTTGCGATTTGCCCGCCCCTTGAAAACGCTGCCTCTGGCCTTCCCTCCCCGCGTGACGTCAGTAGACCCAACTGGGAAAGCCAGAGATAGGCGGCCGCTATGTTTTGCGAATGTCACTCTTCCTGATGCTTTTCTTATCGCGTCGAATCCATTAAAGTTATGTAAATTCTGGAAAATATTATGTGCATACGAATGTTGCAAAGTACCTTGTTGTATTGGTACCACGAAAAACCCTTTAGAAAAGCAGTTTTTTAATGTTCCTTGAGTTGTAAAAGAAATGCTATTTTTATTCTTAATGGTAACAGACTTATGTTATAAAATAAATTTCTATGCAATTATATTATGTAATTGTATGTATTTGTACTTATAATTTAACTATATAATATAAATGTAGATTAAAATTAAATTTAATTGATTGAAATACCTGTATTTAAGATTGGGAAATATTTCTCATTATTACAGGGATTCGACATAATAATGTACACACATTGCAATTTTTAAATTAAATCACATATTTTATAAGTTACTTAGATATAAGTAAAATGCTTTTTTAATGACTTGTAACGCGTGTTACGACAAACATGTTCGAGCAGATATATTGTCTCTTATGTAATTATGTGGAACGCAGAATTCAAGTTTTGTACATTATTCTCGTAACAAGTTCATCCAATCCCTGTAACTATGAAAAATATTTCTCATTCTTAATGCAGTTATTTCCATAATTTAAATTTAGTTTTAATTTGTATTTGAATTCAAAGAAGCAATTTAGTTTATAAACATGAGTATGTTATATGGTACAATTAAAAATAAAAATACCTGCTTCCTTTTTGAACATTGTTGAACCTAACTGTCAACACGTATTTTTTTACATCTTTAGGAAAACTACAACACGTAGGTATGTAACAGCAACTATCACCTAGAACCTCTGTCACACACGCGCGAGTTATAAAACTTGGAAACAAATTCGTCAAACACAGCATTTACTTCTAATTTATACTTTAGTTTCCAAAATTGCCGATCTTCATTAACCTTCTTTTGTAAATTTAATCAAATTAAAAATAGCCAGATAATTTATCCAACTCCCACTCTCTCTAAAACTTTTTTTTTTAATACAGTATATGTACATAATCATTTCTAGCCTCCGTGGACCTTCAACAGTGCCAGTTACACCTGGAATTATCTCCATTTTCTTTTTAAATGTCCATTAATTTTTTGGTTTTTCAAATTTAAAATATAATTTTAGATGGGAATTTTTTGTGATGAAATTTTGTTTAATTTCATTATTGATTTAATTCGTTTAGTTTCTGCACTACAAATTAAGTAATTTAAATTATCTAATAAGTAAATGCTCAATAAAAACATTCTGTAATTAATTGATTTTTTCCCTATTTATCGCACTTAATTTTTATTTTAAAAAAAAACATTAATTGTTTATTAAATGATACAAACATTAGTTATGTAAAACAAAAACTAATTAATGTCCATAATTAGTAATAATAAATTAGCAAAAAAAAACTATTAACATTGGAATAACTCTATTTACATTGAACAATATTTTTTTCAATTAAAAACAGTTTTAATTAAAAATAATTAAAATTAAAGTAATATTAATTAAAATATATAAATAAAATTTACGACAACTACCCCAACCCCCAAAAAAAACCTTACCCCAACCCCAAAATTTCTTTTCTAGTCGCGCCCTAGGTGACGAAAGGACATATAGCATTTTTAAAATCTTCCACTTTTAACTTTATAAACGTTCTGTGGGAGCTGAAATATATTTTCTGGTGTAATTTTTTCGTGGTACTATTACAACAAGTTACTTTGCAACATTCATATGCACTAATATTTTCCAGAATTTACATAACTTTAATGGATTCGACGCGATAAGAAAAGCATTAGGAAGAGTGACATTCGCAAAACACAACGGCCGCCGATCTCTGGCTTTCCCAGTTGGGTCTACTGACGTCACGCGGGGAGGGAAGGCCAGAGGCAGCGTTTTCAAGGGGCGTGGCTAAGCACAAACTTTGAAAATTAATTAAAAATAAACTAATGGTCGGATTGAGGTAAAATTTATGTCGATGTTCTTAGAATCGCATAAAGTTTCATTTACAAATGGTATTTCGCTATTTCCCGACACATGCAAGTTCCCCATTATATGACATGCTTGCCGACATTTTTTCCATTCTGAAAATCACTAACGTCGGGGCTCGAACCGCGATCTTGGGCTTATGAGGCGAGCACATTATATCTTACAGTCACTTAACCCACTTATTTACTTATAATTCCAGATAAATGTGGCGCAGACCAGCAGTACTACGAGTGCACCCCTAGTTGCAAGAACAACTGCAAAAACTACAACAATCCGGGAGTTAGGTGCGCATGCGGCCCACCGGGATGTTTCTGTCGCGAAGGTCTGGTCAAAAGAGGAGACGGAAAATGTGTTCAGCCCAGCCAGTGTCCAAGTACGGAAAACTATTTAATTAAAACTAAAAGATAAAAACGCCCTGAAAACTTCATAAGTCTTGTTAATAAGACTTGGTCCATTTTATGTTAGGATGGAATGTTTTTCTAAGTAATTATAATTAATACCTTAAAAACTAAATGTGTTAGCAGTAAAATATTTGTAAGTAATATTTTACTTTATACGATATCACTTCATCAATTTAACTTGAAAGTTTGGTTCAATACTTAAATGAAATCGTCAGTAGTTGTTTTAATCCTATGAAACTTATTTTAATTTTTACAAACAAAATGTATTATTAACAGGAATAATTCACAATGGAGTTTCAGATGTGCTAGAAGCATTCTTTCTTAAACTTTTTGTTCTCACATAAGTGTTTTTGTAGCTAAATTGAAACGTTCAGGCGATTTCTGTTATTCGTTTTTTAAAAAAATGCATTTTACTTATTTAAAACAGTGTAACCAGTGTCTTCAGTGTCTAAACAAACTAATACTTATTAACTATTCAGTGCAGATAATTCGTTGGCACTAATGTAAGAAGATCTTAGTAGAAGAACGTGCCATGTGACAAAAAAGGTGAAAAACAGAAAATGAGCTTTAAAAGCTTTAGTTTGCCCTTAGATGCGTTGAAAACGGTACTTGTAAACGGTTTATGTAAACGATAAAAAATATGCTTAACATTAAATTTATGAAAAAGTTTAAACTTATTTTAGTTAAAGGATAGTATAATATGTTCACTGACACAAGATTCTCAATTTTTTCAAAAATGTCATATTGCACGTTCTTCTACATCAAAGAACTTCTACTTCTTCTCTTCTAATTAAGTATCTATAATTTCTGCTTCCGTAACTATTTCAGAGAAATGCGGACCAGACGAGCAATATTACGAGTGTACCCCCAGTTGCAAGAACACCTGTGGAAATTACAACAATCCTGGGGTCAAGTGTGACTGCGGACCGCCCGGTTGTTTCTGTCGCGAAGGCCTGGTCAAAAGGGCTGACGGAAAGTGTGTGAGAAAGAATCAGTGTCCATGTAAGCATACTTTAGTTTGTAGTACCAAGTGGGATATTGTCTTTTGATGTTGTTGGCAGTATCTACTAAAATGCTTGAGGAATATTTCTTATAAGAAAGTATAATGATGCCAAGTTTTTTTAATAGTTCTTTTCATTTGTAAATCAAAATAAAATTCGGGTTGAATAAAATTTGACAGTGAAGAAAATTTAATATTAGTTTGAAATTAACTACTTTGAACATATCCAATTATTTACAGCAAAAATATTTGACAAAAGCAAATGGAATACAGTCCATACTCTCTTATCCGACCACTTTGGTTGATATTTGTTTCTTCTTGAACTAGATCGTCTTAAATTACTACGAACATTGGTTTGAGGCTATTTACGAAGAAATGACTTATGGTTCGAAAAAATATCGGAAATACTTCGAAAAAGGTCCAAAACAAACCAAACCTAAAAGAAATATACCTAAAAGAATAAACCTAAAAGAAATAACCACCATCAATATCACAAGCGCTCTCCGACAGCTAAGTTGTCCAAGAAGAGAGACGGACCTCGAAGAACGGCCTCGCCTACGATGATATCACAGCTACGTCAAAAATGGCCGTTTATCCCAAAAACAAACCACTCTCAGCCCGTTCGAATCGTCCATAGTCTCAAATAAGATGAAAGGCACAGACATAGGGCAATTACGCTATAATACGACTTATTCAAAAGCCGACCAACCACACTTTTTAATCCGTCGCTTTCGGGAATCCGACGGGTTTTTGGCACTGAATGCGCCGGATAAGCAAGAGTGCTCTGTATTATATAAGTCAAACAATTTCCAATTCCCATCAATGAATACAGTTAATCAGTCTAAAATCTTATATAATTTTTTAAAAAATAACAGCAATAAATACTTCTGAAATGCCAATCGTCAAAACTATATATTTTTTGTAAAATCATACTAACTATGATATTACTTATTAATAATTCTCAAAAGCAACCTATTCTATCTCTTCTAGTGACTCCCCCCAAGTGCGTAGCAAATGCCGCATTCACTCCTTGTGGCTCCTCCTGTCCTCCCACTTGTGAAAACCCGAAACCGCTTCTGTGCTCGCAAAAGTGTGAAGCAGGGTGTTTCTGCAAGCCAGGATATCTCCTAACGAAAGACGGAGCTTGTGTTTTACATGATCAATGCAGAGCCAGTAAGTCAACATTTTTATTTAAAATACAATTTGTAATTGGCATGTTTCATTTGACGTAGTGTTTCTTGCTTCCATTCCTGGATTTCATGGGGTTTCGATGATTGGTGGTAAGACACGGTAAGCTCTGTCGACTTTATTGATTAACCAAACGAGACCTTATATGCATTCCTGTAGAACTTCCTGTAGTAAAATCCACTTGATTGTAGATTTTCCAAATTATTCTACTATCTTACTTGTTTCCATTATGATATTTATAAAATTAGGTTGATTATAATAAACCAATAGACTCCCTACTTCATGAATAACCCCTTAATAACTTATTATAGAAAACCAAACGATACAGTGCGGTGAAAATGAGGAATTCAAAGAATGTGGAAGTGCTTGTCCAGAGACTTGCGCAACTAGCCAGCAGCCCCCGAAGTTTTGCACTCTTCAGTGTGTCGCTGGATGCTTTTGCAAACCAAGTTTCGTCAAGAATACTGGCGGAAAGTGTGTACCTAAGAATCTATGCGAAAAAAGTAAGATCTTTGGCTATATGTAATTTTAGCGTAAAGGGTAATGGTAGCTGGTCTCCTAACCGAAGTAGCTCAGTGTTAATCCAATGAGAAAAAATTATTTTTTAAGCCAGATTACTTCGGCTGTATTGAATATTTTTACAAATGTTTTTTTATATGGTAGCTGACAAATAGGGCTCTCTATAATCCCAGTTTTTGAAATCGGTTTGAATATTTTATTGTAAAATTATTTATTAAAAATTAAAATAATATTTTAACCAATTTCAAAAAGTGGGATTCTAGAGCCCAGTAAGCCAGCTACATTTATCATGTAAAAAACCGTTTGTAAAAATATTCAATAAAGCCGGAACAATTTGGTTTAGAAAATTATTTTTCCCATTGGATTAACACAAAGAGACTTCGGTTATCTTTTAGATTGACCTTTATAAAATAACACAAACATGGATTGTTAGAAGTTGATGCAGTAAATATTACTAATTGATGCATTTAAACTATTGCCCTAGGTCCTGAATCAGGGGTCACCTTTGGTGATAGCCGGGGCTGTCCAGACCAGAAACTCTGTGAAGCTTTCTGCAAGTCCCACAAACTGAACGTTGGATTTTGCGTCGGAAAAAATAAAACTGAATGCCACTGTGCCTGAGAATCCTGGGGCTTTATCATCAAAGAAATTAATTAAAACATGAAATACTGACTGATATATCATCTAAAAAGTACATATTCATCATAAAAGCGTGGTTATTATTTATTCAATAAAATTTAATGTTTTTTACACTTGTTTATTTTTATTTAAATATTTACTCAATATTGTATTTTCAGTACTCATTAATTGATATATAATATGTATTAAAAAAAACTTTATTAACACAAAAACAAACCTTACAGAATAATTTTTGTTCGTCACAAGGGGGTTAAAAAAAACCGTATATGTGACTAAATAATCATAATTATAATTAATAAGACACAATAATAAGACACATTATAAGTTTTAAAAACTACATAAATATACACAAAAAGGGAAAAAATGTGGCAATGCTAATGATAATCAAAACAAATGCCCAAAATTCTGGTCAGCGGGAATATATATATAAAAAAAAACAGTTCTCTTCTATAAATTAAAAAATACATCAATATCTTCTATTGACAAAATAAATTTAAATAAAGAATTTTTAAACCTGCATAAGGAAGGGATACTTTGAAGTTCAGTAGGTAGTTTATTGAATACTTTTGGGGCTAAATATGAAAAATGTTTTCGAAAAATTTCTTAATGTGGAAATGGGATATGATAAATTTCATTTAAACGTCTAGGTGATATATTTACTTTTAAATTACAAAAAGAATTATTACGATGTAAATTAAAATCATTCGAAAAGTAACATTATGTCGAATAGGTAGTAAATTTAAAAATTTAAAAATGGGGATGTTCGAATAAAGATGTCCTTTCAGAATTTTAAAACATTTTTTTGAATTGAAATCAACAGATTAATATTGCTTTTATAATCTCCTCCCCATACAATACTACCATAATTAATGATGGGATAGAACCAGGAATAATATAAATTAATAAGAAAGTCTCAATTATTACTGCTCTTTACGTCGCATCAATTTTTTTAAACATTTATTTGACACATTAATATTCGATTCCCTTATAGCTTAGCGGGTAAACGGCCAGTGTCAAATAGTATCTGCCGTAAAGCCTGGGTTTCCTAAGCATCATAATCGTAGCGTCCGTCAAGATAGGCACACTGCTTTGGAAATCCGAACTTTCAAATAGAAGATGATACTTTTAAAATAGCGGAATAACTTCCTTGTGCCATTCTGCGTATTTTAACGCGACATTTTGGTTTAATATATATTGAACAGTTAAAAAACCAATATCTATAATAATAAAAGAAAGAGTCTGTGTGTGTGTGTGTTTGTCTTCGGATCGTAAAAGACCTACTTATACTGCCCTCAGAAATTCGAAATTTTTAAGATAGATTCCCTTTAATACCAACGTGTGCACCTGAGGCTTAGTTTTTTCATATTTGTTCCATTTTTAGAGAAAATTCGAATTTTCTGAAAAAAATACACCACTTTCGCTCAAATCCGATCATTTTTTCTCTTTCCTGATGCCATCGTCTGAAAAAATTAAATAAAACTTTTAACGAAAACATTTAAAATTCAAAATGTTTATTTTATTCTTTTGTCATTACTTTCAGAAACTAAATTCATTATTTGAAAAATAATTGACATGTTTCAAGTGACGTAATTCCGCCAGTCTTAATTCCCGGATTTTATTGTGGGTTTATTTGATGATTTTTTCATTGATTTTTCTGTTGACTGCATGTATGCAATTTAAGCAATAAATGTATAGTTAAGCTATTACTGAACTATGATGGTTAATAAAGGCCATCGCACTAGAGCTATTAGTGTTTTATGTCTTTATTTTTTGCCAAATACGTTGCCAAACTCGCCAAATTATTAACTAAAATTTGCCAAATAGGCAATATCTTTTATAAATAATTTATGGTCGGTTGTTCGAAGGTCAATGTGTTAGAGCTGTATAATGGGTGTGGATAGCTATATCTATTTTCTCGCCAAATTATTTCCCAAAACGCCCCAAATGAGCTAAAAGGTTTTAAGTATTTATGAGGGAATTGTGATGACATTTATGAGTGCATTTTACAGCGTATTTTTCATTTTGGAATTTTAAGGCAATGAAACGGGATTTTATAATTTATAACGAGCGGAAACAAAAATAAGTTTATGATCCTATAACAGGGTATATGGTACACATATTTGGAATCTCTTTGATATTTTTTTATTCCATGCGAAGAACGGGTATAAATTTGCTAGTTTTAAATATAGCAAAGAAATCTCGCCTTATGCTATGGCAATCCTTGTTCGCGAAGCTTAAAATACTGTCAAACTTTGCGTATTTTTAAAACAATAAAATCTTTTCAAACGTATGACAACAAAATTGAATTATATTGCATTATTAAAAGCCACCCGTTTCAATTTAAACTTTTGAACGATGACAGAACTTGAAACCGTAGAGGGTTTACAAATGTTAAAAACTCGATATTTTGCAGTGAAGGCTAGACATTTTAAACAATTGATCTCAATTCTGAAAACTGATTTAGTAAAAATGTTGCAATTTAAAAGTCAAGAACACCATACACGTTTTCATTTTCGTCTATCCTGTAAAAGAATTTGTGCGATGCACAAAAGCTTGTGTTTAAAAACCAAAGAATGTGCAACAACAAGCATGAATAAATATAGTGTATTTTATATAAGCGTAGTTATACTTATATGTAAGTATCATTTTTTTTCATATGCTCATACAATTTTGCACGTGCTGCTAAATTAAAATTATGTAATCATTAAACACCGCTTTAATTTTATCCCTCTGACTGTTAATGCCTGATGTAAAGATTGTTTAAGTTGGAATAAAATTTTAATTTAATAAAGTGACTTTAGAATATGTGCTTAAACTTTGATATACACTGCTCAAAACAATTAGGGGAGCACTTTGCTTACTTTTGTTTACCCTTTCAGTTGCAACTTCTTATTTTTTATTATAAACATCTAAAATTTATGAAATAGATTCATGATTCATCCAGAATGAAATGGTAAAAATCAGGGGGAAATTCTTAATTTTTTAACTAAAATTTAAGGGGGAAAATATTGGAATCATAACTTTTGAATAAATTATAACAATAATTTTTTCAAAAATTTATTTGTAAAAAAAAAAGGTAAAATCAATTTTTAAGCATCTAAGAATGCAAGCGTGAAGAATTTAGAGTCAATTTATTCATAAAAAGTTTTGGGAGTGAATTATATTTTACCATGTTTTTTCATATTTTCATTTAATTAAAACAAACATTATTTAATTCTTCAAAAGACAGGATTCTTCCATCTAACCATAAATAATTTCGAGCTCAACTCAGTGAGAAAAAATATCGGAAGCTGATGATACTAAATGGAATCATTAGGGGTGAAAGGGTTTAAACCATGCGCTCCCTTAATTGTTTTGAGCAGTGTAGATTATAAAGTAAGTGAAAAATGATACACTAAATTAGTTTGAATTTTGAAATAAAATGAACTATTTTTTGTAACATTTTATAACTTAAATGTATTGCTGAGAATAAAAGAGCTTTATTTTATTATTGCAATAATTTTGCGTTTATGAAAGTCAGAAAGTTATTTTCTCTAATTTAAAATAATCGCCTTATATTCAATAGGCTCAGAGAGTTTGAATGAACTCCGAGGCAAATCCCTCAATTTTAAAATATATTTTAATTTGGAGTCTCTTAAATTCAATTTGTTTTGGGAAAAAACATCAACATTAACTGTTGACTTTGGAATAAACATCAAAAATCAATTGATATAAATTACTTAAATAATTTTATTAAATCTTTTTTTATACTTGAAATTACCTTGCCACATATAAGTTTAATAAAAGAACGCACATGAAGTGAAGTTTGTTTCAATAAAGAATTTTTTTTTAACAAATCGTATTTATAATAAGATTTTTTTTGAGGGGCGGGGGGTATCTACTTATGCATGGCATACCTTTCATGTACCGCATTTTTAAAACAATGAATAAAAATTAAAGGATGAGTATAACAAGATGGTCGAATTTAAGGTTTGCCTCATTTAGGCACATTCATCTGGAGCGGTTCGCCGCACGCTCAGACGCTACCTCGAGTGGCATACTCTATATAACGCTGATTTACAACTACATTACTTGCAGTCATCTAACAAATATTGCAGTATATAAGCCGAAGCAACATGGTCTTGACCTTGTGGTACCTTTTGGCGGATACGACTTGTTCTAATATCTTTAACTCTACACATCCTAATTTAAAGAGCTTATTGGAAGAACGTGCTAAGTGACATTTTTTTTTAAATGAGATTTTCGTGTCTATAAACATATTATTCCATCCTTTAAAGATAACAAGTTTCCCCTTTTTCATAAACTTTAAAGTTAAACATACACAGAAAAAAATATTTTGTTGAAAGAACAAAAATTTTGTTGTTTCAACAAAATTTTTTGGTCAATATAGCGCCAACAAAAATTTTGTTGTCAGTACCAAACTATTTTGTTGATTCAACCAAATGATTTTGTTGATTCAACCGAAAATGCGCAATGACCGACCACAGGACTTTCGGACCCAACAGATTTAACGAGCACGTACTCCGCATATACTCGGTAGGTCTTCAGTGGTACCGGGACTCGATCGCGGGACCTTCCGATCTCGAGACCGAGACGCTGACCACTAGGCTCACTAGGCCCCACGTTACCTTTGAAAATAGCAATCAAATCCTTCCACGACGATAATGGCCGAATGGCGCCCTTAATTTTCTTCGATTTGCCGTTGATGACAGGCGCCATGAAGTCACAGTTAGAAACAGCCAATAGCAGGCCGAGCTTACCTCAACCAAACGGGTTTTGTTGTGGTGAAAATACTCGCTTTGTTGGTTGGGACAAGTAAAATATTGTTAAGTCAACAAAATTAGTCAACAAAACACGCCAACAAAACATTTTTTCTGTGTATTTTTTACCGTTTGCAAGTACCGTTTTTAACGGATTTAAGTGCAAACTAAAAGCTTTAAAGCTCATTTTATCGTTTCCACCGTTTAGTCACTTAGCACGTTCTTCCACTAAGCTATTCAATCAGGCGCGCAGCCAGGACTTTTTGAAGGAGGGGGCTTAACTTCAAAGTTCACTTTTACACAAATTCCTGAGGGTCTGGATTACACTCAGAATCTGAGGGGGTCCGGGAAATTTTTGAAATGTTAAGTTTCCAAAATGCTATTTTTGAAATACTTGTAAATATACTAAATTTACCATAATGTTTTACAAACTTGACTGCTGGGAAAAACGCTTAAGAAAGTGAGTGGTTGATAAAAAAAATTCCCTGAGGAAACTAAAATTACTGAAATTCTGAAAATTGGCACGAAAATAGTTCTTACATTGGAATTGGAACCCCAGGGAAAATAATCGAAACCAAAAAAATCAAATTTGTGGAAATGAGTGAAAAGGAGTAAAATGTTTTACAACAAATCTCTGATATCTATGTCGTTTTTGACATACGATTATGAAATTTTTAACAGCGATTTTTTAAAACTATGTTGATAAGTTATGTTAGGTAAAAATTCATTCATCTGCCTAGAAATCGAATGAATTCCAAAAGCTATGGGATAGAGTAACATTTTAAAAGAGTTTTTAATTTTTTTTCAAAAGTTGCCAAACAAACCCTCGTCCAAAAAGATACATTTAAATTCAAAAGCTTGTTTCAAGTTTCAAATTAAATAGTTTATAAAAGATATACAGTTTCTTCTTTTTCTTTTTATTATTATTTAACGATAACTGATGATTCAAAAGAAATATTTTTCCTGAAAGTGATTTATTTTGTGGGCTTCAAAATAGAAATGGATATGATACAAGTAACATCTTTGCTGGTTTATCAAAATTCACAAATAATGATTGATATAGCAATAAGTAGCACTACACAAACTCTTGTGATTAATTATCAAATTACAAAATTCAGTCCCCTTTATTTATGCCCTTGGTGCAATTTTATATATTAGTATTATTTTTCCAATGTCAACCTTTCTTTCTGTGAATGGAGATTAATGCCAAATTTGTTTAGTTTAGTTTGAATTATCGTCGCACTAGAGCTACACGAGGGCTATAATGCCAAATTTGATAAACGTTTCTCTCCCATCGTAGAACGAATGTTCGACGCATCAAAGTGATAAGTCCTTTCAGCTGTTGCTGTTGTTACTGGAAGAAAACAAAAAAAATTCATCATTTCCGCAACGTTTGGGAAAATGATATTAGTTTCAGGAACACTCAAAGCTTCAATAGATGATGTTGACTTTTGAGATTCGTCAAAATTTTCCCACTTTTTCTTCCAAAGATCAACTTCACTCATAATAATTAATTAATCGCTACTCAAATCACTCGAATAAAATTTCACAGCCCCAGTTATATCATCAAAAGTAGCCTTATTATACAGTAACATGGAAGTAAATACTGAAATTTTGATGAAGTAGCCATACTACATATTTTCAAGCCTCCGCACCACCTCACTTATTATTTGGTCAAAGTACGGAATAAATAAATATTTTCTGTAATATGATTCGGCAGTTTCCAGCAGGTTGGGTTTCCCTAAATTTTTGCCGTTTGGCCATTCGGAGAACATTGATTTCAAAATCGTATTTTAAACTAAGGGCCTTTTTCACACATGTCTAAAAAACAATATTTAAAATCTTTTACTAGTTCTACAGCTTGAATAAGGTCTAAAGACTTCAGTTGCAGAAGCCTAGAAACAGGCAAAAGCAACTTTTTAAAGCCGTCGTCCGTTTAGTCAGTCGTTTGCATGACAATCCGTATCAAATTAATTTTGGAAAGTGATTATGAGCAACGGTTATGGTTCCGTTTTGCAGGAATATTGTGCAAATTAGCTTTTTTAGCCTACTTTTCTTTTTTTAATTCGAAAGAATTAAAAAAATGAAAAGGTAGGTATTGACATGCGGTCGATGTCCGTCTGTCTGTCTGTCCGTACCCCCCTTCCAAAATCGGATCTTAAAAATTCTTTTTTTGTTAGAAAGATATGACATCAGAGACCTAACTTTCATACTTTTTGTCCGCCTGTCTGTACGTCCGGACGGACATAAATCTACTATCTGTCGGCGAATTTCCCATTGAATTAGCATTGAAATTCAATTATGAGTCATTTAAATCACTGTTGCCAAATAGACAATGGCATGAGAAACTTTATTTAAAAATAGTAGGTATTGACATGCGGTCGATGTCCGTCTGTCTGTCTGTCCGTACTGTTCTTCCAAAATCGGTTCTATCAATGGGATCTTAAAACTTCTTATTTTGTTAGAAAGCTATGACCTCAGAGACCTAACTTTCATACTTTTTGTCCGTCTGTCTGTACGTCCGGACGGACATGTATCTACTATCTGTGAGCGAGCCCCCCCCCCCCCCCCCCCCCCCCTGGCAGCGCGCCTGTCTTCAATTCTAATTCGTATTTGCAGATGTGTTCATCTCAGCAGAAGCGGAGCGCGGGATCATGTGCCCTGTGAACAGCTCTGCATGCAACGAGCACTGCAAGAAGGCGGGTCGCAAGGCTGGCTACTGTGCTGGAATGTGGTCCACCCGTTGCACTTGCGTCCAGAGGGGACCCTCCATTAACTCGGACATGGTCATGCCATGGGGATGACTCGAGTCATTACTTAATATCGGCCTGGTCAAGACAAAGTTTTGTGCATGTTTGTTGCATATATGTTGTCGACTAAAACTCAACTGATTTCTATACTTTTGTTAAATTTCATCAATAATGGGGGATTAGTATTTGTTAAATATAAACTAATTTGGATTCAATTTTTAAAATTAAAACATAGCAACTACTCTTCATCTAATTTAAGTAGTGTCAATATAACAAAAATGAGATTAACTGTACAAGAATTTAGGACCCCTTGAAAATTATTAAGGTAAGCCCAGGCTTTATACTGGCCTATTTGGTGCCCGGATCGTGTATCGATTTGTACTGCTCATACATACAGATTCCCAATAACGAACAAACCGTATTCCAATTGAGTATGTCCTTTAGACCAATAGCGATTCAAATTGCATATATCAAGCTGATGACCTTGGTGGACCTTCCACACCGCCAAAGCTAGTGTTTAGTGGCACTAGGGATATATAAGATAGTGACTTTAAAAAGGGAAAAGAATACTAAGTTGGGTGAAACACGGGGAAATTGACTGCGAATTCCCCTGACTTACATTACAAGCAGCATAAAATGCTATGCATTTTCCGGGTTTTACACCACTAGGGTAATTAAAAAAAAACATACACTTCATTTATCTTATTATTGATTTAAAATAGCTAATATCTCAGTATCAATAGAACTATAATCTAAAGGATTTGAAGGGTCTAGTTGCAAAACTCACACTCTCCGAATTAGAACTAAGATAAAGGGCTTGGTCCGCTTTCAATGATAGTAAATTCAATTGGACGAAGTCGCTATAATGAAGAGACAGTACCCTATATTAGTTATACTTTGGAGAATATGAATTTTGAAAAAAAAAACCTTTCATATATTAGCACTAATATTTAAACATTTTAGTTGATGTGAGAAATATTTATCAATGGAAGTTTTAATATAAAAAGAAACGAGAGAGAGCAAACTGAAAAAAACCTTTAAAATATTCTAGAAAATTGAAGTCAATTGTAATTTTGAAGTGTGAATAAACTAGGGTTTTTTTCAATAGCATTTGAGTAACAATAAATGAATTTGTATTATATTTTAATTAAAAAATTGAAGCTAGTACTACATAATGTCGTTATTTATTGGTAAAACATGGTAAATTTTTATTCAAAAACAATTCAATTAAAAACTGAATAATTACTAGGAAAGTTCTTTTTTTATTATTAGGGTGTTTTAAAAAAAATGGATGATCAGTCCCCACTACTTTGCTTTATATATGCAGATAAGCTTTTTATAACTAGGCATGAAGTTCATAATAACAGCATAATAAAACAAATTTGTAGAAAAAATATTGTTAGGTTACTTAATAATTTTTTTAAGTTTTAAAATGCGAAAATTAGCCTTGCATGTGACTTTCTTTTTAAACTTTTATTTAATATATAAACTTTTTTTTAAAACATAGGAAATTGGTATTAAAAAAATATAATTCTAGAATAGAAAATACATTGAAAAGTATTAAAAATTAAAATGTAATAATTCAAAAAAGGAAAGGTTATTTATGAAATGACCGTCATTACAATTTTTTTACTACCAACATTTAATTTAGAAACAAAAAAAATTATAGCCTTTGCACACTTTTACTCACTTATGCATTGAGGACAGGACTGCCCTCCCGTCCGGAAACAGTTACATGCTTTTTAGATCTTTTTTAAACTTTCTTTTTGTGCTGAATTTTTTTACTCTTGTTGTCAACGCAAAGTTTTTTAATTTATATATTGTACATTTTTATATAATTGTACATTCTGCTACATTCCCTTTTAAAAAAGTTTATTGGAAAATTATACATGAAACCAATGTTAGAAATATCTGAACATTTTTACTTGCCCGGTTTGGCAAGTTGTCAAAAAATATATTTGTAAAACCAAAACTTTAACCTGCTCCAAATTATTTTACTAAGACTCAAAAATTAAAACATGGCTATGCAAACGGACAAAAAAATATTGATCACATGGTCACCTTAAAAGCAACAATTGAACACATTGTTTTTTTTTTCAAATGTTTATTTCCAGATATAAAAAAAGCAAATAGTAAACAGCCAAAGATAAAAATTGTCTAAAATTAAACTCTAGATCTTGGTGATCAAATTTGTGATAATTTTGGTACCAATTTTTATTGTAATAAACTCAGACTGATATTCTACATATAAATAATTATGTTTATTTTTAAATATTAACATTGAGATCGAACAATATCTAACTAAACATTAATATCTAACAACACAATAACAGAAATATGGGATTTTCAAAAAAATATATCCACCCACGCACTTACATTTAAAGCTGATAAACAAATCTGTAACATATATCTGTTTGAAAGTATGAAGTTCTCGGCCAAAAGGCTATTCAAGAGGTGTTTTTTTTACAAATTTTACGCAGGGTCACATTTATAATAACTGCAAGAATTGTTTAAGGTTATTTCTATAAGATTTAAAGTCGCTTTGACATTAAAATATTATTTTTCTAAATTTCATTTTTATATTTATAACCAATAACTAACTTCAAGATTTCATTTCAACAAAAGAACAAATGAGAAACTTCTTATTAGCATTCTTATAAGTGTAGTGAAAAAAACTTCAATAAAAATTGTTTAGTTACAGACTATACTCCTTCTGATCACAACACAATCTTCGCAAACTCTTTCTTCCCCTACCCCATGGTGTGCTTTTCCAGGAAATGGTGTGAGTGTTGTTGTTTTCCTTTTTCCCCATGCTAATAGGGTTTGTGCTGGGTTAGGAGCCTTGAATAAGGTAGGGTTAGAACAAAGACACTTGCGCCATTTCTTGGAAAACGACACAAGGGGGTAAAGGAACCAAGTGTTTTTGAAGCTTGTGTTGTGATCGGAAGAAGGTATATGAATGCAAAAAAGGTCTCAAAATATTATGAACAGTGAACATTATACCTTTAAAGTAGAACAGCAAGCAAAAAAATCTGGAAAAATTTAACCATGGAAAAAAAATATACACAAGTCTGCACATAATCTATGCATGCGAACTTCCAAACCAAAACTTTTGCATTGAACTGTTTTCTTTCATACGAATCAATTATGGAAACTTATGTATTTGACAAGTCCAGTTATGCTGAAGTTTTTCATGAAGAAAATTGTTTAAGAAGAACAGTTATCCCATTTTACTTAATAACCAAACTTGGCATTTAAATGTGTCATTCCATCCCCAGACTGCCCAGTCGGCGGAGTCCATGTGCAATACTCAGCTGTGTCAGTCTTGTACACATCTACCAATTTCTTGTCTTTCCTATGGCGCTGTCTTTTAGTCCTTTTTGGTGCTGTCTCTTCAATGTCCATTTGTTCATCTGGTTCTTCAACAGTGTCCTGCATACTGACTGAAGGACATGAAATTGTGTCTTGAGCAGATTCTTCAGTGGATTCATCAAGCACAATCTTCTTTGATTCCTCAGGTTTGGGTTCATCATCTATATTTAATTGGAGCCCATACTTTTTACCCTTTACCCCAACTAAATTATCCCTTTTTTCATCATTTATTTCTTTCAATTCATTATTTTTAACCTTAACTTCAACAATTTCATCCTTTTCCTCCTCGGCTTGTTTTGATTTCTTTTCAGCAACAGGAGCCTCGCTGTCGCTTTCATCTTCTTCGATTTCTTCTTCATTTGTGTCTTGTTCTTCGACATTCTCAACCACCTTCACTACAGGTAGCTGAAGCTTGGACTTGAGCCTCTTTCCGATGATACCAGGGTGCTTGGCTACCGGTGGAAGCTTTGTGGGTCTAGCTATGTTCAGCATCTTCTCCAGCTGTAATTGTTCCTTTTGTGCCTCCATCAATCTTAGCTTCAGCTTGCGTTTCTCAAATTTATCTGTTGGAGCATTTACCGCTTTGGACAAGTTTGACATGTACATTTCCAATGAATCCTCGTCGCCATCTTTGAGGGACAAGGCGTCCTGGGCTGCACATGCTTCAAGTTTCACCTCAATCCCTTTAACTTCCTCTACCAAACCCTTGAGCTTTGCTTGGAGACTCTCAAAATTCTCAGCCTCTGTCTTCTTGGCCAACCGTTTCCTCATCTCTCTTCGTTTCTCAATCTCGCCAGTGCGATCGTAGAAAGTGTCTTCATCACTGTCATAGTAATCGTTCTCCTCCCATTTTTTCTTCTTCCTCTGACGACTTTCGTGGTGAGACTGCCTCAGCAGACCAAGACGGTCCAAAGTGCGACAAGCTTCTAGAGCACACGCAACCACAGCCTCTTTCTTCTTACCTGACACAGTGGTCTGTACCGGCATGAATTCCCCTGATAATGTGTCGATTGGCAACTGTATTGTGCACATAAATGTCTGATGCCCCTTTTCTTCCACATTATACTCCACCTCGTAGCCTTCCCTCTCAAACCACCCCCTTAAGGTCTTCTTGGGATCGTCAAGATACAATTCCTCATTGGCAGTGGACAGAGCAAATGGGTTGATCTCGCTATCTTCATCTTCAACAGCATCTTCGCCCATGCCCCAACTACAGACATCTTCGTTCTTTTCTTCTGGTTTCTTGGCCTCAACTTCTTCTTCCTCTTCGGGACCTTGGAAGATGTGCAATCGGGAGCTGCCGCCAAACTTCAGAATGTAGCCGACCTTCAGTTTATAGTAGATCTTTGGCTTTACAGCCGATTTGTTAAGGAACGTACCGTGTGTGCTTCCAAGATCATAGAGGTAAAATCCTTTGGGATGTGTATCATCACCTTTGCAATACTGAACTATGGCATGGTATCTGGATACTGATGGATGCTCAAACACAAAATCGCAGACTTCTAATCTTCCGAATGTTAATAAAGAAGAACTTATCTTAAATGTCGAAATCAATGTACCGTTTTTAATTATTTCAAAACTGTAGCTGTAAGGTGGGTTTCCTCCCCATTCAGGCTCTTTATACGGCAGTGGTACGATTATTTGGGGCTTGTCTGATCTCTTTCTAGTTTTTATATCTTTTTCGGTCTTTTCAGTGATTTTTTCTTTGGACGAAATACTTTCAGATGGTTGATCGCTTTCTTGCTTCAAGAAAGGGGCTTTGAAAGCGTCAAAAGGTGTCGGTGTTTCTGTTTCTTTGGACGAAATACAATCAGATGGTTGATCGCTTTCTTGCTTCGAGAAAGGGGCTTTAAAAGCGTCAGAAGATGCCGGCGTTTCTGTGTCAGTCATCGTTAACAAGTCAAGGGGAAGGAGTAACGAAGTTAAACTATAGATTTAGCAGACGAATACAACACTTTGATGAGCTTATACTCTACTAATAATTTAAAAAAAAGTAATCTTAAAGATTACTCAATTAAATGTTCGACATACAAAATTCAAAATTGACGAAATCACGACGAAACATGAAAAAATGCTTTTGTTTTGAAAATAAAACTATTACTTCACTTCACTTCGATATCTTAAGTATTTTTTTAATGACTTTTCACTAGAAGCAACATTATTAGAATTTCAGAGCATTACCCTTCGTATTTTTTTTTAAATCAATATAAAATTGTAAGTTTTTAGTATTTATATTAAAATCACTTTTGGAAAATTTAATTTTAACTACTCAATCCAGTGATATCTTCTCAACTCGCACAGCCACATATGAAATTCAAAACGAAAACAAACTCGTGATACTTACTCCTGATTACAGTGGTTATAAATTGACTCTTTCTCTGTTACTAAAATAATAAAAATTAAAATGGTAAAACGAATTAATGTTGAAGGGTTTGATGCTGTACAAAAAGCAATTCGAGAAAACTCCAAATCAGATTCTTTATTCGTCTTATTTTCTGGTGCTAAAAACAGTAGGGGAGAAAGTTGGTGTCCAGATTGTGTTGCCGGTAATCTGTCAAAAATTTTACATTCAAGAATTGTTTATTGAAGTTTTCTTGGGTTTTATGACAATATTTTTTGTTAAATCAAGTACAAGTATTTTTGTTTCACGCTCAAATCACATTTACTTTAATCAATTCAAATGTATGCTAATTTTATTTCTTAAAAAAATAAAAACTTACCAATATGTAGTTCATATTTCAAATCGTAATGTTAATTTACAGTTTTTTTACATAAACAAAAATGCTGAATTGTATTTGAATGTAAATTAAAAAAAAATCTTAAAAGTATAGAAAAAAATTAATATCTAAGGAATGTGCATTATGCCAAGTAATATAGATAATTCTTGTATTACGAGCAGTCTTAAAAGTTTTCACTGCATAATACAGTTACAAATTACAATAAAGGGTTAATCATTGATTGAGTCAAGATTTCCAGCCCCGCAGTCCAAAACCATTATATTGCAAGGGTAACTTTTTGCAGTGTATATCTTCGCGTTACAGTTACGTAATACGAAAAGTAACGATTCACAGTTACTTTTTGAAATTTCAAGTTATAATTTTTTTTTTTATTTAGCCATCTTACCATTTTTCAAAGAGAACCACGATTAAGGAAACATAGCTCAAGCAAAATGCTGAAATTATAATTAATAAACATTTTTTTTATTTAATTTTAAATTAAATCCTGTACGCTAATAATCAGCCGACAACCGGCCTATCAGCAAACTCTCGGACGGGTACTGACAGAAATAGGTGTGAAAAAAGTTACCTAAAAAATGAGTGTGTCCTCTCTGGTAGCGATTTACTGTACGGTCCCCCTTGGCGAACTTTTCAAAATCGCGCCAAAAGTCCATATTTTGGCGACTTTTTTTTTAAAAAAACCACGATTTAAAGAAAAGGTCGTATGGGAATATTTCTTATGAAAACTCAACCAACGTTCTGATAGGGTTGCCGGAAAACGTCATCGGTGCAAAGTCATAGAATTCGAATCTTCAGTTGAAGTCAGACAGGTTGCCAGAAAAAATTATTTATCATCTAATCTGAAAAAATAGCGCCAAGGGGGACCGTACAGTAAATCTGATCCGTCCTCTCTCTCTTCCTCCTCCCCCCTTTTCTTGAGGAGAGCTTTGTGGTTGGTCATTGTTGTAGAACCCATTCAGGCAACAAGGGGTTAACAACACAAAGGGGTTTGCACTGGGCGAAACTTGCAGAACGACAACCTGCTTGGCAGTCAGCGTGATTTATTTCCAAACCCTTCTTTTCGGTAGATGCTTTTAATTACGGGGCTTATAATGTGATACCTGGAAAGGTAAACAGACAAGGAGAAACATTCATACCTTAACAATTCTGGCTGAAATCTGCCGTCACGCCTTTAGCAGCCAAAGTGGACAATGCTATTTTGCTTTTCCCTCCCTAGAAAAGCTCGTATTTTGGGAATGCGAAATGTTCCCTTCTCTCTCTTAGGAGGGGAATTTCAAAATAAGCACCAGACAGCCTTTTAAAAGTACCGAAATTTTTCGTTACTTGGTTACCGCTAAAAGTAACTAAGTTACAGTTACTTTCTGAAAAATGTAACAGCGTTGCCAAAAAAAGTGACTGTTACAAGTAACGCGTTACTCCAATCCCTGTATATATCTTGTAAATTTGTTTTTCTTTTGAAATTTCATTCACAAAAATTGAATTGAAACTTATTTTCTAAATTATTTTTGTTTAAATATCTTAAATGATAAGTAAAATAATTATTTCATTTCAGCTGAACCAATTATAGAGGAAGGATTGAAAATTGCTCCAGAAAGTAGTGTTTTTATTTACTGCAGTGTTGGTGACAGAAATTAGTAAGTGTTTATCATATCTGTACTTTAAATCAAAACTTTTTGGTACAGCTATGATATAATGGTCGGTCTGTTCATCAGCGACTTATAGCTTGAAAATTTAGCTTAGGTTTGCTATTGAGTTGTACTAACTATGAAGTGGATTGTTTACCATATTTAAGTATTTTCATTGCTTAGATGTAATGCAAAATCGCCAAATCGAGACTGTTATTATCATAGCTGTTCCAATTTTTCCCCCTCATCTCTTCCTGAAAGGTAGAGCATCAACTTAAAGACTTGAATTATGTCTACCAATGTTTTGTTTGCTTTCAGTTGGAAAAATCCCAATAATGAATTCAGAAAAGATGAAAAGTTTAAACTCACAAGTGTACCTACTCTTATGAAATGGAATACTGTAAGTATTTACTGTATGAAATTTTTTTTAAAGAATCAATAATCCCTATTTACCAAGAAAATACCATGCACTTTTTTATCTATTTTTTTATTTAAAAAAAAACTGTGAACGAACCACTATGCTCAATTCTTCCAAATAGCTTTGAGTTTAGGAGAACTAACAGCAAAATTGAAAAAAAAAATGTTTTATTTCTTTCAACGGTTAATTTTTTTTAACTTTAATTTTGAAGATTTCTTATTGCATATGGATAAAACTAGAAACTAAAATAAACTTTTTATTTAATCACTTTTGTTTCAAATAAAACTAATAAGTTCTTTCAAACATATACACCATGCTTTCAAAACACATTTCTGCCTGTCAGTAAGTTTGAAAGTTTTTTTTTCTTAACGGAGAGATCTCACAATTTTGGCCAAGCTTCTCCTGTTCTTTCAATTTAACTGGTTGGCATCTCGGCACTAAATAATAATTGTAACCTTGATATATTTTTAAAATTTATGTATGCGATATGTATGTACATATTGCACCATGCACTGAAAAGTGATGCCTCGGACAGATATGAATTTTTGAGTTAAATGCACTATTATTTCAAAATTTGAAGATCTATCGATTGTAGAAAATTTTTATTTATCAATATAATAGTTGGAACTCAGTTAATGTGTCCTTTAGTTTTCTATAATGAATTTCTATATGGAATGGAAAAGCTAAGACGATTATCCTGAAAACTGATTTTTTTTTACGATAGTGCACAGTGTGATTTGTATAGCTGTTACATTTAATAAAATGTTACTTTCTACAGTTATTTTGGAATATTTTTTAAATTTAAATATATGAAACATTGTTGTTAAACATCCAATTGTAGATAACCTACATTATTATTTTTAGATATAATTATTAAAGTGTTTTATTTTGATTTTACTTGTCCAAAGGCTATCAAATTGCCGAATTATAATTATGTCTGTGTTAAAGTATTTTTATTTATTTTCCAGGCAAGGAGACTAGATGATGAGCAATGTAAAAGTGCAGCATTAGTAACAATGTTGTTTGAAGAATGATTAACTCTAAATACATCATCCCTACTGAAACAAACCATACTTCATTATGAAATGTCCAATTGTTTTTAACACAAGTTTATAACATATTGGTTGCATTAATTTATTTTAAAAATATGTTTGATAATTTTTTTATTTGAAAAAAATATTTTAATAAAGGGTTTAGTTTTTTTTGCTTTTCATATAATGAACATTTTTTCCGATTTTGAAATGTCTATTTAACTCATCCATATTCAAATTAACTAATACATAAGTTTAAGTTTGACTTGTTTTATTGTATGTTAGCTAATAAAGTACATATAAATAAATTGATGCTATTGTAATTTAATTTATATGTATACATGTTTCAAGTAATTAATTAAAAATATATATCTTGTTTGATTACAATTCACATATTGAATTATATTTAACAAATCCCAATAAGCTTTTGATTATTTTTCTTTTTATTAATATACTCATTGTTGCTGTAATCTTCCAAGATGTTAGTAGGAGGTAGTCTTAATGGGAAATATATTCATTCATTTTTAACTTCTCTATTATTGTACTTCTGTCTAGTTGTCTCGTAATTACTCTTATAGTTTGAGTTTGTTCACATTAGTCTAGATTGTTAGTTTATTGGTCCCAATGTGTGTTATTTTATTTTTTATTGTAACCAGTGTCAGTTAGACAATATACAAAGCGCCAGTAACTTTGTTCGGTTTATATGTATGCATTATATATACAAATGCACTAAAAGCATTTTAAGTTATGGTAATTTTATTATATGGTGTTTTATATGGCTTATAACTAAGACCCATTCACCATCAAAATTTGCAAGAGGGAATATATATATACCATAAATATATTTAATTATGAAGTTTAATTATTTGGGGTTCTAACAGTACAAAGGAGTTGTTTCAGTGTGATAATTACCTTAATTTTTGCTTTTTGTAGCATTACTGCCTAATAATCATTTTTTGCTATTATGTAAAATTCATCTTCCTTTCTGAAATATTTCCTTTAAAATAAATAGTATTTTTTCTGTTATCAGACTATTTTATTAATATTTTTGTTGTTTAATGTTTTTCTGTATTTTACTTCAAGTTGGACAATCTTATTTAGATTATTGAACTTATTGTTACAAACATTGGTTTAAGAACCAAAGGCCAAACTATACTCCAGGGATTGGAGTAACATGTTACTTATAACGTCGTTACTTGTAACAGTTACTTTTTTTGGGTAACGCCGTTACATTTTTCAGAAAGTAACTGTAACTTAGTTACTTTTAGAAGTAACGTAAAATGTTGTTACTTTTCCGTTACTTTACGAAGGCTGTCTGATGCCAATTTTGAAATTCCACTCTTAAGAATGAAACATTTCGCATTTCCCGAAATACGATAGCTTTTCTTAGGAGGGAAAAAGTAAAGAATGTAATAGAATTGTCCACTTTGGCTGCTAAAGGCGTGGCGGCGGCTTTCAGACAGAATTGTAACAGTACGAATGTTTTCTTGTCTGTTTAACTTTCTAAGTATCACATTATAAACCCCACACAATTACAGGCATCTACGGAAAAGAAGGGTTTTCAAATAAATCACGCTAACTGCCAAGCAGGTTGGATCCCTCAGTCCAAACCCCTTTGTGTCCCCCTGCCTGAATGCATTCTACAACAATGACCAAGTACTTCCTCTCTAAGAGGGGTGGGGAGGGAGGAGACAGAGATTTCACATTCATTCTTGAGAGATACCCATATTTCCGTCAGTACCTACCGGAGTGTTTACAGATGGACTCGTATCAGGGTAAAGGATTAAAATTAAATATAATTTTTTTTATTAATTATAATTTCAGTGTTTTGTTTGAGCTTATATTTCGTTTATCATGGTTCTCTTTGAAAAATGGTAAGATGGCTAAATTTCAATTTTTCTTATAAATTGAAATTTCGAAAAGTAACTGTGATTCGTTACTTTTTTTTAAAGTAACTGAAACGCGTTACTTTTCATATTAAGTAACTGTAACTGTAACAGAGTTACTTTTTTAAATGAGTAACTGTAACAGAGTTACTTTTTAGAAGTAACTTTCCAATCCCTGCTATACTTGCCAACAATTTATGATAAAATGGAAATATTCTAGGGGGGGGGGGGGAGGATCCTTTGGTGGATGTAAAGAGTTCCATAAAATACTTGTGAATCAATTTGAGGAAAATATGTTTTAAACATTAATTTCGTTTAAGGTTTAACACACACACAGTTGTGAATATCATTTGAGAAAATTTAAGTAATTTTATCAGAAAGAAAAGTGTATTTTAATTAAATTGTATTTAGATCAATTTATACTAAATTATTACATTACAATCGTTTTCAGCCAACATTGTTTCTTTTTCGCCTTCAATGGTTTCCGTTTCGATTGGACAGATGCCGTTGATTTTTTTTATCGTATAAATTTCGCTCTTTAAAACACTTATGCTTTATGCTTCACTTCAAGTGCTTGCTATTATAAAAAGATGTAGTGCATAGAGAACTCACTGTTTTAAAACATGTGCATGTGTTTTTCACCCAACTCATACCCATGCTTTTGCCAATTTTAACTTTGAGTTCCAGTTAAAAAAAAGTTCTCAATTTTTTTTACCATTCTAAGAGCATATGGGTCAAAACTGTATAGATTATTATATTTATCCCTTTTCATTCAGCATATGCTTCTTTTCATAAAAATATTAATGAAATTGAACGATATATTGATAAAATATATATGATAAAATCAATATATTGATGTTATTGATAAAATCAATATATTGATGTTATTGATAAAATCAATATATTGATGTTATTGATAAAATCAATATATTGATGTTATTGATAAAATCAATAGATCTCAACGCCAACATTTATTTTAATATATGGTATAATTTATAATAAATTTAGCAAATAAATATTATTACTTTACATAAATAAGTAAAGATTACACCTTGTTAGAATTAAAAACAGGGTTCGTACTCCTCCCCTGAAAATCTCCTGAATTTCAAATATTTTGTCTAAGTACCCTTATAACACCTAAAATTTATATTAAAAAACTTTTTCAAATATATTTTCCTGAAAAATTATCTATTTATAATAGAAAATAGTTTTCAGAGGATTTGAAGGATCCAGTTTTTTAAAAAACTTGATGTTTTGCATTCATTTTTGTTTAGAAATTGTCAGTTGTTAATTTATTGATATTTTGCATGTCCTAAAGTTTCACATTTTTTACTTGTTGATCTTGGATTATTTCTTTTTTTTTTGTTTTACTTTTAATTTCATGATACACATTGTCGCTATAAGTACATTTATGTTTGTTATATCATGAATTTATGGTATTGTATTCCTAAAATAACTCCTGAACTTTACTATTAAAAATAGAGTATGAATCCTGTAAAAATTTCAGCAATTAACTGTCTTTGTATTTACTACCTTGCTTTAAACATGCCTCTTTATTACGCAAAATGATTTTTATATATATTTGTAATAACGTTAATTTTTGGTTGGTTGGTTGGTAGACATATATATTCAGGTTTGTGTGCTTGGTCAGCGACCCGCTTATAAACCTTCGTCAAGTAAGACAAACACAACAGACAACACACACACATAAGTGGATCCATCTAATTTTTAGAGACAGAGGCCAACTAGAGGACCCCAGAATTGGCTTGTCACCCCCAGAGGTATTGATTTGGTATGGGAACTTAGAGGACTTTCGGACCCAACAGATTTAACGAGCACGTACTCCGCATATACTCGGTAGGTCTTCAGTGGTACCGGGACTCGATCGCAGGACCTTCCGATCCCGAGACCGAGACGCTGACCACTAGGCTCACTACGGCCCAACGTTAATTTTTATTAGGCAAACTAAAGCGATATCGGCGGCAATATAAACAACCGATTAAAACTTGTTTTCTCGCTTCGTGTCATACGTTTGAATCGGCGTGGTGCAGTTGGGTCATTCTCTGTGAAAGGGACAAATCGATGTCCCGAATACTTTGATCTTTATTTTCAAATTATATATGCATGTTTGCGATTGTCACTCCCTCACGCTGTCTCTACATGCTTTTACAACTTTTAACATCATAAAAAAGGCCGTTTTAAATAAATAATCCTTTATATGAAGCTATTCATGGTTAACTAGTTTCTGTAGTTTTCGAATATGTATGTAATGTTTTTCTACCCGCAATATTTTTATGTAATTTTATGAATGTGTAATGTCCCTGGGTTATAGAGTCACTCCTACAACACTGATTTAAAGTTCAATTAAAAACTTACTAGACGACTAAGAGATCGAATTTAAATTGTCATGTTACTCTTAAAGGATTAAGGCTTATAAATCAACCATCAGTTGTTTTGTTCCATTACTGATAATGTTTTTATGGTACTTTTAATATTAAAAATAGCATGAGAGGAGAGTCTTTTACTATCGTCACTCCTTCAATCTCATTTACCAATTATATATGATAATGATAAGTGTGAGTATTTTTTTACTAGTATCAAATTGTGAACATTTAGATGTAGATTAACATACAATTACTAGATCTGATAAAAAAAAAAGCCTTTGAAAATGATATTTGATTTTTCCTACGGAATCCTCACTACCTCACATCAGTCACATCTCAACCTTATTACGCATTGGGTAACTTCATCTTGGATCTTTCTTTTCAAGTGCATGCAATACGACCGGTTTTTTAGTGTGCCTAAATTGTAGGGTTTTTTTTTTCAAACGCATGTGTTTGGATATTTCACGGCTGTCGATGTAGTGGTAGATGAGTGGAGTTAGGATTACTTTGAATATCGTCGCACTAGAGCTACATGAGGGATATTGGGGACGGACGTTGTAATTTAGAACAGCAGTTAAGTTACGAGACGACACCTGAATACATTACTTTTGGGTAAAATTAGTAACTTACAATGGTGTTTGGTTTCAAAGTTTGTTTATAGTTACTAGTGACGTCTTAGATACTTCGTGACAGCCACAAAGCGTTTTCGGGCGTAATTTTTCGTCCTAATTTTAAAAATTATTTTTCTGCTTTTTTATGGGGTATTTGAAAAAAAAAAGAAAAATACGGGTCTAATATTTTTGGCATAAGGATATTTTAAGAAAATAATTTTTTTTATTCAAATACCCTATGGAGTTGTTTCACGGAGGATCTGGCAATAGCTCTGCGGTTTTGTTTTCATGTCTCTCGAATTACTTTTGTTGATATTCGAAATTGAGTTTTCTAAGAATAAGTTATTTTAGTTGTTATTTTTTAAAATTACAACTTCTTGCTGTGCTGTTGGTTGTTTTAATCATTTATCAAGGAAAACTTGCATTGAAAAAAGTTGGAATTTTAAAAAATTAACAACTAAATATTATCTTCGAAAACTCACTCCCGAATAACAAAACAACAGTAATTCGAGAGACGTGAAAACAAAACCGCAGAGCTATTGCCAGATCCTCCGTGAAACAACCCCATTTCACACGGTATTCTTTCTGCACGGAACTTCCATAGGAATAACATGGAGAACCGGTGTGGGAAATTTTTCCACTGAATTTTTTCGTGCAGGCACGAAAAAGTTCTGCGACGAGATTATAGGTAGCCCATCACCATCAAGTATAGCTTTGACGTCTTGTTGGCGAAATCGAGTTTGCCAAACGGAAAAAATCTAGTTTATGCTCGCCAATGTTGATATTTTGTAGTTAGTACTTTACACTCAACTCTGAAATTTTTCTAACAAAATGAGTAAAGCAAAAAAAATCATATGTCCTGTGCCTTGGAAGTTGATTTGATAGAAGAAGTGAGGAAAACATAAATTTCTGTATGATCCAAAAGATCCTCTTCATTCAAAACGGACATTAAAAATAACTACATACATGA
This sequence comes from Oedothorax gibbosus, assembly GCA_019343175.1. Classification (NCBI taxonomy): domain Eukaryota; kingdom Metazoa; phylum Arthropoda; class Arachnida; order Araneae; family Linyphiidae; genus Oedothorax; species Oedothorax gibbosus. Next base: position 8,089,962 of record CM033278.1, read on the forward strand.
AAATTTTCGGACCCAAAGTTTCTTTTTTCGTTCTTTTAAAGACGAAGCAAGTTGCGTAACATTTAATAGGCAATTAATGCCTTTTGTGAAGACGAAAAGTGTCGAACCATGTTTCCTTTATTTTGTTCTAATCAAAATAGAAAAAATAGTTAGAAAATCGATGCATGTGAAAGCTGAAAGAAAGTGGCAAACGCGATAAGAAATATATAAACAATAAAAAAATTGAAAAAATGTGCCAAGATTAGCGATAAGTATCATACACACACAACAACCCCTCCAGGAACGTGGGACGTCAGAATCTGGGCAGTCGGTTAACCCTGTCAGAGCTGTTCCGTGCAGAAAGAACACCGTGTGAAGATGTGTGAAGATATAGCTTTGAGCAAAATTTATCTGGCAACAACTTTGTTTCCCAAATTTTGATGTTTTGTTAACTTTATTATTTACCACGTTTGATGTTTGATTATTAAAAATATTTAATTTAAAAAATTGTTCTTGATTAGCAATGCCATCAGCAATGGAGTAAGATTTTTTTTTAAAGCTTGATCATTGATTGCCAATGTTTGCCTGATGAATGAATGTTTCTGATATCAACTTTATTGATGACATATATTGTGTATTATTAATGTTCATTTACAATTAATTTCGAAACACTTTTATAAATGAAGGCTATTCTTTTTATTCAATTTTCATTTAATTTTCGAAAATTATCTGTGTGACGGACTTTTTCCACCTTAAGTTAATATATGATGAAATATAGTTTAAAAGGTGCTGTCTATTGCAGGGTATACCATCTGTTTGTGTTTCCAATATTAATATAGCTGTCTGTATATCCTCTTCTTTTAAGGGGGTGGAGTGTAGGGACATCCTTATATTTTTAAGAATGTGATTGTGGTAACATAGTTTAAAATATATATATATATATTTGTGAGTGTACATCTATTTCCCTACAGTTTTTATACATGTTATGCCTTGAGCTACTTTTACGAATACAACACTGATTTCCACCCATATAGACAACTACACTGGTTTTTCATTAGGATACTATTCATGCAATTAAAATATGTTTGAAGTATACATTAGCGCCCGGGTTTAGCGACAAGTAAAAAATTATCGCCAAGTGACAACAAACTTGGCGTCATCCAAGTCTGTTGCCATCCTGAAATGACAACAAATACTTACCAAATATATTGCTGAGACCGAAAATATACAGCAAAAAAACCCGGGAAAAATGAAAAATCTTATTAACTAATACTAGGGCATTAACTATCGGAGCGATCTTTAACAAAAATAAACGGAATTTAACAGTTTGTTTCACGATCAACAATCTAAAAAAATAGAATCATAGCACGTTCTAAATCATTACATGATTATTATTTTAAATAATAATAATGCGATTTAAGTAAGAAAATATTTTCTATAGCTAAAAAGATTTTTCAAACAGTATTGAAAAAAAGATTAAAAAAGCACTTAAAACGTTTTTTTTAAAAATAAAACATTCATTACATACCAGGAAAAATAAGCCAATCATACCACCATAATAAAAAACGTGGATCATAATACAGCAAGTGCCGAAAAAAATAATGAAATATAATCATTTTAGATAGTTAAACATCGAAATAAAAATCTATCTGCACAAAAAATCTTTAATTTTAAATCAAAACTATTAAGATTTAAATAGATTAAAAAATAAAGATTCAGATTCATGTGCCGGTTTACCGTTGGGAGTCGGAGTCGGAAAAAAATAAAACTACCTACAAGGTTGCTGAACTTCAGATTTCAGGTTTTTTGGCAAAAAAACAATGGGAAAAGTTGCTAAAATTATCAAATTTTGCAGTTTGGCAATTTCGTCAAATTTTCGTCGCCAAGGGTTGCCGTAAAACCGGGCGGGGTTGCCAGATTGGTAACAAAATTGCCGGGCGTCAATGTATACTTCAGCCCATGAATTAACTAGTTAGTCTGGGTGGAACACATGAGGACTTATCTTACCTAAATTTGTGGATAAAACTCTGTCACTGTGTTGCTTCGAATTAGGTGTGGCTCTATATATAGCTGAAAGACGATTAATAAGGCTAGTTTTTGCTTCTGTATCTTAAGTTCATTCTATTAAACATTACAAACTGATAGTGTAACAGCTTTATGTTTGTTATTGTGTCTTGTAGCTATAGTTTTTTAATCATTAATGACACTGAATATTTTTATTTCAGAACTAAAACTATCAGCTGGGCAGATCAGGTAGAACAAGGGGAAGGTTAGTATTAATATAGTTTTTATTAAATCGCAATTTCTGATTTTTTAAAAAAGATTTTTAATACTGCTGCTTGTATTTAAATTTTCAAGGCATATTTAGTTGTTTTAAAGCCTTTATAGAGGAAAGGAATAAGCATCCATAAGTGTTTTCACATCTGATAAGTAGATCAGATTTTTTTTTAAAAATAAGCATGCAGTCTTGTATTAGCAATATAGTGAAAATAACTTTGGAGTGTGGATGCTTTCCTCAGATGTAGCTTTTTAAATAGGCATACATATAACTTTGAGAAATGGGCCTGAAAACCATAACCTTTTTATTTTCTTCGGACAAGGACAAGGGAACATTTTTTTTTGTCTGAGCAATAAAAAATACAAATGGGATACGTTTTTTGAGTTTCAAAATAATGGCACTTCAAAAAAAAATTCTTATCTGTAAATATATATTATGATTTTAATGTAAGATTATATGATAACTGTAAATTGGTTCTTTATAAAATTTATATATTTTAGATACCAATCTCATTGTTGTGAATAATCAATATTTTACTATTTAAAAAGAAATCATTGCCCACTTAATATTAAATAGTATGGGAGGAATGGTTAAAACAAAGATCAAAACAATATAAAGTAAATTAACAAAAGATTAAACAAATCCCAAAAGCACCAGATGTCTAAAACTGTATGTTCTGTAAGTTTTTATCAATCTATTAATGCTTTTATTTGTTTACTTTCAGAGAAATTCGTTGGAGGTAAGTGTTTACTTATATAAATTCCTCGATAATTAGACATTAATTCTTTATGTATATATATATTTTGAAAATATACTTTTTCTGATTTCAGAAAAGCATGTGGGAGGTAAGTAATTCAAAATAAAACTTAAATGCTTAAGACTAAAAATTTTAATTGCTTAAAGTTTTGCACATAATTGTTTATAAATATCAAAGTAGAATCTATATAAGAAGAAACATAGTAATTTTGTTAAAACTTTGTAATTTCTAATTTTTTTATGGCTATGAGATTATTTTGTATTGCAAAATTGTGCAAGATTTTCATTCCTTTAAAATTAAGTTTTCTTTTAAATTCGACATTAATCCGATCAAAAACAAAACCTTGTTTTGGACAATGAGGAGCTTATTCTCACTTTTCAATCATTCAGTAATTTTAAATTATCTAATAGTAGTTTTTTTTGTTTTCGAAAATAAGCTATTCCACAACTTGACTATAATTGAAAACTATAGAATTAACTTTGATGATTTAGACATTTTTTTACTAAGCTTATTACTCCAAAATGTCAGTTTAGCCTAGTCTCCGATTTAGGTTTCAAGGCCCATTTTTTAATATACAAGCTGTCTATCCAATTATTGCCTATCAACTTGGCAAGTTCTACTTTGTCATATCTATAGAGTTATCTTCCCAATACATGTTTTTACGTTATTTGACTGATTCTTCATTACAATACCTATATGGCACCATATCTTATTATATTACTCTCTGCAGTTCTAGTGTACATTTAGCTACTTTGGATTATGGTGTAGCTAAGTATTTCATAATCATGAAGATTTGCTAGTCATTTGTTTTTTAACAAAATATTTAATTTACGAAAATACACATTTAAAAAAAAGTGTATTTTCATTTTTTTAAATACTGAACACTATATTTTTGCATTTACTCAGACAAAATTTCACTTATAGTAAATAGAAAAGGGAAGTACTTTCATTTTACTTCTTGATTTATGAGAATTTATAAATTCTTATTTGTGCGGTTTTTTTTTTAAAAAATTCTTCAGTTAGAATTGCGTTTTGCCAAGAAAATATCTATTTCTTTTAAATTTGCAGATATTAAATTTTGGTATTTCTAGTTAATTTTTGTCAATTTAATACTTATGATTTATATTTTATAGCTGACTTGCAACCTGCTGGAGAAGTGATTATTGGTGACAAAAAAATAGTCACTGAATATAAAATTAATGATGAAGGCAAGAAAGTTAAGGTAGTTTTTTTTAAATAATTTTTCTTGTGTGAGAGTTAGTGTACTTTTTTTACCTTTTTCTAAGCTCAATAAATTGAAATGAAAAACCTGATAAAAATAATAAAATATCTGAAGCATTTTAAAAAGGGTTTCCATGCTCTACATTTATTTTATTAATATAATTTGTTTAAAACTACAATTTCAAAGTATAAATTATGATTGTGAATGCATGTTACAACCTGTGTTTAGCAAATAATTTGAACATAGTTATTATTTTGAGTATGCTTTTGAACTACCCGATTGATAATTTCTATTCATTTTTACTCATTTGGGTACAAGTTAGTGATTTATTTTTTCTAACCTAGGCCTAAATTTAAAACATAACCTTATTTAGAAATCTTTTATCAAATTGCTAATTTTTAGAAACAAAATATATTTAATCTACACAATGCTGCAAACTTTATGCTTTGTTAGTAAAACACACATTGTCCCCAAACGTTTGATATGAAATATTAAAACATAAATTGCTGCTTATCTTACTTAATAAATTTTTTTTTTATAGATTGTACGTTACTACAAGATTGAACGAAAAATGGTTTCAAAATCCATTGCTTTCCGAAAAGTAAGTGTTTCTTCATGTATTTTTCTATAGCATTAACTTATCATTTATTATTGGTATCTATTGTAACTAAAATTTAAACTAAGAAATATATTAATGCAAACATTAATTTATTGTGTATGATTTTTTTTCTTCATTAGGCATGGAAAAAGTTTGGCTCAGCATCCAATGATCCTCCTGGTCCTAACCCGGCTAATACCATTGTATGTGAAGAAATATTCATGCAGTTCTTGTCCAACAAAGAGGTCTGTATGCTCGTGAAAATATTGGTTCTAACTTACTTAAGATATACAAAATCTTTTCTTAGAAAATGAATGTAATTGCTAATGTTGGAAAGGTAACTTAATACTTAAGATTCAAAAATGTATCACCAATTTTCGTTTGTAGTTAAAAGCTTACTTGAGTACTGATATAAAATATGCTAAAAGTGGTTAATGCAGGCTGACTTTTGGCTATATAGCACTATTAAACATATTTTTTTACTCATCTTTGAAATACAAAACAGATTATCAGATTGTGCAGATGTATTGAAAACAGATTATGCAGATTTATCATAACACCATAAACTTGCAATATTTGTTGAATGTATATAAAAGTGATGCAAGAGAATAAGCAAAAACCACAAATATGCAGTATCGTCAGCTTTGGAAATGAATTATAACCTAATTGAGCATGGTAATTATTAAGGCCCATGTCGGCATGGCAATATTTGTTGCCTATTCACGTACAAATATCAACTAAAATATGCCAATCGACAACAAACTTGTCGCTTAAGTTTAATTAAAAAATATTTTTTCTTTTAAAGTTTGTAAAAGCTGTATATGTTAGTGATAGCTGGTTGTCAGAAATTTTTATATAGATCCAAATTTGCATCAGCTACCCAGGTACCCTGGCAATTTTAGCAAATTATAGTAAATAAGACTCGACTCTAGTTAGGGTAACCCCTAACTAGTATACATAGATATCTAAGTCGAGTCTTATTACTATATTGCTAAAATTATTGCTGATGATCTCACTAGCCACATGAAGCATGGTTGATTTGTAGATTGATCGATAGTTTGCAGGTTCATATAAATATTTATCATAGGGTGATTGGAGACTAACCAAAAACTTACTTTAGAGAACAAAAATAAAGAAACCTTGATATTCATTCATATTAATACTTTTTGTTTTTACAAACAAAGCAGTTATCTACGCAGCACAAATGCATTGAATACGTATTCAAATTGTGTGGGGTTTTTTTTGCAATTGTCTGACACGTTTTATTTTTGGATCACCAAAACATTAGCATGGTTGTCTTTTTTGGACCAGGAAATTATCTTTCCTATTATGAACCCTAGTAAATATTATAAAGTACATTGTCTAAGCCATGATCTCACTTTATTTTGCCATAATCTCACAGGAAGAGAAGGGTCAAGAGGAGGACCCCCTCGCCAAGTTGAAAGGTCAGAAGATGGTCAAGTGCCGTATCTGCAAAGACGACCACTGGACTACTCAGTGTCCATACAAGGACAAGTTGGGAAGTCTGCCAGATCTTCTTAAAGATGATCCTGCCAACAAACCTGGTATATATAGTTTACTTATTGTGTTCGTTTGAATCAACGTTTCACTAGAGCTTCACTAGTTAATAGTGAACTAGTTAACATAGTTATTATTATTTTGAGTATGCTTGAACTACCCGATTGATAATTTCTATTCATTTTTACTCATTTGGGTACAAGTTAGTGATTTAGTTTTTCTAACCTAAATTTAAAGCATAACATTATTTAGAAATCTTTTATCAAATTGCTAATTTTTTTAAGAAACAAAATATATTTAATCTACACAATGCTGCAAACGTTATGCTTTGTTAGTAAAACTAGGACTATTGGTGACGGGCTTCATAATTTAGAACCAACACCTGAGTACGCACCTAACACAACTTTAAAAGGTGATGTCTTACACAGCATCAGAACTTTGGAGTATATTTTTACCCTGCACTCCCTCTGCATGGGGTATTATATGTCAGACTTACTTTTTAGTTGCATAGACGATTTATAGTTCACCAGTTATTTTGGCGATGCTCGGACCTAGGACCTTTCACATGCAAGGCAAGGGCCGTACAGACTGGGCCCCCCAGACCTTACTTATTGTGCTGTGATAAGGATTTAAGTATGGAGGAACCTAATTTTAATTAAACATTTGGTTGTGTTGTCACTTCTTAACTGTGGTTTATAATTAGAGCAAAGGAAACCATGCATTTTTCCGGGGCATCATTTGGTAATTTATCAATATGGATTCCTATGAATAATCTAATTTTATGCATTTTATATTGATTTCTCTGTTTAGTGCTACTCTATAATGTATCTGTATCTAAATATTCATTTTATTTACATTTAAAGTTAGTTTCATTTTTTTACTAAAATAAAAGTTCATACATGCAGTAAAATCTCCATTATAGTCACACTTTCAACTCAAGCTTGAAAAGAACTTTCTCCCTATCCCTTCTTGTGTGGTTCTATCAAACATCCAAGGTTTCACTGTATTTTTAAAATGAATGTTTTCAATAGGGAAGCAATTTGCACGTTTGTCTGAGGTGGCTTAAAGGCCATAGTGGGCACAGTCCATTATCATAGTTTTAGTGCTACATTAATCTAACAGAACCATATTAAATCACACCTTTGTTCTTTTAGCTGCAACTCCTACTCCCAACCCCCAGGCTGAAGAAAAGGTGAAGGCTGGCAAGTATGTGCCGCCAAGCATGAGGGAGGGCGCCAACAGGAGAGGAGAATCCATGACCCCATCCAGAAGAGGTACGTTGAAGGTTTTTCTTTCTGCCTCATTTGTAAGATATTATCTATCAAATATTAAGAGTGCAGGGGAGAAACAACTTCCTTGCATAGGAATCTTCCCGTATTCTGATGTGCTTGGAGGATATTGGCGACAGAAAACCGGTTTTTCTCTAGGTTATTCTTTCGCGGTAACAAACGTGTGACCAGTGTCCACTGATCTCCTGTGTGAATCAGGGTTGCCGTGCGAGAAAAACAATGTGAGTAACCGGTTTCCTTACACCAGTTTACTCGATGACTCACTATTGTTGCCAAAGACTCCTGAGGCAGACAGATTCCTATGCTATGAAGTTGTCTTTCCACTGTACTCTTTATATATATTGCACAAAAGATTGTTAGCTTACTGATGAGTATTGTATCCATTGCAATTGGTGTTAAATTTTATATTTTTTTATTATCATTACAAAAGTAATTAGTAGATTATATAAAAAAAGTAATCAATATATGGAGAAAGCAATAAAATGCTAATTTGGCATGTTAGAGATTAATTTAGAAATATACAAAGTTTTGGCTAGATGTTGTTTTTGAGGTGTATACATTTTATGTGGAAGTGGTTCTGAGTACCACTCATTGATTTGATACTATTTTTATTTAATTACTTTATATAGATTTTGTATTTTTGATCATTACTCAAATGAACTTTCTTAACCCACTGAGGATACAGACGTATAAACCTGTCACCTGACTGTCAGCTTTTCCAACAATACACAATTTTGACAAATTTATAGATTTTATAATTTTAATTAATTTTTGAAACCTAATATATGAAAGAGTTATTTATAAACATCGGCTATAGGAATATAATTTAAAAAATAGTAAAGAAATTAAATTTCATCAAATACTTAAATTTTAATCTTATGCTGTGACAACTTTACAGTTCAGCCAATTTTTTTTATCCCGCAAAGAGTTATTAAAATTAACTTATGTTTTTATTAACCTAAATGTCGTATTAATTTTAAATATTTGCTTTCAATGCAAAAATATACATTATTAACTGTTGTTAATAATAAATTCTGAGTTCCCAACATCAATTTCTATTTTGTAGCGTAACTTTAACATAGCATCCATCTTTTTAATAGCTAAAAATATTTTGACTTAGTTGTTAAAAAGACAGTTATAAAGTTCCAAAAACTATATAATTGAATTCGATGTCTGGAATTCATATTTATATTTTGTTATGCCTTTCAGATGAGACACCAACTATTCGGGTTACAAATCTGTCAGAAGATGTTAGGGATTCTGATCTTCAAGATCTTTTCCGACCATTTGGAACAATTGCTCGTATCTATCTAGCCAAGGACAAGTCCACTGGACAGTCGAAGGTAATTCAATGAAAAAATGGTTTTTATAATGTGGCTAACTCAATTTCCCGAATTAGGCCCAGTGGTAGTGCTTCGCATTGCCACGCCACAGAACCGGGCATCGAATCTCGGATTGGGTGAGGTTGACCCATCCTTTCATCTCTTAAGTGGGTCCATAAAATGGGTACCAAGCATGCTTGGGAACTAAACACTGAGGGTTCCGCGTGAGGCTGACCACCTTACCGGAACATATGCCTTGCACCCCAGTTCCCTAGGTCACGAAAGCTGAAATGGGCACGGCAGGCCTTGGCCCAGTAATGGGCTGTTGCACCGAGGAGTTTATAGTTTAGTTTCAATTTCCTGAATTATGTGTAGTTGGTCTGTATTAAAATAAAAAATAAATTTTGTCCATAACTTTTGATTAATTTTTTTACACTAGTTGTGATATTTTTCAGACTTTTTTTTCCCCTTTCTCAGTTAATAAGTACTGTATACAAGCCCTTAGTCTTAATAAAGTGTAAGTAAATTGTCAACTGAAATGCCAAATTGTTTTTCTAATCTTTTCAACTTGAAGCCATACCTGAAGCCATGCTGCCCCATGCATTTTTCGTATATTACATTATTGCACAGCTTGTCCATATCATAGTCTTTTAATTTGTCAATTTCAATTGTCCTGACACAGCCTTTACATCTTTGTACATTTTATAATTAAAGTTTATACACTAATAACACTTTTTGTTAATTTTTTAGGGCTTTGCCTTCATCAGCTACCATCGTCGTGAAGATGCACAAAGAGCTATTCAGAGTGTAGATGGATTTGGATATGACAACTTGATCTTGAGTGTCGAATGGGCTAAGTAAGTACAATGGAGTATTTTTTAAATTTATAATTACTATTATATATACAGTCCCTGGATAAATTATTAGACGCACTGCAAGATTTCATGTAAAATAGTGTTGACACAAAAAACACAGTGTTGCCATATGTTAAAAATAAATACAAATATGTAGTCTACAACAATTCTTTTAAATAAAAATCAATATTATTGTAGTTTAAATATACCATTATTGCATAAAAACTCTTAAGAAACATAAAATTACTATAAAAAGAATGCAGTGTGTCTAATAATTGGTCCAGGGACTGTATATAATTGAAGAGCTTAGTGGAAGAACATGCTAAGGGACTAAAAAAGTGAAAACGGAAAAGTGAGCTTTAAAGTTTTTAGTTTGCACTTGGATTAAAAACAGTATTTTGCAAACAGTATATAGTTTAATAAGTTTTAATAGTATTAATAATTATAGTTTAGTTAATTATAGTTTATGAAAAAGGGGAACTTGTTATCTTTAAAGGAGGGAATAACCTGTTCATTAACACAGATATCACAATTTTTTCAAAAATGTCACTTAGCATTTTCTCCTTCTAAGCTCTTTTAAGGCTTCGTAAAGGATGAAAGTTGTAGTTAGATTATGATGTTGCTTTAAAAATACATGAACTTCTTTACAATGATCCTTCTTTACAATGATCCTATTATTACAAATAAAATAATTGAATCTGAATCATCATAAATATGTTAATTTCTAATGTGTGTCAGTGTAGGTAGAAGAAATGAGTGGTTAATTAACTCATTTGCAATTGCTACGATTTCATAGTTTTGTTATTTTTAATTATGGACAAGCAAAATAAATGTATTTATTTGCTGATGCAATTTTCATTTAAATAATTATGTTTTGTGTGTTTAAAATATTATTTTTTTCCATAGGCCCTCAGGAACAAATTGAGTTTAGAAGGACTTCAATTTTACTGTGTATATTTTATAATGAATGTAATGAACTCTGAAAGACAGTTACAATTAAAAAGAATTCCAATTATTTGTGTATTCTTTTGAAATCATTGGTCCTACAGATACCCCTCAGTTGCCAATGGTCAATTATTGAACACCGGCAACTGAGCTTCAAGCTTGTTGACAATAAGTAAAGTATTCTATTGCAGTATGATACAATTGCAATAAGTATTGACCTTTAATATTTATTAATGTATATTTCTTGTAGTAAAATTAAATCAACACAATCACAATGACACTGTTTCAGAAAACAATTATTAGTAAAAAAATTTCTTAAGTTACAACTGAACACTTTGGTTGTAACAATGTTATTTTTCTAGTTTTGATCATTATTATGTAGGTATTACCTTACAGCAGATAAAATAGTAGTATGCTTGTATAGATTTGATTTTTTTTAATACCCGAGAAGAACGGGCATTTATTTGCCAGTGTTTAAATAAATATTGCCTGTTTTTCAACCATGCACACAAAAGTGCTTGTGTGGTTCCCTAATTCACCAATTCCATGTACCCATTTACCATGTCATAACTTAAATTACAAATTATGTATGTATAATTTCAGATTAATATCAATAAAATTCTATTCAATGTTGTGGTAAAATTCTTGGCGTTATCATAGTTATTACTAACTACCCAACTTAAGCAAGTTTAAGCAAATACAATGCATTTAATTATTTTTGTTTTATAATTAAGTTATTATTAGATTTATGGAAGTGCATTTGAAAATCTACTGAATCAAAATTACCATAGCATCTTTTTTAAAGCACATTTTTCATTGTTCTGTTGTTCACCGTCCCTACACTGTTGTATGCGTATCTATAATAATAAAAATGAAATTTTGTGTGTGTATGTATGTTCCTCAATAACTAGACATTTGTTTGACTCGTAACTTGGCACAAATGCATAGTTCATACTTGGTTATGATTTTTTAACTTTCAGGTTTCAAATGTTATATTTTTGGGAAAAATTTGAATTTTCTGAAAAACTACACCACTTTGGCTCAAATCTGATCATTTTTTTTACTTTCCTGATGCCATCTGCTGAAAAAATTAAATAAAACTTTTACGAAAATAATTAAAATTGAAAATGTTTATTTTATTAAGTTGCCATTACCTTCAGAAACTAAATTCACTCCATTCAAGGGTTTTATTGTGGGTTTAGGTTATGATTTCTTTATAGTTTATTGATGATTTTGTTGATTGCAAATATGCATATTTAAACGATTTCCGAGAATTATAACTATGATGGTTGTTCAAGGCCATCGTACTAGAGCTGCATATTAGGGTTTTATGTTTTCATTTTTTCGCCAAATACGTTGCCGAACTCGCCAAATTCTTACCTAAACGCGATAAATGAGTTTTTTTTTTAAAAAAATATTACAATCCGGTTAGTTGTTAAGGTCATCGTGCAAGAGTTGTATAATAAGTGTGTCTGTAGCTATATTTCTTTTCTCGCCAAATTCTTACCAAAAACGCGCCAAAAGAGCTAAAAGGTTTTATGTTTTTGAGGGAAATTACGATGACTTTTTAGGGTGCATTTTATAGGGTATTTTTTGTTTTAGATTTTTAAGGTGATATAAGTAACAGGATTTTTTACTTTTCGATGAGCGGGAACAATAACATAAGTTTATAATCCAATAATGGATTAAATGGGTACATATACTTGGATCGATCAAATTTCAAGTTCTCCATAGCTCTTTTAGTTAGAGCTATATAGTGGTTTCAGACAGTCTGATAGATGGACCAATGTTCGAAAAACGCATTTTTAGAATCAGCGCCCTGCAAAACAAGTCAAAAACAAAAGCTTCATTCGGGGTTTTCAGCCCCATCACAATACTTTAATTATATTACATATTTTGTAATTCAAAGCAAAATATTACCTTTCATCCGAAATAATACTAAAAACTATACTTCCCTTCATTCATCTTCAATCACAGCATCTTATATAGGAAAAAATTAAATTGTTATTGCAAGTAACAATTTATTGTTAAAATATTTTACGCAAATTAAATTACTGCCCTTAAAAACAATACAAAGAGTGGAGCACGTTTGCCCTTGTATACAACTACGTACTTTATACTCCTAAAAGTACCGCTAGATGGCGACACCTAACATGTATTTTTAAAATGCACGGATGCTTTAAATCTCAAACCAGAGAGCAGCAGCCAGTTGAAATTTTAAAGACTGAGCGAAGGTCACCCTTGTTTCGTTGACCTAATTTTCTCCGAACAGCTGAGAAAGTCATGGCGGTAAGTTAGAAAATGTTTTATATCTTCCAATCTGGCGCTATTTTGACAGTCCTTTGACAAATATTTGGAGCTATTCCTGTAATGTTTATTTATTTTGTTCTTCGATACTTGTTTTTCCCTTTGTATTCTGATTCGTTAAATAAAAATGTATGTACAATATTTTTGTGATCTTTTTTTTTTACTTTTTGTGTTTTGATTAAGTGATTATAATTTTTGAATTTTTATTATTTTTGACTTATTTTATAGTATTTTTGAATTTTTAATTATTTATTTTCTCCAAATTGCGGACTACATGTTTCCTTAAAAAAGTATATATTTTTGAATTGCAAAGTTAAATTAAAATCAACACAACTTATCAATAAAAATATTTTTTTATATTTGTCTTACAAGTATATTTTTTCGTTTACAGGACGTAAAAGTACCTGTGATTTTTGTGATTGGTAAGATTTTCATGATCTTCTATTTTAATAAACAATATTCGTGCATGCATTATCTTTTTTTTGCAAACTCAATTATTAGAAAAAATATTATTTTATCTAAAAATATTAAAAGTTATATTTAAATTAAGTTAAGAACATAGATCAAAATTAGTGCTGATATATATACTTTTTTACCCGCATGTTTGGGCGAATGAAAGCTTAAAATTTACCGTAAAAAAATTAATCTTAATTTTTTGTCAATGGCATATGTTTCATGTCTTGACTGTAACACTTTTAGAGAGTTATAATGTGACATATTTGGCTCTGGTAGAATAAACGTTCCATTAGAGCTAATCGGCGGCTGTTGTTAATAATTAGACTCAAAACATTCCTATTCTAAAAAGCAGTTTAACGTCATTTTTCACTTTATTGGACTAGATGCGGTTAATTCAAGTATTTTATATGGATAATTTTTTGTATACTTTTATAATAATTTAGCAAATAAGTTTTTGCATGCCTAACATACTGCAAATGATTGAAAACGAACAAATGCACATCGAGAATAGAACACGAAATCAATGGGCAAGCTGCCAAGTAGTTTGTCTCCGCCAATTGTGTCACAAACACTGTCTAATTGTGGCCTTTGACATGCAGAAAAGCTTTGATTCTACAGTAAGCTCTATCTTAACCGGACTCCGTTTAATCGGATCTCCGCTTCAACCGGATAAATTTATCCTTATATGCAAAATTTGCCTAAAAATCACTTGCTTCGTTAATCGTTATTGTTTTCCCATGGATATTCCCAGGTAGCACAGCAGTATTGGCCGACGTCGGAAACAGGAGCTCAGGAATATTGGCTAATCTCGGCTCATACCCATCGCCCAATGCATAATGGACTACGTTTTACCGACGCTGGGCAATATCGGGGTGCAATATTGGTTTGGATCGATGTGCAATATTGGGCGATATCGGCAACAAGAGCTCAGGAATATTGACCAATCTCGGCTCATACCCATCGCCCAAATGCATAATGGACTACGTTTTACCGAAGCTGGGCAATATCGGGGTGCAATATTGGGCGATCTCGGCAACAAAAGCTCAGGAATATTGGCCGACGTCGGTTCATACCCATCGGCCAATGCATAATTGACTACATTTTACCGACGCTGGGCAATATCGGGGTGCAATATTGGGCGATGTCGAGCGGATAACCCTTTATCGATATTGGGCAAGATTTTATTGCTGATTTGACCGGTATTAAGGGGGAATGGGCTCGCTAGACCACGGGTCTCCAAAGCAAGTGCATCAGTGTTAATCCAATGGAAAAAAAATCTCTGCCACATTTCTCCGGCTGTATTGAATATTTTTACAAACGGATTTTTTATGCGATAAATGTAGCTGACTTACAGGTTTCGACAATCCAACTTTTTAAAATTTGTTCGAATATTTTTTTTTAATTTTCAATAAATAATTTTACACAAAATAATCGAAGCAATTTCAAAAAGTGGGAAGATAGATTTGTAAGTTATCTACATTTATCATTTTAAAAAACTGTTCGTAAAAATATTCAATACAGCCGGAGAAAGGTGGCAGAAAAATTAGTTTTTTTTCCCATTGGTTTAACACTAAGGCACTTGAATTTGGAGACCCGCGATCCAGCGCTCCCATTTCCCCTTAACGTGCTTTTTTTGATCAATTATATCGCAATATAAAGTTTTAATTTTTACCCACTTTCTTTGCAGCATTCCCCCTAAAAAAACCCATTTCGACGTGTATAATTGTGGTGATTAAGAATAAAATAGAACGAAATATCTACTTTAAACCTATAGCAATATATTGCATTTCTAGTGTATATTTAAATATTAAAAACCCAAATTACATGTAGCAAGGTTCTGTTAGAGAAAGAAAAAAATACAGTTAATAAAATTAGAAACTATTATATATGCAATTAAATTGCTCAAAACAGCATGACAATACTGGCAAAAATTGCACGACAAAATGGAAAATTTCTAATACATGTATTAAATAAAACAATGTAGTTATATTTCATACTTACCAATCACCACATTGTGAAATTCTGTTTCAATGTTAATTCATAAAAAGATAATACAATAGAATAACAAGCTTTATTGTACAAAAATAGCTAGATAATAAATTTTATAGTACTGGGCCTTGACCCGTTTACAATGGTTATCATTATACATTATAAAAACAATAAATCAAATATATACAAATACTTAAACACATAAAACGAAACACAAGAAAGTAAACTAATTAAAAATCCAACGATGCTGAATATATGTCTAAATTTTAAAAATTAATTTCTTTGAAGTAGTTTGTCATCCCAATCCGCTCACCCAGCCAGGACCTTTCCAATTCTATTGGCAATTGATGTTGTGTCGGCATCTTCGTGCTTCATTTTAACACTTGCTAAAAAAATAAGAGTGAAATGTGTGAATTCACAGAAAAAAGTAGATTAAGCTGGATTCATCTATTGAAACATATGCTGCTTTCGGGTTCCGGACACAATCCCGAAAGCCGAAATCCCGACAAGCCATAATCCCGAACGCCTTAATCCCTAAAGGCCATAATCCCGACAAGGACGAAATCCCGAAAATAGATTTTTGTCCATTTCTCGATTTTTAAAAAAATATATTAGAGATTATTTAGTTAGTTAATTAGTCAGTCAGTTATTTAGTCAGTCGGCCGCCCAGCCAGTCAGTTAGTTGATCAGTTAGTCAGTTAGTTACTGACTAACTAGTTAGTCACTCAGTTTACTAACTGACTAATTAACTGACTTACTGACATACTAACTGACTGACTAACTAACTGACTGACTAACTGACTGACTAACTAATTTACTAACTGACTGACTAACTGACTAATTAATTGACTAACTAACTGACTAAATAACTAACTGAATAAATAAATAAATAACTGAATAAATAAATAACTAACTAAATAAATAATAATATAATAATATAAATAACTAACTGACTAAATAAATAATCTCTAATATATTTTTTAAAAATCGAGAAATGGGCAAAAATCCATTTTCGGGATTTTGACCCATTCGGGATTTTGACCCTGTCGGGATTTTAACCCATTCGGGATTTTGACATTTGACCCATTCGGATTTTGGCTTGTCGGTTTTCGGCTGTCGGCATTATGCCCCAGACCCGATGCTTTCGGAAATGACAAACAAAAGAAATTTCTTGGAAGTAATAGTTATGAGCTTTAACGATATAGTTCTACGATATCGTTAAATCTACGAAATCGTTAATCTACGATTCTACGATATAGTTGTGATAGGGGTCCGATTTGGGGAAAGTAAAACATTTTTTAACTTAACAAGAAAGTTTTCAAAATGAAAGCAGCTAAATCCATCCAAAGATCCAAAATTACGCACATCTGCCAAAGCAAAGGATTGTCAATCCAAGTTAATCGTACAGGTGTAAAAAATATAACAACTAAACGGGTTTTTTCGATATTTTGTTACTACAATCTAAAATATTAACATTATATTAGTTTATTCACACATTACAGTACTCACCAATTTTTAGACGAAGAACGAAATGCACTGCTGATTGCTGATTCGAAATGGTTTTGGCGGAGGCAGCAAGATTGCGCACTAAGCTGCGCAGATGGCAGATCTGGAAATTATACTTTCAATATTGACCGATTTCAACCGAGTCTTGGGGAAAATCGATTCACAACCTTTCCCTATTTTGAAAGTAAATATTATTTGAAAAAAAAATACAATCCGAAATTCTTGATTGAAAAATATTGCGAAACATAATATTTGCCTTTTACACTTGCAAAATACTATAATATTGCAGTAAAATTAAATATTGCACTTTTTGTAATTTCTTGAATGAAACCTCAAAGAACGGTAAAATCTGGTTAAAATCGGAAGAAAATGACCGCTTTCATCCGATACGCTCCAAGTTTGGCCGATACTCATGCGACATTGGCCAAAATTGTCGTGCTACCTGGGTTGTGCTGAACAAAAATAATGGCGAAACTATTTGACAAGTTTTCAATTTTCTAGGCTTCAACAAAAAAAGTTAAAGTTTTTAATGGTATGTAACTTAACTTGTAATGCTTTGAATACATTGAATAAAATGGCGCCCGACTTTAAATTGTGTTTATATTTATAAGGCTACTAAAATCACTGCCAGCCTATAAACAGTCTTTGAAGCTAAAAAATGTCCAACAAATTATACCCTGTATGGAGGAAGTACGGGTTAAATATGCTTCAAAGTCCCGAAGCTGCGTACGATGTCGTCCTTAAAAGTTGCGTTGGCTGAGTACTCAGGTGTGGGTTCGTCACTTGACTGTGGTTATAAATTACGGCGACCCTCGCTTTAGCCATCGTGCACCTCTAGTGCGACGATGATACAAATAGGGCTGCACCGAATATTCGGTTACAATTCGGAATTCGGACAGTTTAGCCGAATATTCAGTTTGGCCGAATAGCTTTACTATTCGGCCGAATAGTGAAATTAAAAAAAAAAAAATCGAATTTCTGAATGAAATTTTTCCCAAAAATGAATAGAAGATAAGAAAAAAATATACTATATTGATTGATATAAGAAACACCAGAAAAATTGAATGTTACAGCGTTTTAATTTCTCAATATACATGATGTTTATTCATGGAAAAGTATTTTTACGAATAAAATGAAAAGATATCAGTTATATTAAATGGGAATGGATATAATTAATT
Source organism: Oedothorax gibbosus (assembly GCA_019343175.1). Lineage (NCBI taxonomy): Eukaryota > Metazoa > Arthropoda > Arachnida > Araneae > Linyphiidae > Oedothorax > Oedothorax gibbosus. The sequence continues at coordinate 8,108,160 of CM033278.1, forward strand.
ATAATAAAAATTTAGTAGAGGCAAATTATGATGTACGAAAAGGAGCTGTTCAGCATTTTGCGGAAGTAATCTACATATTGCGTTTTGGTTGACAAATCTTTCCAGCTTCGAAGAACAACCGCTCACTACCGACACTGCTAGCTGGTGCAGATCAGTGTTAGAAATTTGATAAAGAAATTTAGGAGCAGTTTGTGCGACTAACTTAAAAAACTAGGCGCAAATTCTCATTACCTAGGAACATGTTTTAATTCTGAAAAAAAAGGAAAAAAATCTGGCATTTTGGTGAATAATACATACAACTTACTTAGATCTGACAAAAAAAATAAAAATTGGTTTAGGTAAGCCGAATATTCGTTATTCGGCATTCGGCCAAATTTGGTATTCGGTGCATCCCTAATTCAAACTATAAACCGAACCGGATTGATAGCGTGACGTTACAGAGAGATTTTGTGGTCTTGTTGTGTTACTAATTTGTGATGTAAATTAGTTCCACAGTTTTTTAAAAATAATTTTTAAACTTATAGTTATGGACGCTACTGCACCCCTCTTGCATTCCAGGCTATGGCCTGGAGGCACACGACAGCAACAACAACAACAAACTTCTATTATTTTAACTATTTTGTTTGATATTACACATACTGAAACTGAATGGCCATGAACTGAGTGTAGATTTGACTCGCTATTAACCCATCGAGTATTTTTTTATGTGTGTGTAGGTGGTCCTGGCAGTGGCAAGGGCACCCAGTGTGAGCGCATCGTGCAGAAGTACGGCTTTACCCACTTGTCCACGGGGGACCTTTTGCGTGCAGAGTGCGCATCTGGGTCCGAGCGGGGCGCGCGGCTGGTCGACATCATGAAGAGCGGAGCGCTCGTGCCCAATGTGAGTTTGGGGACATCACTAATATACGATGTTGAGGTGGGATGACCGCTGGTCTCCAAACCAAAGAGCCTATGTGTTAATCCAATGGAAAAAAAACCATGATTTTCTGAGCCTACATTTCTCTGGCTGCAATATTGAATATTTTTACAAACATTTTTTTTATGATAGATGTAGCTGGCTTACAGGGCTCTATAATCACACTTTTTGAAACAGGGGCGAATATTTTGTTGTAAAATTTGTTATTAAAAATTTAGAAAATATTCTAACCCATTTTAAAAAGTGGGTTTAGTCCTTTAAGTCTAAGCTACATTTATCACATAAAAAAACTGTTCGTAAAAAATATACAATACAGCCGTAGCAATGTGGCTTAGAAATCTTTTTTTTTTCACCGGATTAATACAGAGGCACTTTGCTTTGGAGACCCGCTGTCATTCCACCTTAATAACCCATTCTATGCAGAATATTTTGAAGCCACGTAATGTGCCTTAAGTTAGTCATACACGGGAGGGGCTGAGGTGTGTGAACCTTCACCACAACTTTTGCCAACCAAACCTTTTGAGGGAAATTTTGTGGCTCAAAATGTTTTGTGTCTAAACTTTTGAGACGGATTATAGACTACTGTCATTTTCACTGAACCTGACCTGTTGCGAAGATATTTTTTTCTATATAAATTTAAATCAAAGGTTGTAATCAAAGAACAACTACATATGAAGAGTACAGGGGAAAAACCGCTTAATTTCGTAGAAAACTTTCCTCATCAGGCATCTTTGGCGATGATAGCGAGTAATCGCCTAAACTGATGTAAGGAAACCAGTTTTTCACTTTCTTGTGCATCTTCTCTCACTGCAATCCTGAAATTCAGTTCCGCGTTTTATTCAAAAGACTGTGTTCATCATCATGTTAAGCTTTAAAAATAAAGTACGATTGATTGAAAATCACAAATTTTTCAAAAAGAGAAATTTTAAGATTCGCAAATTAATTGAAAAGTCCTAAACCACGACTTTTCTACCTACCGAGATTAACCAAGGAGATGGCCTTGGATTAACGCGATGCACGATTCCGACGCTTGGACCAAGTGAAGAAGAAAGGGAGAAACCGGTTTAATGCCGCCAATGTACGCCAAGCAGACACAATTACGGGACGACTCCTAATAAATCAAGCGGTTCTTCCCCTGTACTCTTCAAATACGTAAACGTATATTGTATACATTCAAGAAATAATGAATATAGTACTTTTGTTTCAGGATGAAGTTCTAGCCTTACTGAAAAACGCCATAGTGGATAACGTATCCAAATCCAATGGGTTCCTCGTCGACGGTTATCCACGGGAGGTTGGTCAAGCAGTGGAATTCGAGAAGCAGGTAAGATGCAAATTTCTGTAGCAAGATGAATTGTGACTAGAAAAATTCACATTTTGGAGTTGTGGTTTGTTGCTCTCTAGTCTTTAGTGATGAATAATGGATAACTTCAACCCCATGCACAACATGATTTGAAGTATATGATACGTAATGCTGTTTATACTGCCGTGAGCAGGTAAAGCAGTAATCGCAACAATGAGTTGTACCATTTTTGATCTGAAAAAAAAAATTCCAGTATGTTTTCTTAATTGTTATAGTAATTGAGTGCTTGCAACAATGGTCCAAGTCATTACGGAAGTTACTACTTAGTATTCCTCTTTTTGTGATATATTTTCTGAAGTTATATAAACGGCGATCTTCTGAGCTCATCTGTGACATAATCAATATTTTGTGCTTACGTTTTTTTCGATGAATAATGAATATAGATCTTATGTAGGAGGATATGGCCTCTTATAACGGTATAATTTTAGCACCATATGTTGCCAACACCACCTGTAACGTAATCAACCTTTTCCTATGTTACATTTCTGGAATAAACAGACATCTTATGTAGTTGGATATGGTCTGCCACAACGTTATGATTCCAGCATAATTTTTTGTACGCCAGTTGAAATTCGAAAGTATCACCACCACTTTTATCCAATAATTCGTAAGAGCCCCATTCTTTACAATTCGTAAGGTTCCTATTCTTCGCAATTCGTAAGTTACCCATTCTTTGCAATTCGTAAGTGCCCATTCTTTGCAATTCGTAAGTGCCCATTCTTTGCAATTCGTAAGTGTCCATTCTTTGCAATTCGTAAGATGTCCCATTCTTTGCAATGATGTAGGTCTGCTCGTGCACGTTCCTGTTGTTCTTCGACGTGCCCGACGATGTGATGATGTCTCGTCTCCTGGAACGAGGCAAGACGAGCGGTCGCGCCGACGATAACGAGGAGACCATCGCCAAGAGACTCGACACCTTCCACAAGTTCACGCAGCCCATCCTTGACCACTACGGGGACAAGGTCAAGAAGGTGAGATACTTTGTTAATTTTTAGTTGAATACCATGGAGTTGAGAAGAAGATCGAGATGCTTGGCGAGAAGCAAAGCGAAGCCCCAGAAAGTCGCCAAGTAAACCTAGTATGCGCAAACAAACCGCTCACTCAATGTTAGATCATGCTGAAACGCATCATTTTATTCCTTAAAAAGCATTTTTTATTATCAAAAAATGACTATTTGCACAATTTTTGTAGGCTGTAGCACGAGATCTGAATTCATACAACATGGTATTAATTTCCTTCACCGGTAAGAAAAATGCGTTGGGATTATAGTTTTTGTTAGAGAGTCAAATATCGCCAAGTCGATGACGTAAACTTATACAGACTCCACTGAAGAATAGCGCCAAATATTTGGCCGAGAGCGTTTGTTTGGGCTTACTACAAAGCGATCAATGGCTTCACTTTAGCAAACCGTTTTTTGTATTGGTTTTTGCCCTGCAGCATCTTCATCGTCTTAACTCTATGATAGCTGTTGTAATGTTGCCGAAGATATGCTCAACAACCCGTGGCTAAAAGGTACCTCAAGGTAAAGACAAAGTTGCTTCGTGTTATTATAATATTTTTTTATAATCTAGATGATTGGTAGTAATGCAGTACTAAATCAGCGCCATCTAGCGTGGATGATATTCGAGGAGGCACGTGCAGTGGACCGCAGAAAAAGTTTTAAAAGGTCAAAAAAGTTTTTAAATAAGTACAAACCATAAAGAATTTTGGTTTCACGGTTCTTTGAAATAAGAAGAATGTTTATGGAAAACTTCGAGTGGACTTGAACCCTTTAACAATAACAATTCGGTTATTGTCAGGACCCAATGTCATCATTTTTAAAAAGTTTTATAGGATCTATTGCACCGTGCTCGGAAAAGGATGTATCACTCTGTTGCGTATCAGCGAAAAAGCTATAGTTTTTAAGAAAAATCGTCTAAAGTTTATCTTTTCCATTGTATTTTATTATAAGAAAGACATAAAAGTATCTACTAACTATATTCTAACCATATTATCGGTGAAATAAAGGTTTGCTTTATAATTGCTAAATAATAAAATTTCGAATATTTTAGCATTTTATCTCGAAAAGTCATAATTATCTGATAACGCTTTTCCGCGTACGGTTCGATATCTTATAGCAATATTATAGTTACGTTTTACCTTATAAACGTTCGTTAAACGTACGTTACGCTGACATGTAGAAACGTTATTTTTTTTAATATCAGTCAGATATCGAGAAATATCCGATATTAAGTGGACATCGATATATGATAAAGCGATATATAGTGCTGCTTGGATTATCTCTATTTGATTAAAGCGATAACTAGCCAAATCTCGTCGATATTTTGTGTTCTCACATACTTCCGTTGCTAAAACAAAGGGAATATAAACACAACTACCGAGCCAATCTTAACATGAAACACAATGAAAACATGTCAACGGAAACTTTGCTGTCAGGAAGTGATCGATTAAGACTTGGGTGACAACAAATACATCACGCAATGTCATGTTTAGGGTATCATATTTATTAAATATTTTTGATGTCACTTTGGCGGATTTTAAGTAGTTGATGAACAGTTTCTAATTTTTCTAAACGTTACCGATCTGAATAATTTATAAAAAAATTATTATTTTATTTTTAAATTTTTCGTATTGTCAAACTGGTAACCACATTAGCTTCTTTACGTCTCGTAAATTAAATTTGGTATTAAAAAAATATTATATATTTCCATTATTTTAGGGTGTATTATCGATCTGAGCTACTCAGAAGTGAGTGTATTAAAAAAATTTAAAATTTTTTACTTGTTTTTTCCACGGGAAATTTTTGTACTTGCAGCATGGAACTTTGTAATAAGTCCATGGGGACTATTTAATGACGTAGTTCTCTTCTGGAAATAAAGTTTCCAGCCCGGAACTCGTTTCAGAAGTTGATGTTACCGACCTGCCATGTAAACTTCTTACTTGCTTATTTTGCGTCTTATTGCTTGTTTTGGGTAAATTTTTATAGGTATAAGGCATAATATTGATGAAAGACATTAATTAAAGTATTTTTCATTCTAAAGTATATTTGCTATAAAAAATATAAAATGAATAAGATATCTTTGCAAAATATGCATAGCTAGTTGTCACACGTTACTGATCTGACTTTCGAAAACTTTAAAACCTTTTTCAGTAAGAAACACAAAAAGTTATGATTTTATTAGAATTTAAAGCAAAAAAAATCTTTATTAAGTAAAAAAAAATAGTTTTAGCGACTATAGTTTAAAAATAATATTAAAAAATCGTTTAGGACGAAAATTGACAATTTTCCTAATATTGACCCATGTGTACTAGGATTATCTGAAGTTATGAATTGTTGCGACCATCATTAAATGCATGAGATTGTAACATTTGTAACATCCATAATGAATGTTACTAACGGAATGAAATAATAATGCGACTTCAAAACAAATGTAGTCGCAGTTATCGCGACTAGTTTTTTCTTTAATTAGTTTCAAATTCAATATTTTTAGACCTCAACAAATATAATCTTGAAATCACAAATTTTCAAATTTGTCAAATCATTAATCTACAGTCCCTGGACAAATTATTAGACGCACTTTGACCCATAGAGATACATGACCCAATGCCCTTTCTCAGCATTGGAAAAGTTTTATAAGTTGAAAGTGGCATCACTTCTTTCTTTTCAGTCAGCCGACCCAACTCCGGCAATCTTTGCGAAACTTCGTAAAATCCCAAAATTGCGGCGATTATCAAAGACAAAAACTCTCGCGATCCAAAAACTTGTGTTTTTGTGGAGAATTTTTTTAATATTTTGTTTTAAAGAAATTCTCCTAGGTATTGTGCATTTGCTCCTAGTCCTAGTGTTTTAAAGTTGGTAGCACAGATTGCTCCTAAATTTCTTGTATCCAATTTTGAGCACTGTTCCTTCGTAACATTTAACAACTTCATTTTACAATTTTTAATTTTAATTGTTATTTTTTTTAAAGAAAAAATTTCTTAGGGAATGTTATGGGGTTGTTGCACGACGTGAGGAGCAACAGCTCCAACAGTTCGTTTTCATTTATTGTCTGGAATTGTTTTGGTATTCGTAATGGGTTTCCTAAGGAATGTTTTACTTATTATATTTTTCAAATGCCAACTTCTTACTGTTCTGTTGGTTGCTCAAAACCTTTGTTAAAGAAAGCTTGCATAGGAAGAAAAGTGTATTTTCATCTATATCGGTCATTTTAAGAGTGAAACTGAAGCAACCAACGAAATCGTAGTAAAATGAAAACAAGAGCGTTACATCAGCTGAAACATTCCCATTGTAGATGTGAATAATTTAAAACCACTTTTATAAAACGTAAATGTTCGGACTTGTTTAGGTAGTACTTATAAAAATAACGGATTTATTTTATTTTTTTAGGTGAAAGCAACAGGAAAAGTCGACGAAATATTTGCCCAAGTGACGCAAATTGTGGACGCTTGCAAGTGCTAACGACAAACTTTTTATTAACCGACACCATTTTTCAACCTGTTGCCTTTTCTATGAAGTTGAAGGACACCATTTTAAAGCTTTTCTCTGATTTAAAGGGAAAATCGCGTTTTTGAAATATCCTTATGAAACATACTAAATTAATATAATCTTGGAATTAACATCGTATTTATCATATTTTTTTACCTTCTAATTTCTGCACACGTTTTTATCCTATGTTCTTTTTTCTTGTCCCTCCATTGAGTTAAATTTAAAGAGTTATTTAATTGGTTAGTTAAATGTAAAAGAATGTAGTCTTTAGAATTTTTTTTTACATAGAAACCTATATCATCAAAGTGTAGTTCCTTCAAATTACTATACATATTATCGAGATTATCTGAGACATAAAAAGAACGACAGTTTTATTTTTAACCTTCCTTCGAATTGAAATTTTTCGATAAAAAATACAGATTTTCGCGTCAGATATGTATTTAATTCATATATTGTCACTAAATAAATTTAGATTATAAAATGGACTTCTAAGTACAAAAATTCTTTATTCGATTTTTTTTATCATGAATGTATCTCCCAGATATGTAAAAAGTTAAACTCTATCTAGTCTTATCAAATTAGAGATACATTTCTATTTAACCTACAAGTGGTTCATGCATCCTATGTGTTATTATTTGGTTTATAAAAGTTATTGTTAAACTGTTGTTTGCTCAAAATGCAGCATCCTTGTGGTACTGCGTTTTCTCACTGGCATTTGTTAAAGTTCATATCGAACTCTTAAAGCTAAATTATTTATGTTGTTATGGAATAAAGTTATTTAAAAATATCTTGTGTGATTTTTGTTGGTTGGTGAAAATATATTAGGTTTGTGCTTGTCAGCGACTCCCTGTTAAACTTCGTCAAGTAGACAGAAAACAGACAACAACACATAGTGGTCCATCTGAATTTTAGAGACAAGGCACTAGAGGATCCAGAATGGCTTGTCACCCAGGTATGTTTGTATGGAACTTAGCGACTTTCAGACCAACGATTTAACGAGCCGTATCGCATATAATCGTCGTCTTCAGTGGTACGGGATCGATCGCAGACTTTTCAAACCGAGACGTGACACTAGGCTCACTACGGCCGTGATTTTTTAAAATTATATTTAGAACTTTAGCAGGCTCTGTATTAGGGACAGTTACGAATATGAAGTGTAGTAGGGTAGATTTGACAATTTGAAAATACAGTCAGGACAGGAACAATAATAAGGTGTTTGATACACTGCGCCTCAAACAGTACGATACTAAAGTATGATACATAATCTCGACTGCAATTACTGTATAATTTTTTTTATCCTGTGAAAAGGAAGGGAATTCTTTCTACTATCTATAATAATAAAAGAAAGAGTCTGTTTGTCTGTGGATCGTGAAAGACCTATTTGTACTGCTCGAAAAAATTCAAAATTTTTAATATAGATTCCCTGTAACACCTACGTGTGCACCTGAGGCTTAGTTTTTTCATATTTGATTACGATTTTTACTTCCACATTACGTTATAAAGTTAAAAGTGGAAGTTATAATCGTTCAGTCCCTGCAGTTCGGACCGACTGGTTGCAACCACTTCAGACGAAAAACCCCAAGTTCCACGAAGTGAGATACGGGATTTTGAAGCAAAATATCAGTTAGCTACATGCTCAAATTCATTCAAAAACTTAATTAGAAGTTAATTGACAGTGAACATAAGCACCAATGAAACTTGAAACATGACCAAATTCCTTTTCATTTGTCTCCCTTTCCATTTCGTTAACGCTGAGAAACTTTTGCAAATCGAATAGATTTTTTGAAAAAATATTTAGAGTTGATTTATATTCGGTTGGCATTGTTGTATTATCCATAAGAGTCTTAAAAAATAAATCAATTGATATGTTTAGAAATTTGCATAGGAATGAAACTTCAACAAAAAATCTAAGTTATCGCTTTGAGTTTTAAAGACATTATTGACAATTATAATTTTTTGTACATTATTATTTAACCAATTATATAGAGTGAATTTTCGACAGAAAGTGAATGGAATTGTGCGACAAATATTTATTATATAAAAAACAAACCATTATTAATCGTAACTCTAACCAGTTTAAAAGATAAGTCTAATAATTAAACCTTCTTAGCATAGAACTATCAACAAATTAGTTAATTTGACGTTAAAAGTTTGAATTACAATAGCTAAGGCCTGTTTTTAATTAGATTCAAATCACATTTAGTCGAACAATCGCTCGAGAATTAATTCTTTAGACATAATTGATAAAATTGACTTTTCAACATCGATCCTTGAAATGACGTATATATTTCAATACGTAATCCCTTTTTTTTTTTGTTATGGTGAATATGTAAACGGTTTCATTCCTTTAAAGCGAGATATGACAATTTTCTTTAGTACAATTTTAATTTTGCAAACGAAAAGTAATATGTTGAAATATTTCCGTCAAATAAAACAATAAACTAGCCAACCTCAGCTTGTAAATTCTAATATAATTTGTTTTTTAGGCGCTTTTTTCCATGTTAAACACAAATTAAATTTTGGCGAGGTTGACAGACCTGTACCCTGACTTGTTTAAATCAATATATTATTTTGAAAAACGTCTTCCACCTGAGTTTGAGACGAAACTGGCTTGAAAACATGGGCGACCAAACAGGCTTGATGTCATCCAGAAAACATGGAAATCCAATAAGAGGAGCTTAAAAATAACACATTCGATTTCACTTATAATTTTCAATTTGAAAGAAACTTTAGCGGAACGATCCCAGACTGATAGCACGGCAGCGAGCGTTAATTGTAGGATTGTTATTTGACAATCATTATTTTATTTCATTTATTGATTGTGGAATGATTACCACTTTTGGGTTGTTAAATTTTAAAGATCGCCGAAAGTCGCCAATGAACGGACCTGTGATTTTATTATAGCTATATCAAAAACAAATCACCGTTATTAAAGGTTAACCCGTGCGACGCCGGGTTTAGAAAGCTAGTACTATATAAATTGAATGGACCTTATCATATGCATAGAACTACAACAATGATTATAACCACCAAACTGAGAGTGGGGAACCCAGTCAGTAAGGAGCTTGTGTTGCATTCGAACGGTCTCAAGTTCGCTAAATATGCTCCGAAGAATCGACCCCGTACGATTCAAATGTCGGCTCGTCACTTGACTGTGGTTCTAAATTACGACGCCCTTCTCTAATATACCCTGTGCTGCTCTAGTGCGACGTCAATTCAACTTAACTACCAAACAAAATATCAAGTAACTTTGAAGACGAGGCTTGTGCTTGTAAGTTTGTTGTGCCTCAAAAATCGATAGATATTTGTTTTGCATAGGGGCTCAAGGGCATGTACAATTATAAATTTCAAGGAAACACAATTCAAATGCAAATTGAAAACATGGTTCCACATCTCTTTAAAATACAAATGTTTGAGACGGATCAAACTCCCTGATGAGACATCTGACATTGACAAATTCCTTCTGTGTCCATTTTAGTCTCTTGCGACCAAGAGCTCTGATGTGCGAAGCATATGTCCCGGTCAGGTGGCCAACACATAGAGAAAGGGCCAACCCTCAGTGTTTAGTTCACAAGCTTACTTGGTCTTCATTTAGAGACCCACTTAAGAAATGAAAGGTACACTGTTAAAAATTTTGGCGCAGGATTGCACCGGAATCCTGGAACTTTCTAGCTGCCAGCACTATTTGGAGCGTGGAAGAACCAATTTTGTAGTGAAGTGAAACCATAACTGGCATGTACCGCAAAAGTGGAATTCACGCTCCAAATAGTGGTGGTAGCTAGAAAGTTTCAGGATTTCGGTGCAATCCTGAGCCAAATTTTTAACTGACTTTGCATAAACCGGGACTCGATCCCCGGACCTGTGGCATGGCAATGCGACAGCACTGCTATTAAGCCGATGAGCCGTAGTTTGAGGCAAATAGTTAAATGTATAGAATTGACGCTTTGTTTTTGACGAAGCATAAAAAACCTGTAATTATAAATTTTTATACACCAATAGTTGCACAAAGTTACTGATTGACTTATTACTTTAAATCGAAATTTTAAATAAGATCACACATATTTAAGGACATTTACATTTTATAATGATAGATGGCAGCACCACAATTTTTCTTGGTAGCGAATGCAAGACACACTCTTTAAAGTTGCAGAATGAATGTTTAAAATTGTAGAGATATCTTTATTAGTAATTTAATATAATCGGTCGACTATTATTATAAATTTCCGAAAAATGTACTCCAAATGATTCCCGTTTTTTTTTGTTCTAAATTTTTAACACCATTGAACATTTGTTATTAACATTGGCGAATATCTAAATCTAAAAATGAATGCCAAACTTTAACACAGCAAATACCAGCTTCTTTATTAAACAGCCTGGTCAAAGTGAAGTGTTCGATGCTCCTGGATATAACGCAATTTGGCGTCAATACTTTGAACCATCAACAGTTTTAATATGCACATGAAGAAACGTTTATTGATAAGATTTTTAAAATTACGTATTTTATTACACTATCGGTTCCTTATTTATTCATTTAAAAAAAAAACTCCTTTTTTCTCCAAAACAAAGTAAAATGCATCATTTCATTCAATTTTTTTTTTATCTCGCACATTATTATTCAGCAAAAATTTCAATACACGATATTAATTCACAATTCTGTTTCGAAATATGCTTCCGTCAGCAAATTTTGGGATATCCGGTAACAAACAACTGAAATCCTATTTTGATATGTTCAAAGACCATAATACAACACATATACATACACAAATAACAGACGAAACTGAAAATACAGGGCGTTCATGTTTTAAACTGAATAACCCTACAAATAAAAACATTTTGTGAAGCGAAAACATCCTTACATTTGAATATTTAGATTCTATTGTAGCATTCAAGGAAAACCGTCTTGTCTCCCGATAGGTACGCCCTGTACAGAAAAGGTGTCTGACCTTTTTAATAGTCCAGGGTGTTTCGTTTATAGAGTTAAGAAAAAGATGAAGATGCTTCCGGGCAAAAACCAATACAAAAACCGTTTTGCCAAGTGAAGCCATCGATCGCTTTGTAGTAAGCCCAAACGAACGCTCTCGCCGGAGTATTTGGCACTATTTGTACATTGGAGTTTGTATAGGCGTATTTTTTCGACTTGGCGATTTTTAATTGCTAATTAAAACTACCTGTGAAGGTTGGTTGGTAAAATTATATATTCAGGTTTGTGTGCTTGGTCAGAGACCCGCTTATAAACCTTCCTCCAGTAAGACTGGACACACACATAAGTGAGAGATGCTGCCATCTATCGCCACCTCCACAATTTAGACATGTCCCTGAAGGGGAGGGAAATAGTCTCCAGGGATCTGTACCCGTGGGAAACTGCGCCATGACCGCCCACAGGATTTTCGGACCCACAGATTTAACGAGCACGTACTCCGCATATACTCGGTGGGTCTTCAGTGGTGTCGGGACTCGATCGCGGGACCTTCCGATTCCGAGAACGAGGCCTTAACCACTAGGCTATCCACGGCCCAACTTGTGAAGGGAATTACTGCCATCTTGTGTAAATTCAGATCTTGTGCTACAGCCTACAATTTGTGCAAATCATCATTTTTTAATTATTTTTTATTTCCGCTTTTTAAGGAATAAAATGATGCGTTTCAGCAATTCAGCATGAAATAACATTGAGTGAGCGGTTTGTTTGGGGTTACTAGGGTTGCTTGGCGACTTTCTGTCGGCTTCACTTTATTTTGCGCCAAGCATCTTCACCTTCTTCTAAACTCCATGGTTCCGTTCGATGAGGAGTTTTAAAGGCGTTTTGTGGAGGCGTTTATCTTTTTATTGTTCTGGCCAGAGGTCGAACTTTGTTTGAAGAACCTCCCACGGATAAGGGATAGAGCATGAAAACATTCGTTTCTTAGAAAGTTCATAACTTTTTTTCTTATTTGGAAGAAGAAAAGTAATGATTGCTGTGAAGTTTGCTGTGTTTAGTGTGTATCTATAGGATGATTCTAATTGAATTTCGAATTTAAACTGGAAACAGAGGCACAGGTTATGAAATATCCTTGCCGATATTTTAGCATACATTTTTTTAACTTTCATTTTCACGCAGGGTGTCAAAGTATGCAGAATTGGTTTGTTTCAGGTGACGCATTCTTTCCAGCGTTCACTCTTGACCTTCCTATGATGGTGCTCCGATTAGTTCTCTGTTCCTTCGTGACATTGATTTACCTACCAAGGCACGAAAAATAATTTCTTTTCATTTAGAATTTCTGTTGCCACCCAAGATCTGAAACATGCCTATTGGCATGGCCTGATATACCATGAGGCTCGTTAGGCCCGGGGCTAGGGCCCCTAAATTTCAGTTTCTATTATGCTAAATTCTGTAGACCCCAAAAATTGAGTAAATTTTAAAATTTTCTGAGACCCCACTTCATTTTTAGCTTGACTTTGACTCAGAAATTACCCTAACATGATTGGTTTGATCAATGTTCTAAGAAAGCCTACAAAATTTTACAAAAAATTTGAAAAATCGGTCAACAAAGCATCATCATCAAGGGCAATCATACACAATATTTTCATAGGGGCCCCCAAATTTTTTGTGTCTATAGTTTGAGGTTTCCTATATGAGACCTTGCCAAGTGGTTAAAGGTGGTTTAACTAACAATCTAAATTTTTTATGATTTTAGCACCCCTCTCAATGAATAAGGGTAGGGCGATTATTGGGAACCGTAAGTACGACAGAAATTGCAGGAACCACTGTGAGGAGGTGGTAGTGGTTAAATTAAATGTTTTTAAAAAAACCTTCTGATCATTCCACAATCCACATTTATTCATCTACAACACCGGTCACCACCACCTCCTCATTATGGTGACCCGGACGTGATAATGAGGAGGTGGTGGTGACCGGTGTTGTAAATGAATAAATGTGGAATGATTAGAAGTTTTTTTAAAGGCATTTAATTTAACTAACCACAGCACAAACTACATATAACAATCAATAACAAGTAAATCATGGCTTAGAATATCACAGGTCCTTTTGGCTTGAAAGTAGGAGCAAAAGTAATGTCTTGTTTGGTTCGAATCTCACTGGGAATGAATTTGTCCCGCCTTTATGATGCAGGGATTGGTTAAAAGAATATATAAGAATTTATACTATTGGGTGAGAAATTTGATTGACAGAACTTTAGTTTGAGTTCGTAATTCTGAAGGATTCGGGTGCAAAGAGAAGTACCGTGTGCAAAAGTTTTACTTCAAAAAATGGGGCTCAAAATGGGGTGCCGAAACCAAGAAAGATAATAGAAATTAAGTTAAATAAGATTCACCACAACTGCAAATGCAAAGGGCTTTATAGTAGAATATTCAGATACAGTATTAACTTATTATTTCAAGATACTCACGAGGCAAGTTCAGCTGCATTAAGGTTCGTACTAATATTCTAGAGACGCACGAGATATACATATACGCTACGCACTAAATTTTATGCACATACAAGTATCTAATATAATGTTCTTTAAATCCAAAGTTTAAATTTTATCAAAAAGCTGATATAACTGCTTCACTTGAATCTGCTTTTAAACTTACCTTCAATTATATATTACTAGCAAATTTATACCCGTTCTTCGCACGGAATAAAAGTATCTCAAATAGATTCCAAATATGTGTACCATACAACCGGTTATAGGATCATAAACTTATTATTGTTTCCGCTCGTTATAAATTATAAAATCCAGTTTCATTGCCTTAAAATTCCAAAATGAAAAATACGCTGTAAAATGCACTCATAAATGCCATCACAATTCCCTCATAAATATATATAACCTTTTAGCTCATTCGGCGCGTTTTGGGAAATAATTTGGCGAGAAAATAGATATAGCTACCCACACCCATTATACAGCTCAAACACAATGACCTTCGAACAACCGACCAGCTTATAAATTATTCATAAAAGAAATTGCCTATTTGGCGAATTTTAGTTAATAATTTGGCGAGTTTGGCAACGTATTTGGCGAAAATATAAAGACATAACACACTAATAGCTCTAGTGCGATGGCCTTTATTAACCATCATAGTTCAGTAATAGCTTAACTATACATTTATTGCTTAAATATGCATACATGCAGTCAACAGAAAATCAATGAAAAAATCATCAAATAAACCCACAATAAAATCCGGGAATGAAGACTGGCGAAATTACGCCACTTGAAACGTGTCAATTATTTTTCAAATAATGAATTTAGTTTCTGAAAGTAATGGCAAAAGAATAAAAAGAATAAAATAAACATTTTGAATTTTAAAGGTTTTCGTTAAAAGTTTTATTTAATTTTTTCAGCCGATGGCATCAGGAAAGAGAAAAAATGATCGGATTTGAGCGAAAGTGGTGTATTTTTTTCAGAAAATTCGAATTTTCTTTAAAAATGGAACAAATATGAAAAAACTAAGCCTCAGGTGCACACGTTAGTATTAAAGGGAATCTATCTTTAAAATTTCGAATTCCTGTGGGCAGTATAAGTAGGTCTTTTACGATCCGAAGACAGACACACAGACAGACTCTTTCTTTTATTATTATAGATGACACTTTCATAAAAAGTTTAAAACATAAAACAGTTAACCTAACCACATGTAACTGCTTCTAACCTTATTGCAAACAATACCATCATTATCTACCCATCATCAACTACATACAACCATTAAAAAATAAAAACAGACAGCTGAGACAATAACGCTTTTCAAACATCAATTTTTTTAACCGGTTGTCAACAAACGAGATTCATTGCATAGGTGTGGCAAATTAACTCTTGAAAGAGAGAAAAAGTTACAAAACAGCGCTAATAAGCTGCCATATAAAAGACAGCATATAAAGAGATAGCGTCTTCCTAACTAGTAACGGCTAAGGAAGGTAAGAATAACTTGAAAATGCTGCTGGATGAAAAAGCAATAAAAAACTGAATTTGCAAGTAAAGCCACTAATTGTTTTCTTTATAGGCCCAAACTAAAGCCAAGCAGACACTTGTCTAGTTGTTTGGTGTTTTTTCCCCAGGTAACCAAGCCCATGGTGCATAAAATAAAATTTATAACTTAAAATGTATGCCTTTTACCTACGAAATGTTGGAATTTTGTATTAATTCAGATCTCGCACTACAGTATATAACTGCACAAATTATCATATTTTAGTCTACTTTCCTTTTTATTTAATTTGGAAGAATTAAAAAAAAATGGAAATTAGTTATTGAAATACTAGTAAGGATTTGTGTCTTTTTGTCTGAGTGTACCTCTTCCAAATTCCGCTTATAACCGTCGGAAATTTAGAATTATTTTTTGTTAGAAAGATATGGACACATCAGAGACCTACCTTTAAGAATTATTTTCTGTCGATTCTGTCCTTCGACTGCGTATTTTATAACTTCCGTTATAACCGTCCGATTGAAAAAGAATACCTTTTTGTTCGAAAGATATGTTATAAAATTCTTTTAAACTTTTGTCCGTCTGTCTATCCATACTACACTGAAGAGCCAAAATAACTGGTATAGGCACACATCTGCGAATAAAGGTGTATAAAACCAATCGAAGTTCGTCGCTATGTTCAGCAGCGTCTATGTGTTGCTATCATGACAGGTTATGAAAATTGAAGGGATTTTGAAAGTATCGGGGGTGGAGAAATGGAATTCCATATCCATGCATCTCCGAGGTGGAGATGAATTTTGGATTTTCACTTACGACAATTTCAATCTACGACATAGTTTTGACCTTAAAAACATCGTGCAAACCCGGGTCCATTGACAACTGATCATTAAATGTGATAAACGTCTATGTCGATTCTATGTCGTACAAGTGTCGACCTGTTATCTATTTAATGAATATTCAGCGATATGTGCTTCTGGAGCCGTATATATCACGTATCCGCAATGTATCATGTTTAATGATTTTCGTCCGTCGTCGATGATCCATTTTTGCATGATCTTTTTTAGGCCGCAGCTGTGTCGTAGTTTTAATGTTTTACTGGATTATCGATATTCATGGTACACTCGTGAAATTGTCGTAAGTGAAAATCCAATATTCATCTCCACCTCGGAGATGCATGGATATAGAATTCCATTTCTCAACTCCCGATACTTTCAAAATCCCTTCAATTTTCAAAACTTGTCATGATAGCAGCACATAGACGCTGCTGAACATAGCGACGAACTTCGATTGGTTTTATACACCTTTACCCAGTTATTTTGGCTCTTCAGTATATAAGAATTTCTGTAATTATTAAAATAATAGAGAAGTATGTTATATTTTCAATTTCTATTAGAACTTATTAAAATTTAATTATCGGTTATTTAAGATTAAAAAGAGACTTTTCGCATTGAAACCTCATGGATAATATTATATTTAATTTTTTTTGGCGACCTTCATTTTTTTTCCTCGCCAAGAACCGCCATCTTATTCTTCACCTTCTTAGCACCTGGTCATATCTGTTACGGAAATGAGAATTGTTTTGTCCAGAGATGCGGAAATAAAGAACTGTCTTCTTTTGTTGTGGGAAATTATTGTAAATGAAGGAAGGAATGGAAGACAGTTTAAGTGCAAATGATATGATTGCATGTCGTTATCTTACGCATTCTTTTCTTACTGCTGTGGGTTTGTTGGTGGGGTAATTTCAGATCGAGTTGGACCTAGTGAGGTTTGAGTGCTTTGTCGTGGAGTGTGAACCGGAAAATGTGTGGGTACGAAATGGTATCATATTGAAATGATTGGTTTGATATCCATAAATTTTTATTTGATGTAACCTTTGAACATAAAATTTAGGAAGCAACAACCTCTGATCAAATGGGCAAAAGTGTCAAATCGTTTTTACTGCATGAAATGGAAATTGCAATTATCAGCACATTATTTTTAAAACGAAAGTTTTTTTTTTTTTTTAAATTATTTCTGTTGTGTTAAAGGATACAATGTTGAATCGTTTTCAAAGACTACCTTTTAATCAAAAATTTGTATGCCTAAAAAAATCATGTCGTTATATTTCTTTGAATTTTTCTAATTTAATCATTTCTAGACAAAAAAAATTCTTTAAAAAAATGCCCTCACCCCGCAAAAAATAAATATTAATGATAAAATAATTTTATAAACTTTTTACATTATTTTCATCTATCATTTCAGAAAAATGAGGTATTAGCAGGTATATTTGGTCATGACTGAGTTGTTGTTGGCTGTTTGAGTAGCCCCTGGAAATGCAGAGGCCGAGATATAAAAGTCAGCAAAATATTTATGTCGGTCGACGACATACCACTCCTCAGCCCAACAGCCCTTTAGTGCGCCAAAGCCTGCAGTGCCCATTTCAGCTTACGTGACCAAGGGCTCTGGGGTGCTAAGCATATGTACCGGTTAGTTGGTCACCCTCACGCGGAACCCCCGCCGTCCAAGCCGGGATTCGATCTTCGGAACTGTGGCATGGCCATGTGAAGCACTACCGCTAAGCCACTGGGTCTCCTGTCGACTACATAAACTGCCTCTAAAACGTTTTGTTTACATTTATATCCAGTTAGAATGAATTTTTTTTAAATTTTTGTCTGCAGTATGGGTGCCTTCTCTAGCTTCAAATGTGCTGGAAGAGATATCGACAATCGCCCTTCGTCATATGAAGAGTAGTGTCTGATCAGACGGAACGGTTTATGTATCAGTCTCACCAAGCAAACCAAATAAACAAAACCGACGTCCACAATCGGTCATTCGCAACTTCTACAACTAATCTATCATATATAAAGGCTTGAAGAGAAAGACCAAGCATTTAATAGTAAAAAGAAACGGTTGAGTGGTACAAACATGAATTTCTGAATTGAAAGAGAAAGGCTCGCATTTTCCCGACTTATTGCTGCTTTTGGCACAAAAACTAACACTTAAAAATGAAATTTAAAGGTCATTTTAAAGTTATCAACAGCGACTTTTAAATAACTACGCAATCACATAAAAATTTCGATACTGCTTACATAAATGCAGCGAAACTATAAGAATTCAACTGTTTTTTCAGGAAACACGAAAAGTTGTGTCGGTGTCACCAAACCCACGTGACTTGGCTAGCTAGTTGAAACCAAGTTTTCTTCTTTTTAGATTTGCTTCAGTAAACCCAAGTCTTTGACTGCCGACTGACTGACCGCGGTCTGACTGGGTCGCGAGACCATCAGCCAAGGTCCAAGGCAGTGGACCAGCAAGGCGTTTTACCAATTGGCCAGGAAGACGTTTTATATATTTTTATTTTGCAGATGAAAGATCCTCTTAGTAGAGCATGAAGATTTGGTTTTTTCTTTTGCATGTTTCTAGAAATAAAATTAACAACATGTTGTTTGGATCTATTACTAACAGGTTAGGTAAGAACGCTTTTGGCTGCTTAGGTTTGGCCTCCAAATCCAAAAGGAGATTTAACATTGCCACGTAAGTTTGAACTGTGGTCAAGTGACGAGGTTGACACCTGAGCACCCAAAGCAACCTTTGAGAGCACATAATGTGTCCCAACCTCTCGAACAGTAGCAGTGGCCACCCTCCACAAGTGGTGACCAACAGCAGTTGCCTAAGATTGGAGTTATGATGTTCTTTTTTGCTTTATTAACGAGGCATCCCGTTGGGCAGGGGTGCCTACAAGGGGGGAATTTTAGGGGGGGGTTGAATTTTTTTAAAAAAATTATTAAGAAACTGCCAATCTTGATTTAAAAAAAACTCAGCTAACTCTTATTCTTACTAATTATCTGCCCCCCCCCCCCCGCAACGCGACAGGGGGGGGGGGCTCAGAACTTGCAATCTGTCGAATTTTTATTTGGTTTAAAATAAAACACAGAGTGGCAAGAAAATCAAAAGTGGCTCCAATTTTTGTATATTTTTTTTTGCCTTCAAAGAATATGAATGGGTAACCATAATTCGAAGCAACACCAGGAAAAAAAGGAGTTATAAATTATGTTCGATGGCGTCTACCATACCATACCAGACGAAGATTTCTGACAATTATTTCCAATAAACAATCCGATCACTGTAACTAAGTTTAAACACTCATAAATCTCACGCAGTTTATAAAACATTTCGGTGAATTGATGACGTTTGCCAATGGTATCAATGAGATATTCCCGCCATATTTTGCAGCTGGCTCATAAATCTTTCGAACTTTGTTTAACAGTTTTACGAATTAATGACCTTCAGATAATATTTCTGACTTTTTCCCGCCAAATTAGACTCGAAGCCAAAATAACTAAATGATTGCTTTAGAATCAGTAGGAAAATACTTGTCATCTTGTGTCAAATGTGTGGGTCTGGGGTGATTGAATATAATTAAATAGTTCAATTCCGAGTTTCACGGTAAGAATTTTGTTATATTTAACTTTAATTTTTTAAATTTTAGGTTTTTTTTAAGTGAAACTACCTCTGTAAACATTATAAAATAATTCTGATTTGTTTGATAATGTCAAATGTGTTGTATTAAATAAAAATCTATACCAAGATAAACTTTTTTATGCATTAAGAATTGAGGGAATGAATTGGAAGCCGTTTTTGATTGGATCACGTGTCCGGCTATTTTTATTGATTTAAAAAATAATATAATTACAATTTACATAAATTTTGAGCGGAATTTTTACCAATTCCGATAGCTTTTGCTGTAAAAAAACCTTTTTAAATTAAAATTAAAAATAGCTTGTAATTCCGTATTATAAAAGATATTCCAACAAAAGGTGGTTCCCTTTTTCGATTAGGGGCAACTCTGCTTTGACCTATCAGTAGAAAAATATTTAAGAAGAAAGTCAGTACTAGAGTTTTATTTCTTGGGACAAAGTTATGGTCCGGATTTAAAGATTTGCCGCTTGCAGGCTATACGATTGATTTGCCGCCCCTGTCACAATATTCTCCCCCTTCGGGGAAAGGTAGCTGGTTAGCTGTAAAATAGGGTGGTATGTGTTGTTTAAAATAGATACAAATATTAGAATCATCTATGTACCCACGCTAAATCGAAAGCGAAATAGGCGATTTAAAAAAAAAAAAAACTGTTCGACTATTTTTCTTTCAACTTCGAAATCCGGGAGGAGAGGTGCAAATGCTCTCGCAGCTATACCATGTTTGCTACGAAATATTAGTATTATATATACATTTACGGTTTACGCATTAATGTAAAGTATTTGTTTTCTTTCTTAAAAATATTCGTATCTTTATAATAATTTTTATTTGCCGAATGCTGTTTTAATTGGTCGTGAAATTTGCCGCCCAAAAAAATTCGCTCGACTGCAGCCTACTTATTTATAATAATTGCTTAATTTACAGCCTATTTAGAAATCCGGCCCTGAGTTACCCCATTCGATGGTACTTAAAATATCATTTTACTATAAGGTTTTCTATATACACCGTAAAGATGTAGTTAGAGGCTACTTTGGTTAGGTACTCCATTAGCCCATATAAATAAAAAATCCTCACCGTTTTTTTTTTCGGGGGGGAGGGGGGGGTAATAATTTTCTAGGGGGGGGGGGGTGCGTCGTTAGCTCTGGGGGGGATCGGCGCCTCTGCCGTTGGGCCCCGGTTTCAGAATCACCTTCACTCCCTACTATTAGTAATTAAAGCCTAAACTAAATATAGAAGTGTATTAACTTAATTTTATAATGCTGAATGATTCTAATGAGGTGGAGTATGGTTTGTTTGTAGGGTAAGAGCCAATGTTTGACGTACTTGTGATACCACCATAAACGTGGCCGTTCTAATTTAAACGAATTATCTGCCAAGTGGTGTGTTTGTGAGGTTTAAGATCGTTTGATTTAGTCTTGAAGTCAGAGTAGGCGTGGGCCTTCCAGTTGTCCATTTCGACTTGCATTTGCTTTTGTTCTCCAACTTTTATCTCTTTTGAGTCCAACCTCATGTTTACTATTCGCCGGGTCAATGTAATTCTTTATGAATAGCCCTAGCTCTAATGTGACGATAATTCAACTCAAATCAACTCATGCATAGCCATGCATGCGCTCTAGTGCAACGTTCTGCAAACTAATCACTTTTTACTATGCAATATTGTGTCTCACACATTAGGGGATTGGTTGGTTGGTAGTCATATATTCAGGTTCGTGTGCTTGGTCAGAGACCCGCTTATAAACCTTCGTCAAGTAAGACAGACACACACACACATAAGTGCCAGATGCTGCCATATATCGCCACCTCCACAATTTAGACATGTCCCTGAAGGGGAGAGAAATAGTCTCCAGGGACCTGTACCTGTGGGAAACTGCGCCATGACCGCCCACAGGACTTTCGGACCCACAGATTTAACGAGCACGTACTCCGCATATACTCGGCGGGTCTTCAGTGGTATCGGGACTCGATCGCGGGACCTTCCGATTCCGAGAACGAGACCTTAACCCCTAGGCTATCCACGGCCTCACATTAGGGGATAAAATGGATTTTGCCTTTGAAATAATTCGTATCCCTCTATGTTAGTTATGCTGGTGGTTATATTGAAGGAATTTTATTAAAAGGAGTAAGGGGCTGGGGAGCCTAGTCGATTAGGCATTAGCCTAGCATGCGAAAGGTCCCAGGTTCAGGTCCGGGCACTGCCAAAATAACTGCAGACCTATTAACGGCCCGTGCAGCCAAAAATGTCCAACGAATAATACCCCGTGTAGAGGGAGTGCACGTTAAATATCCTTCAAAGTTCTAACGCTGCGTACGATGTCGCCCTTAACGGTTGCGTTGGGTGCCTACTCAGGTGTCGGCTCATCACCTGACTGTTGTTCTAAAATACGACGCCCGTCGCCAATAGCCCTCGTGTAGCTTTGGGGACGATAATTCAAACTAAACTAAACTATTAAAAGAGTAACAATAAAAACTGATCTTAAAAAATGTATGGTATAATATAATATCAAAATTTCTGCTGGCGTTTTTTCTTTTTTGTGGAATCTGTTTATCATTGATGTTGCTTAAACGGGAAACAGATAAGTATGTATGCAGTATTTTTTGTGCTTTAGTTTAGGAAAAACAGTTTTATAAATTGCAGGTTCATTTATTATTTTAAAAAAAATTGATTTACAAAAAGTAACTGTGATTTAGTAATGATTCCACACAAGTTTAATAAACACCCCTAAAAGAGTGGTAAATTCAATTGATCACAGTTCAACGTTACAAATTGTTGTTTTAACTGAATTTCTTCCTTAATTACAGTTAATAGTGCAAATATTTGCTTATTTAATAACATTTATAATTTAAAGAGTAAAACAAATTCTGAAAGAATGGTTTATTTTCCTGTTTTTCTGTTACTTAAGTCTGTCACCCATTTTTACAGCCCAAAATTTATCGTTTCATACACAATAGGGTACTTGACTGTATCGCTAAAATATCTTCCAATATTAAATTGGTTATAGTTTGAACCCAAAAATAACAAACGTACATATATTTTTGCAAAATAAATATTTAAATAATTCATAAAAATCATTTTAAAATGGCTTATTTTCCATCGGTACGTCACGTGACCACAAACACGTCGATTTGGCTGACGTCACTAGTATATATAAACAAACCGGTGTGATGTTTTTTTGCTTGCAATTAAACTGGATTTAATCTAATTTACTATTAAAATAAGAATTTTATAGATAATGGAAGGAGGTTTTACAGAAGCGGATAGTTCATATTTGCTTAAAGTAGGTTCCAAAATGGTGTTTCAAAGTTTGTTTATAGTTACTAGTGACGTCATAGATACCACGTGACAGCCACAAAGCGTTTTCGGGCGTAATTTTTCGTCTTAATTTAAAAATTCATTTTTCTCCCTTTTTATGAGGTGTTTGAAAAAAAGAAAAAATACGGGTCTAATATTTTTGGCATAAGAATATTTTAAGCCAATAATTTTTTTTTATTCAAATACCCTATTGTATAAGATGTCAAAATTCAAATTATAGATTGTTTGTTTGAAAAAGGGCATGTTTCAGGTCTTGAGAGGTAATAGAAATGATGAATAAAAATAATTATTTGTGGAGTCTTGATAAGTGAACTAATGTCACGTGAAAATAAAGCACCCGAAGGAAATACAGAAATGATAGCTGGAAACAAATACGTCACCTGAAACAAAGCCAATTGTAAATTCTTGTTTGAAACAATATAAAGCTATCGATGTAATGATAAGTTTCGGTTTTTAATTTTAGATCAAGCAGTTTTATTAAATTTTTATTGTTTGTACTGCAAAATAATTTAGCCAACGATAAAGAATAATAATTGAATTGACGTAAGAAAGTTAATGAAGATAAGCAATTTTGGTAAATAAAAGTTTAAATTAGAACTAAATGCTATGTTTGACGATTTTGTTTTTGAGGTTTATTAATTGTTTATAGAAGAAGTTCTAGGTGACAGCTACTGTTACAAACCTACTTGTTTATTTTAAGGTTTTTTTTTTAAAGAAACAAATATTTAGATGAAAGGACCATATCGTAATGATCTATTAAGTCTATTATAATTCTACAGACAAATTCTTCACGTGCTTTTTTTAACAACTTCATTAGAATTCCACGGTTGAACATCAGATAAGAAAAACCCTTCTCTCGTTAACGTCTATCAGAATTAGGCAAATTAACTTTTGTACCAAGTCGGGCTGACATCTAGTGACACATTTCGAAATTTATGTCAAAATAAAGAAAATGTAGTTAGAGGGTCACTGTGCATGTTAGAAGATATTAGAAACAAATATAAACTAGGAACTTGTCTGCTCTATAACCAAAAACATCAACACTATGCGGTCAATTTGTCAAAATGAATGTCTTATATTTAATATCCTAATTTAAAATGGATTTGGTGCTGTTTTTTTATAAAGAAAGATTTGTTTTATAGCTTGTTAAGAAAACTTATATCGTCTGACAGACAGTACAGAAGATGCTTAGAAGCAAATTAAATTTGTACATTGCTGTTATGTTATGCCTATTTCTAAAACAATAAGTATAAATTTAAATTAATGAACTAAACTAAGGAGTTGCTTGGAAATTAAGTGGATGTAAAAAGTTTTGCAATTACGTCTAAAGTGGTCAATTTTCGTTCTAAAATGTTTCTTGCTTAAATAACAAATATGTAAAAACTAATGAGTGATTCGTAAAATTTTTATGAAACGAATCCAACGACATTGGTTCAATTGAGTACATCAACAAATAAAGCTCAACAAATTCTCAATCTGATTATATTCTAGATTATATCTACATATAAGCATTTACTTAAGACTTACCGTTTTACTAGACTTAATCACTATGTAAAAAATAGTAATTTGTATATTTTTACATACTACTCTAACCTACTTCATATCATTAGAATATTAAAAAATGAAAGTTATGCTAATTTTATTACGAATAAAATTGATCTAATTCTATATAAATCTTTGGTACTAAACGAAAAAGTAAATCCTTTTGGGTTTTGAATAGAGAAACCACTGCTATTTAGCTTAATACGATTAGCTGTATAAATAACTGAAAATTTTATATTAATGCTTATTCTAGATCAGTAGGAATTAAAAAGACATTTTTCTCAGCTTTCAACGTTTCATATCAGTAAGACATGGACGTCTCTTGATTTACAATTCAAAACGAATGTGGGTCATGAAAAAAAAAGATTTTGGAACTTATTTGGCAAAAACTATAACCTAAAATATTAAATTAGTAATTCTGTGAGAAGAATAGACTAAATTATTACAATTCTCACATTTACTATTTTTACTAATGAATTCATTTATATTTAAAAAAGCTTTATTCATTTAAGTAAAATTTCAGTATACACTGTACAGTAGACAAAACACTACAGTTCTCCTGAGTATATGCAACATGAAAAAAAAAAGCGAAAAATATTTCGCCAATAAGTATTTTCTTCAGAGGAAAACAATGAACGAAAAATCTCCATGCAGCTCTAGTGTGACATTATTCTTCAACCAAAAAAATCTAAATATTAAACCACAATACTAACAAGCAAAAAGTAGCAAGCTAGGGTTTTTTTTTCTTTTCAAAATCCTACCATTTTTAAACCAGCTAAATATTCTCTTGCTAATACGATTGCTTAGGGCCGTAGTGAGCCTAGTGGTCAGCGTCTCGGTCTCGGGATCGGAAGGTCCTGCGATCGAATCCCGGTACCACTGAAGACCTACCGAGTATATGCGGAGTACGTGCTCGTTAAATCTGTTGGGTCCGAAAGTCCTCTAAGTTCCCATAACAAATCAATACCTCTGGGGGTGACAAGCCAATTCTGGGGATCCTCTAGTTGGCCTCTGTCTCTAAAAAATAGATGGATCCACTTATGTGTGTGTGTTGTCTGTTGTGTCTGTCTTACTTGACGAAGGTTTATAAGCGGGTCGCTGACCAAGCACACAAACCTGAATATATATGTCTACCAACCAACGATTGCTTAAGATAGATAGCCAAAGTCACACAATGTCGTTTACATTTTTTCCCGTTAATATCAGCCTACAAATTGATACTAGTTAAAATGGGGGAATATCGCTTGAATCAAAACCGAGATTTTTTCTCACATTATGAAATTGATATAAGGTCCGCTGCTCAATTGTTTGCTTTAATTGTCTGTAACCGTTAAAGCGATTAATTGGCTTGTGAGATATCCCCACAATTGTCTGGCAGGATATGTGGTAACCCTTCCGGGTTCTATGTTCGCATGTTGTTAAATGTGATTATTTTGACTGGAATTTGGTTAGGAATGAATTTATTACTATTGAGGTTGCTTTATTCATTATTACACTTTTCTATTAGCAATAAAGTTTTTCTTATATAGGGGAAATTAGGGAGATTTTATAAATAGGGAAATTTTTTCTATTTAAAGAAAGGGAAACTTAAGGGAAATTTTAGTCATATTACCAATTGACCAATCACTACAGAACAACATTTTGGTGAGAACAGCCATTAAAGAATTATAAGGTATGTTTCAGCTATTTAGTGTTGACTGATATTGTACCTTTAAAGTAAATTTTGAAGATAAATTGGAATTTGTTCAACTTGAATTTCATGTTTTGCATTAGCCAATTTTGTAAGTATATTTGTTTTAGTCACTTTTTAGCTAATATTTGTATATATAGTGGTTTTATATTACTTTAATGCAAGTTACTCAAAATTAATATCACAAAGCAAAGCTGACTAGGGGGACTTGACCCCCCGAAGATTATTTTCATGTGTTTGCTTGATTTAATGAAATTTTATGAAATTAATAACTAAAATATTGTGATTTCGGCCTAATGATTTGGTTTTTTTTTTCTAATAAATAAAATGTTGTCAACATTTAGTCCGAATGAATTTTTTTAATTTAAAAAATAATTAAATATTTTTAATCTTTAATCCTAATGAATTTTAACTTTATAAATTATTTAAATGGAAACCATTTAGTCCTAATGAATTGTTTTCATTTAAGAAAGAACTAAAATGAAACTTGTCTAAGTTCTTTTGACATTACAGTATAAAATGATAGTCACAAGTTTTGAATTTGACTGCTGCTTTTCTTGCTGAAGTTGAATTGGGCTAATTAAAGAAAAATAAAGACTATGTGTTTTCATTTCAATGCCTATGAGTCTTTTCACTTACATAAAGGAAGCTCATGTTTCTCTAAGTAGTTGTTCAAGTCTCCCTAAACCCATACTTGACTCATGTGCAGAATTGAGGAATTTATATTTTTTGCACCAATTCTAATGAGAACTATGCTAGTATTTTTAACCAAAATAATTAATATGCATAATAAGACTATTTTTTCAAATAATTTATTCAGCTTAACTGTTATAAAAAAAAGAATGGGGTCTAGGCTCCCTAGTTGCCACTACAATTGAAGAGCTTAGTGGAAGAACTTGCTAAGTGACAATTTTGAAAAAATTGAGATTTTTCTGTCAATAAACATATTACTATCTTCTTTAACAATAACAAGTTTCCCTTTTTCATAAACTTAAAGTTTAGTACATTTTTTTACGGTTTTCAAGTACCATTTTCAACAGATCCGAGTGCAAACTAAAAACTTTAAAGCTCATTTTCTCGTTTTCACCTTTTTGTCACTTAGCACGTTCTTCCACTAAGCTCTTCAATTACTCTCGCTATAATTGCAGACACCAAAAAATCTGGTTTAAAACTAAAGAGAATGTGAAGTTGAAACAGAATGCAAATTGTTGTTCTTAAAAGATGATTGAACATCTAGTTAAGTGTTTAAAATTGTAAGTAGGAAAGTAACTCTAACCATTTATTTGTTAAAAACATTTCAAAAATAGAAGGGTTGATGTAAATGTAAAACTGAAAAGATCCAAATATAAAACGACAATGTAAAACTTTTGACAATCTTTGATTGTTTATTTCAGAACACAAATTTTATTAGAACTTACACATCTACTATATTTAACCAGGCTGTAACTAGATCTAACCTTAAAATTTTTGATGAATGTTACACAGTTTAGGTCAATGTAACTACATTATCTTCTCGCATATTTATCGTACGTATGCCCATCAAACTATTCATGCAAACTAGTGAATTCGACAACTATTCGAATCACGTTTTCGATTATTTCTTGAACAGACAATCTCCGTATCACGAAGCTTTTTTGCTTTAAAGGTATCATTAATAAACGGCAAATCTTTTTCTTCTGTCTTTATTTTCAAGCTGAGATAAGAGTAGTTATTTTCTTTGGGCATAAACTATTTCGCCCACGGGCTTTGTGACATTTTTTACAACCCGATCATATCCATTGTTTTTCCGCTTCCGACATGGGTTGTGACAATCGGAAGAGTTGTTGTCGGTCCAGTCGTCCTTTCAGGCCAGTTTCTCTTCTGAATTGAAGAGCTTAGTGGAAGAACGTGCTAAGTGACAAAAAGGTGAAAACGAGAAAATGAGCTTTCAAGTTTTTGGTTTACACTTAGATACGTTAAAAAAGACACTTGCAAATGACAAAAAATGTACTTAACTTTAAGTTTATGAGAAAGAAGAAACTTGTTACCTTTACAAAAGGTAATAACATGTTCATTAACACTAAAAAATATAAATTTTTTCAAAAATATCACTTAGCACGTTCATCCGCTAAGCTCTTCAATTCGATAGTTTTCGATCATTGTTTGTTGTGAAACGCTGAGACTGGTTATACACATGCAATAAATGTTCCCATGGTTTCTCTTTTGGAATTTTCAGATTCTGCCGTCGTATTGTATGTAAGCTTAAATGATTTTACATAGCCACTGTGGAACATGCGGCGAGGAGCTTCGAATTTGCCTGGACCACATTCGCAATGTGGCTGCCCGACAAGTCAATTTTTTCCAGTCATACACTGTAAAATGTTTTTTTTTTAAAAACAGTATATATTTTTTATTTTACTACAGAAAATTTCTGTTTTTTAAAACTACTGTAGTTGTCAACTACAGTAGTTTTAAAAATTTACAGTAGTTTTTAAAATTTTAAGTCAACTACTAGTTGACTGTAAAATTTCCTCTAACTGTAAAATCAAGTTAAACAGATAAAATCTATTCCCACTGATACAGATTGCACCTGTTGAGAACACATTTTTATATATTTGATTGCGAAAGAATATTTAAACTATATGATGGTGTATTGAACGCGCCATTAGAACTATCGATATTTGTGTTTACTGACTCAGAATGAATTTGGGAAACATCCAAGCCATTTCGGTTAAATCAATTTAAGGCTTAGGTAACTACACTGCTTAAAATAATTAGGGGAGCACTTTGCGTACTTTTGTTAACCCTTTCAGTTCCAACTTTTTATTTTGTATTCTAAAAATCAAAAATTTGTGAAATAGATTCCTTATGCATTTAGAATGAAATGATAAAAACAGGGGAAAAAATTCTAAAATTTTTAACTAAAAGTTAAGGGGGGAAAATTGGAATCATAACTTTGAATAAATAATAACAATAATTTTTTCAAAACTTTATTTGTTAAAAAAATAGTTAAAATCAATTTTTAAATATCTAAGAATGCAAAGTGAAGAATTTAGGGTCACTTTATTATCATAAAATTGTTTCAGAGTTAATTTTATTTTACCAGGTTTTTCATATTTTCATTTAATTAAAACAAACATTATTTAATTCTTCTAAATACACGATTCTTCCTTCCAACGATAAATAAGTGCTAGCTTAACTTAGTGAGAAAAATATCGCAAGCTGATGATTCCAAATGGAATCACTGGGGGTGAAAGGGTTTTAACCATGCCCTCCCCTAATTGTTTTTGAGCAGTGTATTTTAGGGTTATACCTATCTTATGTTAAACGTTTCCATTCATTTTTTTCGCATCTCAGCTTTAAAAATGCATAATTTTATGTTGATTACTTACACTCTTAAAACAAACGAGCGGTTTTAACTCAGTCTGAGTTAATTTCCACTCCTTTCCGTGCCGAAAATGCACTTCTCCTATAGGAGTGAATTTCACTCTTTTTCGGAGTGGGTAAAAGAAATAAAAGAAAAGAATCTGCGTCCTACACTCTTAAAACGAGCGGTTTTAACTCAGTCTGAGTTAATTTCCACTCCTTTCCGGTGCCGAAAATGCACTTCTCCTATAGGAGTGAATTTCACTCTTTTGTTTTAAGAGTGTAGAAATTACTCTTTGAAAAATAAAAAGGCAAGGGGCTTTGCATGAAACATATAAAAACTCACTTAGGCACATGTACAACACATTAAAAGCCCACAGTAATGTATGACGTCGTCTTCCGTATTTGCTTTCACACACCCAGCTGCACAGCTGATTCGCTCGAGCGAATTTATTCTGAAAAAAAAAAATAGTTGCAGTCGCAGCGAGACATTAACAAATCGTTCACCTCTTCAACAGAAGCGTAGAAAATCTACTTATGGGATTTTCAAAAATGAAAGCGAAGAAAGTGAATTCTCCATTTTTGTTTTTTTCGAAAATAATTTCATCTGTAACGATGGAATCTTTTGTTTTCTCTCAGGAAGATTATTAAAATTGTGGGAAATGATGAGACAATGGCGCGTTCCTTCGTTTTGTTCTCGTGTGCTTGTGATAAAAATGAAGTTCCATTCGGAGTCGAAATGTAAATATCATCGAAAATTCCCACCTAAGTCGAAATAAAATAATCGTTAGATTTTCAAATCTAACGTAAATTGGTTGCATAACCTATAAATTGTCACACACGCACTTTCACTGTCATAACTAATATTAGTAGTGACATTTACAATTGTAAAGATTCGATTCAACATAATATTACATCTCTTGAAAATTTAGTCAAACCAATACTATTATAATGTTGCAAAAAATATAGAGTGCCCGAAATACAGTTGTTAAATAAAGTTCTGTGAAGAAATTTGTATCAGTACAGAGGTTACATCGACTTTTGTTTTTAATGACGGTTTCTCTTTACGAACACCCCTATCATACCATTTCAATATAAACTAAATGTTTTCCACCTGCATAGTTCCTCCGTCATACTTCCTGCTGTTTATATCTTCTTTTCGCCTTTATTTTTGCTCTTTCATCTATGTTCATAAAGATAAAGAGTTTCATCTGTGAAACTGGAAACCGCAAATATTAAACAATCAATAGGTCTACATCCGTTGGGCAAATATGATAAGTTATATTTTATTAAAAAGAAAAGTACGCTCAGAAAAACTTGTGTTCAAACAACACAAGTGGAACACAAGTACTGTAGACTAGAGTGTACAGTTGTCACAGCACAGAAAATAATAAATAAGAGATTTAGATATAATTTGATCCTACAGTCCCTGGACAAATTATTAGACGCACTGCAAGATTTCATGTATCAATCAATGATGAACAAAATACCTTTAGAAGGATATTTGTGTTCCAAACTTAAGCTATTGAATAGAAAATACTATCTGCTATACTTAATATATATATCAACATCTTTTTTTAATGATATGGCATTCTTTGGTATGTTTTCATCATTACTATAAAAAAATACAGTGTGTCTATTGTAATAATTTGTCCAGGGACTGTATATGTAAAGATAGTTGGTAAAAAATAAAGTTTTTTTATTTTAAACTGACAAACAATAAAACTAAAAAACAACCTATCAAATATTTAAATTTTTAATTTTTTTTAAATAATGCTTTTAATTTCTTAACAGAACGGCAACAGAATAGAAATGAAACAGCTACTTCAGAGGAAAGTGGGATAGTGCTTGGACACTAAATTCGATTTTTCTCCACAAATAGAACGATTCTAGTTCTGAAACTTATCGAAACATGATCGTAATCAAATGTCACCTCTATGGCTAAATTTCTAAAGAACTATCGAGTAAAAAAAATATGTGAGTTATTACGCAACACACATAAAACACACATTTTTAGCCTACTTTTCTTTTTTTAATTCGAAAGAATTAAAAAAATGAAAAAGTAGGTATTGACATGCGGTCGATGTCCGTCTGTCCGTCTGTCTGTCTGTCCGTCCGTACCCCCTTCCAAAATCGGTTCTAATCATCGGATCTTAAAAATTCTTTTTTTGTTAGAAAGCTATAACCTCAGATACCCAACTTTCATACTTTTTGTCCGTCTGTCTGTACGTCCGGACGGACATAAATCTACTATCTGTCGGCGAATTTCCCATTGAATTAGCATTGAAATTCAATTTTGAGTCATTTAAATCACTGTAGGTATTGAAATGCGGTTGATGTCCAACTGTCTGTCTGTCCATCTGTCTGTCTGTTCGTATGTCTGTCCGCCTGTCTGTCCGTTTGTCTGTCTGTCTGTACCCCCCTTCCAAAATCGGTTCTAATCATCGGATCTTAAAAATTCTTTTTTTGTTAGAAAGCTATGACCTCAGATACCCAACTTTCATACTTTTTGTCCGTCTGTCTGTACGTCCGGACGGACATAAATCTACTATCTGTCGGCGAATTTCCCATTGAATTAGCATTGAAATTCAATTTTGAGTCATTTAAATCACTGTAGGTATTGAAATGCGGTTGATGTCCATCTGTCTGTCTGTTCGTATGTCTGTCCGTATGTCTGTCCGTCTGTCTGTCCGCCTGTCTGTCCGTTTGTCTGTCTGTCTGTACCCCCCTTCCAAAATCGGTTCCAATCATCGGATCTTAAAAATTTTTTTTTGTTAGAAAGCTATGACCTCAGATACCCAACTTTCATACTTTTTGTCCGTCTGTCTGTACGTCCGGACGGACATAAATCTACTATCTGTCGGCGAATTTCCCATTGAATTAGCATTGAAATTCAATTTTGAGTCATTTAAATCACTGTTGCCAAATCAACAATGGCATGAGAAACTTTATTTAAACATATTTGAAGCAAAATAATATTTTCATGAATCAGTTTGGAATGACGTCATAAAATGTAGAACAATTTGATTCTTTGATTATTCATTAATTATCTACCAAGAAAGCGGCAAGGCATACTTTTGCATGCAATTATGCTTAGTTTTAATTTACATTTCTTATTTTTTAATGCAGTTCGGAGTAGTTTCATTACTTTTGTTATTAATAAATATTTAATTATTCTTCGAACTACAAATAAATAACGAGCAGATGATAAATAATATTTAATTAATTTGCGAAAGAATATTAAGGAAAATATTTGATTTTGGCTTTTAGAAGTTTAAATTATAGCTGGGTGCTGTGTTTCGATTTTTTTTTCTAATGTGTATAAATCTAGTGTAGAAACGGCTGTTGATGATATTTACTTTTGGAACATAGTTTTTTTTTCCCGATTAGAACTTCAGTAAGTATTTAAGTAACAGGAAAGTAGGCTATTTTAGTTCTTTATGAACTTCTTGTTATTTATAAATAAATAATATATGGTAGTGAAAAATATTTGTATTCAAAATTTATACTAATTTTCCTACCTGCTTTTACCAGAAAATTCCATACAATATCAATACTCAAGTGTACAAGGTCATGGGGCTTTTGTTAAACGTTCTTCTAGAATCTAGATTAAAATCTAGTTTTATGCTTCTGGCCTTGACTCGGTTTCGGAACAGGAAGTCCTTTTTTAAGAGACTGCTTCTATTTTCGAGACTACCTTCATGTAAGTTTGAAAATACAAACGGAATTAAAGGTGAAGAATAAAGGCGAAAGTCTTATAGTAACAATTACAAGGTTAACTAAACGTAACACTTGAATCGATCTCTATTTGTTTTCAATTCCACATGTAATTGGGAATTTTGTGAAAATACGAAGCTACTAAAATCTCCACCACTGATGGTTGTATCAGAGATAGTTATTTCTCCGAAAGTGATATTTTTTCAGATATAAATGCCCCATAAATGAAATTTTACAGGTGAATTAAATAATATAATTGTTATAGACAAGTATATAGAGTTTCGGCTCTGAGGTACAGCCCTATTTATTGTAATCCAAAAGTAATGATATAAATGTACTGAAAAAATATTTTAATCATTTATAATATTCTTAATTAATCAATATATCTGGATATCTCTAAACCAGTAAACGTCTAAAAATTAACTATTTTAAAATAATTTGAGTATTGAATGCACATTTTTTAAATAAAAAAACACTTTAGAATATAGTAAGGCTAAGAAACTGCTTTTTCAAAAATTATTTCTATCATATGCAACATTGTCACCCCTTAATATGATTATTTAGTCTGATTTTATGCACGAATACTGCATTAAAGTTTTATTTATTATCATTCCACGCCTGATCAAGCGAATACCCAAACATGCTACAAGTCCGGTTGTCTGCTTTTTGGAACATCTCTCTCCTGGTGATCCAGAAAATCGGCCTCCGCAGACGACTTTTGATAAGATATCAATTCCATCCTACTTGAACATGCTCCTGGAATAGCACAACAACCCCCAAAAGAAACAAATTTTTATTTGAGTAGAAATAGGGCCTATGCCCAAAATAGTCGACTCCCTGGGCATCTCGAAAAATTGTTTGAGCTATTTTTCTTTCGAAATATTACAGATACGAAAATGTAGTGATGAATTAAGGTTTTAGTACAAAAACGTGCGTGGACATCTTTGTAGATACTGTTTTTGACCTGCAAAGGGTACCTATATTTGATAGGAGGTTTCCCTCAGATACATCGTCACATAAGGAGAAATGATACACGAAAAAGTTTAGAAGGAAACCCTCCTATCGAATATTTTTTTGGTATTGGCCCTATTTCTACTAAGGCACAGAAATAATATCCTGCCGATTATCAGCCGTGCGTGAAAACTGCTGAATTGGCATTGAAAAAAAAAACGTCTCTTCTAAAAGAGCCGATTTCCGTTTTTGATGTCTATCGGCTACAACGAACTCTAAGTTAGAGATGTGAAGTAAAAACAATACCCGCTTTTTAAAATGAAAATTAAATTTTAGTTCAATAAATATATCTATATTAATAACTGATTTTACTGATATCAGTAATAACTGATTTTTAATAAGTTTTTTCAAACATTTCCGTTTGAGTCGTCAAATACTGTTCATTTGGTAGAATTTCTAATATTACAATAGTTATATTGCATTACGTGCAAACCCATTACGTGCATTACGTTACCCATTACGTGCATTACGTTACGGGACCCATCACCAAATAGGCAGTAGAAACCCAGGCTTCCTCTTTAAAATTTACAGTGGCTCCTAAATCAACCTTTAAAAAAGCAATCATGCTATCTTCCATTGCTATTCATATTGGATTAACAGTGTAACAACGGATATAACAGTTTGCTACAACAACTATTAAATTGCCTTAGTTATTGTATGCCAAAAGTAACCTTTAAATTGATAAAAGTTAGTTGTCATTATATCTTTGGCTTATTTGTTGAGTTGTATATCAGACTGGAATGCTGCGAAGGAGGGGGGGGGGGGGACAATAAAGGGCAGGCTTGCACTAAAGTCTTGTTTGGGCCCTGAATTCGTAAATTTTTTCTTAATTTCAAGTACACCAAATTTTGCATGTCACTGTATAGACTGTAT
The DNA here is from genome assembly GCA_019343175.1 of Oedothorax gibbosus. Classification (NCBI taxonomy): domain Eukaryota; kingdom Metazoa; phylum Arthropoda; class Arachnida; order Araneae; family Linyphiidae; genus Oedothorax; species Oedothorax gibbosus. Next base: position 8,143,751 of record CM033278.1, read on the forward strand.
AGCTTTTTTTCAACTGCAAGTGAATTTTACAACTATGCACAACACAGAAAAATAACAACCAATATATATAATAACAACTTTTTTAAGCAGTTAACTACATGAGAAACAGGTGGTGAAACTGACTTGAGTAGGAAAAGGTACTTTAAAACAGCAGTTAAAAAAACTTATTACTGTGGAACAACTGGTCTTTAAAATGCACATGTATTCCTCGTCACTTGGTAGAAGACACGGACCAATGGTTGACAGTGACTCTGTGTGTGTCGCTTAACTTTAATTTATGTTCTTTTTTCCTGGCTTGAGATATTGCTGCGTTGCGTGGCAGATTCGGATTCGGCTTCTTAAACATTAGACAGACAATACTGATTGCAGTTGATGAGCCGACCTTTGGGATCTGATAGGCCCTGTAATGGTGATTAAGTTGTTCTCATGGCTTGTTGCGGCCTCTCCGTCTAAATTAGAGTTGAACTTCCTATTCAATAACCTCTTGGGACAACCTAAGTTAGCATGAACCATGGTTATAGTTTAGAAGTTATAGTTAGCCGGCTCAATGACTATGGGATATTACGTGCCCCTCTCATAAGTCCAAGATTGCGGGTTTAAGCCCCGGCATAGTCGGTAGATTTTCAAGGAGGGAAAATCGTCGGCACGCATGTCATATGATCATGGGGCATGTAAAAGATGCATTGAGTACCCATTTGGTTTGTGTTCTTTGGACAAAATCAAATCTCGGCATGTTTTGTCTTTACACAGAGAGCTTTTACCTTACACAGAGATTCATTATAATCTGAGAATCTGAGATTCATTATAATCAAAATTGTAGCTAGAGCCGCCTATATGGTGCCACCAAAAATGGCCCTCGGTTCTGGGGAATCTGATGCGAATCTGCAAAAGTTTTGATCCGGTCAAAAAAACAGCCTCGTTTGAGGACCTAAGTTATAGTATAAACCATATTTATTTTAATAGATTTCTCAAGTAGGTGGTGTTGAAACATGTAAAAGATCATTGTCTATCCTATGAATGCTTTGAACTTTAGAAGTTATGGTTAAACGTCACATTACTCTTCACAACCAAAACGGGGTTGGAGCGCAATATGAATTAAAACCCAGTATGAATGGTCATTGTTTTCAAGATTTCATCTGGAGACAATGCAGTATTATTGAATCTATAACTTTAATGTCCTTTACGAAACTTTAAAACTTGAGCCTACAAAAGACGTAGATGAACAGCAACCAAATGTCAGCCAGACAGCTTACATTTACAACCTTTCGGCTCGATTCATACTGACTGGATTTTCCTTTAGAAGTCCTAAAAACAGTTGTTTGAATGACAGCAATTTACACTCATTATTTTTTTACGCTTATAATGAATTATTGTTTAACCCATTAACGACAATTAGAAAGAAAATGTGCCACGCCAAAATGAGATTTCTGCCAAGTTTATCTAAATAAACAAAATGTAAGACAAATAATGATTATAGACCTGACAATTTATGTTGGACAAATTAAGATACATGAAACGAACGAAAACCAGAATTGTCAACGTTTTTATTCGGCAATGAAGGTGTTAATGAGATTCACAACGCCGTTGTTATTGGGTTAATATAACTATTTCACATTTGCACAAACGTTATTTTTTCATGCCATTCTAAATGATTTCGAGTGTGGCCTTCAATAATCGGCTCATTTCACTTGATAGTTATTAGCCGATGATACAGGAAGAAGCTGCGGATCAGTGTTCTGAGGTTTGACCGATTCGGTTCACAAAGCTCTCTAGAGATAATGTCAAAGGCCAAACATTTATCTCCCAAAAAAGAAATCAATAATCTTTTAACCCAAACCCCATCCCACGCCGTAACAACCACATAAATTGTTAATCGGAAAAGTGTCACGTGTTTGTCAGGAAGATTTCCTTACCAGCTTTTTCTTTCGTTAAAAGCAGCAATTAAAAGCCTATATGGAAACCCTCCTGATGCATTTTTCTAACGAGCTATTCAAATCGAAAGATAGAATGAATATGATGTTCAGTGTTGTGGCTCGCTACGCAATCCGCCATTTAACCAGTTGAAGCGCTTAGTGGAAGAACGTGCTAAGTGACCAAAAGGTGAAAACGAGAAAATGAGCTTTAAAGTTTTAAGTTTGCACTCAGATCTGTTGAAAACGGTACTTGCAAATCGTAAAAAATATATTCAACTTAAAGTTTAGGAAAAAGGTGAAACTTGTTATCGTTAAAGGAGTTAGTAATATGTTCATTGACGCAAAAATCTCAATTTTTCAAAAAATGTCACTTAGCACGTTCTTCCACTAAGCTCCTCTGTTGTGACTTTGGCTTCTGGGTCAATTAAAACTAACGGAAGCCCGTGCTAATGAACGTGAGAACCTGGCTAATGAATTGCGTGATTTTATTTAGGGAATGGATATAGCTGATGATGGGGTCGAGTGGTTTTGAATGGATTCTTTATACATGATGCCATGTTTATATTTAGAATGTGATGAACAAAAGAGAGATGATGATGCTTTTCGATCGGAAGGCAAATAGAACACGTAAGGGATGCGTCGAAATTTAGAAATTTTTGGGGAAATTTTTTATTCGATTTATTGTGGGTTTGGGAATAGAACATTGACTAATTCTTTACTTATATATACAGTAAAAAATTTGGCGCTTGGTTTCACTAAAAAACATTGTTTCTAGTAGTTGCAATGGTATGTGTGGTGAAATGTGGTGTCACCATATTTTCGGTGTTCAGTTGAACCATTTCACAGGTTCTTTTGTTTCCGGAATCTGAAAAATGGTTCATCCTAATACGGAAAATATGGTGAAGCATTTCACCACATTCATGGCATTACAACTACTAGGAACAATTATTATGGTGAAACCAAGCACAAAAGTTTTAACAGTGTATAACTGAAAGGTAAATTTTTCCATCACTCAACAATGAAAAATGCATTTTTTGTGATCTCTTGTAATGTTGGAAAAACAGCTAAAGAAGGTAAACTAATTTGGTTTAATACCTTTTATTTTTATTTGCATCAATATTTTTGAAATACAGAACAAAAGAGTATTAATGGAAGAGTTTGTGGGAGCGTGTTTTTTTGTGGAAAAGTAGATGATACTGATGTAACGATAGACGATACTTGACGTAACTCAGACGTCTCTGTGGACGTAAGCCATATAGTTTAAACGAATTAGCTGCCGGGTGGTTTGAGGGGTTTAAGGCAACGGTTGGCAGTGTTGTGACGTCACTGTAGGCGTGACCGTTCTAGTTTTGGCGAATTAGCTGGCGGGTGGTTTGTTTGTGGGGTTTAAGACAATGGTTGACGTAACATTGACGTCACCGTAGGCGTGGCTGTCCAGATTGGCCATTACAATTTTCAAGTAGGCAATAATAATTCTAAAGTTTCTTGCTCCTTTATTGAAGATAAGAGATAATATTTCGATAAACCCATTCACCGCACAAAATTAGAATATACGTACCCACACTTTCCCCGTAATAATGACATGGGCGGTCTCCTACTCCTACTTGATCAAAATCAGAGATTTAACCTGCTTACGCACAACTACAATGGATTACCTCATGGAAAAGAGGTGACTGGTTAGAATCGGCATTCAAGATTTCAGAAAAGATTCCCGTAGAATGATTAAGATATTTAAAGATTAGAAAAGAATTAAGTATTAACATTAATGGAGGTTTAAAAGAGAAAATGCTGATTTAAATTTAGAACGTTTCGAAGATCTAGTTTCATTGTTGTACAAATTCATCGATTCTTAAACGAAGATTAGGCGTTGGTGTAAAAAAATGATTTCTTAAACAGTTGAGCTAATTGAACATATTCTATTGTTAAATTTTACTTTGTTATTCTAATGCTATTATTTGATGTTTGAAGGTCTTTATTAGATTTCTTATTATTTTGTAACGAAAAGAGTCTCGTCAAATAACGTCTGTCCTGAATTCAGTGATAGCTCTTTAGATTTTTTTCATATAATGAGTCAATTTAGTTTTCAAAAGAAGATTTATATCAATGATTGATGAAAGGTGGGAAATTTAGTAGGGCAGATGCGTATATTAGGGCCATCGTGTATCTATCGGTTCGTCGCCCCCCCCCCCCCTAAATATAATAGCATTTGGTTCTAAACGTTGTTATTTATATGAGTAAATACTAATTGCAATTGTCTTTATTTAAACTACTTTTAAATCTTGGACGAAAGCTGCTGGAGCTATACAAAGCCGTTATTGCAGATTGTCAATTTTAAGATATTTTAAAGTCATCTATTTTCAACAAATTTATTATTTTAAGTCCAGTTGAATGGGGTAACTTTAGACCAAGCATAAAACCATAGTGTACTGATTTTCTTCTAGAATATTTTTTATTCATAGGTCAAGGCAGATTTTCCACTGAAAGCACATTTTTAAAGAGTGTATTTAATGCTAAATTATTAGCTTAAAAAGATTGGGGCCCCATTCTTTTTAAGAAGAAGTTACTCCCTTCCACGGTATTTAAAATAGCTCTGAAATGAAGTAATTGTTCTAATGATATCTGCCTAAAAGTTACAAACTTTATCAGCTCATCAGTTATAGATTTAATGATATTTGAAAAATTCCAACCCTATAGGTACAAGCATATCTCCTACGTTTTGGAGTTGCATAATTAGTGTATTTGCAAACAAGCAGGATTTAGCAAAGCGTTAATCGAAGAGGCAATTGTATATAATGTATACAAGCGCAAAAAACGACATCCTTCCTCTGTGTTAGTGATGCAGGGATTTTTCTCTTGAGTACTCGAGCATTCATGGTTGAATCGATGGGTCGTAAATTGAATATGAATAAATTCAAATTAGAAACAGCCAGCGTGAAATATAATAAATTATAACTGGAGCAAATAAAAGGAGTGATTTTTAAAAAAAAACAAAAATATCAACGTTTCAAAAATAGTGAAAGTGTGAGTTATGTGCAATATATTTTAAACTTCAAAACATTTTTAAAGCAATCGTTGGTTTTTGGAATAATTTGTCCCTATATCTGACACAAGTAGTATAAAGGAAAATTAAAAATATTAAGCAAGAATAGTTTAGATTATATTTCTAGCAATTAAAACCATCTGAGTGATATAGACATAATTTAACATCGCATCGGTTTAGAGACCTTCACTTCTACCAAAAGCAGACGTAACTTTTTAAAACTTTTAAATTTTATGATTTAAATGTAAAAAAATATAAGTATTGAGGATTGTTTTAAAGCAGGAACAGTATAGTTCGGCATTTTGAAACAATTTATTTATTGGTGCAGTAAAACCTCTACATGTCACAAATTTTACATTGACAACCTTTTTATGTGATGAGTAAATGTGAATTCCATATAAAAAACCTCTAAAAAATAAAGCTTTTACTACCATATTCATTGTTATAGCTTACTTTTTATATCTTCTTTTATCACAGAGTCCACTTCTTCAAAGATTCTGACATTACTACCTTTGTGAAGTAAGTGAAGAGGCTCTACAGGGATATAAGGGGGTGTGTCACCTTCTCTTCAAGCGAATCGTCGAACGTTTAAAACGACTTATGTCCAAAAGAAACCAACCATTTTTATTTGCTTAAAAGAAGATAATTAGTGCTAAAGGAAAATCTTCTTACTGGACTTTAGACTTTTTTTGTTTAATGATTCAGGTGCTATGTCCTGATCCCTAGTGACCCCCAATCCTCCTTCTTATCAATGGAATTTACCTTTACCAGTAGTTTTTAGCTTACTGTTGCAGTCAATAGAAGTTTTTTTTTTGTATTTTTGTAATCAAAAATGTTACTGCCTCAAAAAACAATAGAAGTTCGGATTATCTGTACTTGGTTTTCTAAATCATTCGAAAAATTTGGTTGCCCTTAAATGTTCTTCGGGATTAATTTTTGTTCATTGGATGTTTGTTTTTCTGCGAGGGGTAAGATGAGCGTTTAGATTATTTTAGGGATGATATTGGATTGTGATTGGTTTAGAGATTTGCTGATTCTTTATTATTCTGTGGGTTCCATTGTGTGCTGTTCTGAGGATTGAAAAAATGTATCTGAAGTATAAAAATACTTTGGAATACTTATCTTCTGGATTTTAATTTTGAATAGTTTGAAGGATTTGTTTGCTTTTAAATGTTCTTCGGTCCTTTTTTATTCATTTGAATGTGTGCTTTTCTTCTCTGTTTGATTATAGATAGGATGAAGGGTTTTGGTTTTTTGGGGCTGGAATTAGTTTCTAGGTAATTAGGAAAAATGTATTCATTTTCAATATTAATTTTATTACTCTCCCAAGGAATTAAATAAAAAGATAGAACATTGTCGGTTGTTCTTTGGATTATCAGCATGTATCATTTAAATGTGTTTTGGTCTTTTTTTTATATGGATGCTATCTTCCCTGCAAATTCTTAGAAAACTATTTGTTATAGAATTATTTGCAAGTTTTATAAAGTTACTACGTAGAATAGTGTTCTACGTAAGACAATGGTGATTTGGATATTTTACAAGAAGGAGTTTCTGGGTGGTTTAGATAAAGTTCGGTGGTTAAGATAATGTTTGAATGTTCTTCCTAATGTGTCATTATTGTACTCTAGTGAAAAATGCCAACTTTCCTCCCCATAAAAACATACAGTTGTCTGTTTTAATTTTTCTAAAGCAGTAGTACTCTACATCCTGACTGTCTTGCAAGAAGTCAAAGGTGTTGTTTAATAAAGCGATATTTTTCTTCTGGTGACGTTTAATTTTTTACTGCAATTTAAATTCAGGGCAAAACTAAACTCAAGAAAATTCCGCAGTAGCTGAAATTCAAATATATTTTCTTACCTTACACAAATTCGCTATTCATGGCAAATTTTTACACTAGAACGTTTTGACCACTTAAGCATATTTCAATTCATATAAACCTTTTGTCTATAAAATATACCAAATATGGGAAAAAGCGGTGAAATTCATACAAACGATCATAACGGATGCAAGCTGTGCACGAAATGCTTTCAAATGACCTTCTAAAAAGAAATTTATATGCATTGTACTCTATAAAAGAAGTTTTTGTGCGTGATCGTGATGCATTGTTTAAGTAATACTACGAGTTGATATAAATAAATCAACCACGCAAAACAAAAACAAGTATAAAAATTTAAGGTTCGTAAAAAGTTAGACCGTATGAAGGTTAATAAAACATATTAAGTTTAAAAAAATTCATTCAAACGTTAAGTTGAGTTCAGGAAACGTTTCAATGTCAAGGATTAGGCTTATTTTTAAAAACGATATTTTGAATAATTATGATCCTTAAGCATTTTAAAAATACTTTTAGTATTCTAGAATGCCATAGAAAGTATCGAATCTATTATAATTGTATTTTTGTTTTGAAGCATTCTTCAGACGAGCATGAGGTCACTTTTGGTGGTAAAGTTGTGAAGAAATTTAATGATAACATTACTTTCTTTAACTGTTTAGATTTTTTTAAGAAAAATAGTGTTTAAATGTAGACAAATTTAAGCAATGTAAAAAACACATTAATACTGTATATAAGACTACTACTTATAATAATTAGTCTTATACACTTATAATGATTATAAGTGGGTTGCCTAGGTGATCAAAAGCCTATGTAAAAGCTAAAAGGGTAAGCATTTCTTTTTAAACGGACCTCAAATGTCACTATTTCTAATAAAATATCATACATATTTCGAAAACACGATTAGGTTAAAGCGATATCAAATGTGAAGTAAGCAGGGACTCTTGCGAAAATATAAAAAAACAATACCTTCAAACAATACAGATATTTTTTTTTAGGTTTATTGCAAAGACGATAAGAAATCATATCTTCAAGAATTCCAGAATGTCGCTAAATTATCTAATTCGACAAATAAAGTAGTCTATATGGGTTGGTATTGATGGAAACAGACTTAGCGCAGCGGTGCGAAGCGCCATTAGTAAAAGCGCAGCGGAGACTGCATTTTATGGGTGAGTCAGCCCATAGTTAGCATGCTGTCATGATGGGCTATGGGTACGCGTGCATACACGACGTATTGGAAGGGAGAGTTGTTTTTGCTAAACAAGGTTTTTGACCTAAAAATTCAATTTTATATTGTGCGCAGGGAAAATGGGCATTGGAAATAAGAGTAAATTCGTGATGTTTTGGGTTATGTAAAGGGGCAGTTTGAATTGTTTTTCAATTGAAGTGTGTAATTGCTAAACTAGCGTTTTTCAAAGTATGGCTAAAGTATAGGGTCCGGCCAGTCTCTTCACTGGCGACGTAGTCTAATTCAATGAACCACTTTAAAATGTCGCCAATGAACAGTCCGGACCCTATACCTAAATCTTACTTTGGACAATGTGAGCTTTGCAACTACATTATTCAATTGTGGTTAACATATATACTACTTTAAAAATATTTTTTTATTTCATTTTAATTTTCTACAAAAATAACATTGACACGATTTTTTCGTTGATCATCGTTCGTTTCATCTATTAAATAAGTTATTACAAGTGCACATATTTTCAATAATAAAACTCTATATTTGTTCAGGCTGAAATTCAAACTGAATATTTTGTTCAGGCATCTTATAAATTGGGTATGTACTGGAAAACAGTAAGAAAAACTTAATTTTAAAATGGTTCAAAATATTTCTGAGTACTACAGAAAGAGATTTTCAAAATATGTACTCTAAATGTTTTTGAAAATTTCATTCACGCCATATATTCAGAAAAATTTCTTAATTTTTTATTACAGAGTTCCGGCTTTCAAGCCTATAGCCAGCTTTTAAGCCATAGTTTTTTCCACCACTAAATACCTAAAACATGCCCATGGTGCCATTAAAAAAATGCAATTAGGAAAATCATTTCATTTTGATTGAATAAACAATAAAATGGATGGAATTTTTTGAAATCAATAAATTGCTTAAAGAAAATTATTTCTTTAATTCGAAATTCTTTTCGTAAATAATAAAATCAAATGTCGAAGATTTCTTAGCTAATTGAGCTCATAAATGTATAATATTTCAATTAAACTTCAATAGTTTGATCGTAAAAACATGTAATATTAAAGTATGATTACATAAAGTTAATAGAAGAATATAAATTACCAAAGAAAAAGAAAATAAATATATCATCTTTTAATCTAACCTATTCATAGTAAAAATACACACCAAATGAATACATTTAACATCACGCGTACTTTCCTTGTAGTTCTACAAATGATGGTCCTGAATATTGCAATATGTGAAAGCGTAAACATTGCGAGCATCACATTTAACACCTGGAACAACTTCAAACAAATTCCAAGAATTCCGATTCACTCATGCTTTGATCCCCCTCCATCAGGTATTCAGCAAGAGTGGTCTTTAAAAAAAAAGAAGGAAAAAATTCAGCTATAGTGCATGACGTCACAGAGATCAGGTGAAGAGGCCAAACCGCCATACCTGTTGCTAGGCCAGTTTTTGTTCGATAATTTACAGGGATGAGGAAAACGTGAACTATTTTCGACGGGAAACAACAGTCAACCAGAAAGTGATGCTGGACAGAAAAAGGACGAGCAGATCGTTTTCATTTCTGAGAGAAGCGGGAGCATTACAACTCATCTCCACTTAGAAGAATTAGATCGCTTGGTTTCGGAATTAAAAATACAACTTTTTGTTCTTTTTTTTCGTTTCGATGCGAGTTTTGTTCTGGAAAAGTCGAAGCTTGGTGATGCGAATAATGTGAAAATAAAAATCACATCAAGAACAAAAATATATATTAAAAAAAATTCTTGAAGTTTTGCCATGTTTATGACATATTTGAGAATGCCGGAAGAATGGCATTGTTCTTCACGGCTCAGTGTTGAAATTAATCGTCTGAAAATACAAATTTTTTATGTTTTGTGTCGAAAAATCTCAAGAAAGACGTGCAACACATAAAAATATTGCTTCAATAGATGAGATAAATAATTCTGGATGAATGGAACGGAACATGCCTAAAAGGTAAATTTTTATTACCTATTAGATTTATTTAAACTTTTTAGCATTTAAATTTACATTTTTGTTCTTTCTACAAATTTTAAGGGGTAATGTTTATGTTAATTAAAAACGACATCAATAAAAGTCGTATCTAATTGTTTTTAATTATCAACTTCAAATATTTTGAAATTTATGGCCTTCGAGAATAGCATACATGTTATTATACAATTTAAAAAAGTGAATAATTAAAGAAGTGATCTTTTAGATCACTTTAGAAGATTTTAAATCTTGAACTAATAAATGTTTTAATTTGACTATGGGCTTGTTTCACGTGGTACGGAAAAAAAACCAAACAACCAATGACATTGCAGTAAGAAGAGTGTGACATCACAAGAAATATTCAAATTGGGGCACATTGAACTAACTAGAAATGGCTAATTTAAACATAAAAATGTAATGTACTTGCGGCTGGCGTAAAAATTTGCTCAAGGTTTTCACTTAAAAACTACAATTTTTTGGAGTAAAAATATTTTTTACCGATTAAAAGAGAATTGTATTAGTTACCCATGCCTATGGAGTTGTATACTACAATTTTTATTTGAAAAACATTTTTACTTAACAAATTACGTATTATTTACGTTTTTTTTCATTATAAGTTAAAAACACATGGGTGCTAGATATAATCTTTTTCCCTCTTTTCACACCCGAGCAAATGTGGATGAACTTGGCATTGAACTTGAACTCTGTCGATTTGGTGCATTACCGTGCACAGATTTGAAGTTAAAGTCACATATTTGAATATTGATTTTTATTCTGACTTTCACAAAAACAGTTTTGTAAATAGAGTGACAAACATAATTATTAATAATAACAGTGGTTTCTATGTTTCGATTAACATAATATTATGAAATTAAAGTTTTACTTGAAATGTGGACATCTTATGAAAAAGGTACTTTTTTTCTCTGTTTCAAAGTAGTCTCATTTTTTGCACGCATCTAATACTAAAATAATGATGTGAAAGTCACATTGTTTTCAAGTAATTATAAAAATATATTTGTTGAATGTGAATATTTCTTATGACGTCACGCTCTCTAAACTGTGATTTCATTGGTTGTTTCGTTTTCTTTGAAAAAGTGATGAAACAGCTCATTGGTTTTAAAAAGGTCACGTGATCCGAACAGCGATGCCATTGGTTGTTTTGTTTTTTTGTGGCAAAGTGTTGAAACAAGCCCATTGTTCAAAAGGTAGATGACGGGAATGTATTTTTTTTCTGAATGAAAATTGACAGGTTATTGTTCAGCGCTATCAGTGATTGGAACTTTTCAAATTCCATGTTCGACAATATGTAGGTCACAAATACCCTCAAGCAATTAAATACGAATTTTGTAGCCCAAAAATCTTAAACACGAAAGATATCTTTTTTGATACTAAAGTTCAACTGAATTTAGCAGCATTCTAACAAGTAAAGAAATATATAGCGATTCTAAATATGTAAATGATTTTTAAGTTATAACTCTTTAATTCCTCTAAAAAGTATTAAAATATTTTGAAAATTTGCAAAATACCATTGATTTTTAAACTCTATTACAAAATAATAGGTAAGTAACATGATTTTTTTGCTGGTATTGCTGGAAATATACAATTGTTTATGTAAGAAAATATTGTGTTAGAACACCTCATCAAAGGAAAGAACAATGTTTTTTTATCACTATCAAGCTTATACAAAATTTAAAAAAATTTGAAAGTTTTAATAACTATTAAACTTACATTAAATATCGATGGTTTTTTTTGTGATACCACTTAATATGTTTATGGACCCATAAAATAAGTTTTTTACTTTAAGTTACCTAATATATGAAGTATAAGTTAATGAAAGTATTGCGATGAGGTCGATTATACAAAATGGTGATTTTGTGTTTTCTACACTCTTAAAACAAAAGAGTGAAATTCACTCCTATAGGAGAAGTGCATTTTCGGCACCGGAAAGGAGTGGAAATTAACTCAGACTGAGTTAAAACCGCTCGTTTTAAGAGTGTAGGACGCAGATTGTTTTCTTTTATTTCTTTTACCCACTCCGAAAAAGAGTGAAATTCACTCCTATAGGAGAAGTGCATTTTCGGCACGGAAAGGAGTGGAAATTAACTCAGACTGAGTTAAAACCGCTCGTTTGTTTTAAGAGTGTACACTTTTAGAGGGTGATCGATTCTGAAAAAGTAGTTTTGTGAACATTTTTTCGTCTGTAAAACTGTCATTAATTCTGTCTGTCAGAAACCACTCTAAAGCTCGAACTAAAGAGTCTATATATATATAGACTTCAGATTTGGGATGCGAGTTCCTACACTCTTAAAACAAACGAGCGGTTTTAACTCAGTCTGAATTAATTTCCACTCCTTTCCGGTGCCGAAAATGCACTTCTCCTACAGGAGTGAATTTCACTCTTTTTCTGAGTGGGTAAAAGAAATAAAAGAAAACAATCTGCGTCCTACACTCTTAAAACGAGCGGTTTTAACTCAGTCTGAGTTAATTTTCACTCCTTTCCGGTGCCGAAAATGCACTTCTCCTATAGGAGTGAATTTCACTCTTTTTTTTTAGAGTGTATACCTGTTGGATGTCTTAATAAGGTTTTCGATCAAATGAATCGCAAACGCTACCTGTTATAGAATTTTAAGTTTTAAAGTTCTTTCTAAAAAACGAAAAGAGCTACATACTTCAAATTTAGGAAGTCACTTTAGAATTCAAACGAATCCCTATTGCATATCAGATGTGACCATAAAGTTTTTGAAAAAATCGCAAGTGCAGAACGGAGAGTCGACAAAATTTGTAATCAAATATCAATTATTGAGAAGTAATTGAAAGTCGTGTGATGTACCAATATAGTTTATTTATTTGACTGCTATACAGAAAAGAAAATTTCCAATTACATAGCAGATGCAAGACACTAAAATCAAATAAAATACAGACTACAAACATTGAATTTGAATAAAATACAAACACTAAAAAATTAAATAAAATACAAGCATTAAAATTGAATAAAATACAAGCATTAAAATTAAAATAAAAGCATTAAAATCAAGTAAAACACACACCAACAGTGAATTATAAGGTCACTGATAAAATATCTCTTTTAAATTTCGTAAAGTTGTCAAAAAATAAATCACTGTTTATTGGGAGTTTGTTAACCAGTTTAATGAACTGTATATATGGCTGATTTTTAAGATAGTTTTTAGAGAAAAAAAAGGTTTTTTAAGAATATATACAAAGAAATTAAATTCTTGTAGTATATAAGGACAATCAATTTTATAGTAAAATTTTAAATTATATGGATTCCATATTATTTAATTTTAAATAATATGGAAATTTATAATAAAAATATTTTGAAATTATAAAAAAGTTGCTTTATTATAGTTTCAAAAAACCTTTTCACTTTTTCATAGTTACAGTAACTGGGATTTAACTAAAATTTAAAGACAAGTAATAACAGTATAATTCATAGTATTAATTATGTTTAATCTGTGTTTTGTAAATTGTAACATAATGTATACTTCTAGTGATACTATAAGCTTTATACACAAAAATTTTTAACAGTTATAGATTCTATTGTTATAGTTTTACTATACTTTTTAAAATATATTCTACTTCAGTACTGACTAAGAAAATTTTGAGGGAACTTCATTATTTTGGACGGTTTAAAAAAATCGTGCCTTTTTTGTAAGAAAAAAGTCTACTCTGGTATCTGTGCATATTTTCTACTGTTATGTAGTTACCAAGCTTATTATTATCATTATTTTGTGGTTAGATGTAGTTGGATAAAACGATTGTTTCATACCTTCATAAAATAAGCTGTTTCATACAAAAATCCGCTATATTAATGTAAAAGTTTTTGATGTCGTAACATCTGAACAATATTACTTGCACTTTTCCAACAAAACGCTTCACTTTTTCCCAATAAGTGATCAGAATACGCATAATAAAGTTTTAGACACCCTTTCCTGCAAATCAAAGGTAGTGATGCATTTTTTTAAAATGTTGATTTCCAGTAAATTGTTAATTTATTTTTTAACTATATACTAATTAGTTATTAAATTTATAAATTACGAAATACTTTATTTATTATGAAATGTTAAGCATTTTTAAATTATTCTTTAATGCAATTAATGATTATAATTTTTTTAAAATATGATTTCTCATTCAGTTAAGTCTTTATAAGTATTCTTATCATTACTTTTCTTTGAAATTTTACACCATATTAATTTAATTATGTAATACGGTAAGTAAGAAAAATACATAATTTAGACTCTAAACGCTGACTTTTTTTAATGGGCTTGTTTCAACACTTTGTCAAAGAAAACAAAACAACCAATGAAATCGCAGCATAGAGAGCGTGGCATCATAAGAAATATTCCCATTATGTATGTACCATTATTCTATTGATAAATTAAGTCAATTTACTCATTAACAACAATATGTGCCACGCGAAAATAAGAAAAATAAAACAACACGAAAAACCTTTTTTGGAAAAGTTTTAATTCGATAAGGAAGATGTTAATGATAATTGTTAATAGTATTTACAAATTGACCGTTAACGTGTTAAAGAAGCCTTTTTATTTTATCTCGTTCTGAAAACTTAAAAATGTTATTTGTTTTTAAGTCAATGCTTTGTGGTAAAGTACTACTATGTTTTATTATTCACAAGACAATGTTAATTCGAATTTTCCGAAATGAAAATTTTGCTTGTATTACCTTACCCAACACATTTTATCTTATTCTCTGAATTTTGTTTATTGTTATTATTTCAAATATTTGATATCCATGTGTTTTATATTGAAATGTTATGCTTCATAAAACTTCCGATATTTTTTTTCTGATATAAAACTTATAGATTCTGATACACGCACTAAATTAAGTAGGAGTCATTTTTTAATCTCCATTTTTTTTTAATTAAAAATATGCTTTACTTCAGATTTTTAAATGTGCAACTTTCTTATTGTAATGAATAGAAACCTCATTTTTGTTTACATTAAAACATTTAGCGTGTCAAACTAAACCTAAATCCCAAATTTTGTATTTTCTCATCCTTTATTTTGCGAGTAATTGCAAAAAATTGATTGAGTTTTAGGGACTGTATTATTATTGATGAATGATAATCATGTTTTGCCAACTAAGAGCAGGGAGTGTATGTGATAATTTGAAAACAAAAGAATTAATTCTTTATAGATATTTTCTAAAGTAATTTCAAAACGTAGAAACTACTAGCTCTTATATAAATGACAGACGAAGAACATATTGGCTAGTTAAGGTGAGCTGCACTTCCGCTACATTGTTTTGAGTCAATAGCAAAAAAATATGTGTTTTTAACTTCAATATAACTACTCATTAATAAAGTTTTTAACGCTTTTAAGTCCAATTTAGGATTTATATCCCCTTTTCTCTTAAAAACAACAAAATCCGTTAGCACCATCCGTTATTGCCTATTTCCAATTTCCAGTTTGATGAATTCAACAACAGAAAATTTGCAACTCATAGTGGTTAAATCCTAATTTTTGTAATCTGTTTTTGTTGATTCATATTTTTAGTATGAATTCAATGCTAACACGATTTAATCCGCAGTTTTATTAATATTTGTGTAAAATTTTGAATTGATGGATAATGTCAGAAAAGTACTTATAAATTTGAGTAATCTAAGTGATTCTGATTATTTAAAAAAAAATCTTTTGCAAGCCTGCCATGTACTTGTAAAACTTGAGACCAGCATCCTTTAAAAATCTTAAAAAATATTTGAAAATAATGTAAGGATTTTTACATTGATAGTTCGTTAAAATCATCATATCAGTATTTAGAAGCTAGAAATATATAGTAGGAAACATTTAAACCAAACCAATCCATAATTGCAGTGTTTAGGAAATAACGACGAAGTTAGTTCAAATTATGTTTTAATATCTTAGCAAATAGCTTGGGAAAATTAACAAAAATTGATATTTGGGGTATTTTTTACACTTTTAATAATTTTATGCCAAGAAACCTAGCGGTTTTCTATTGGATATTTAAAAGTTGGTGCTCATTTTAAAATGGAAATAAATTCTACACTTTTCTACTTGAAAAATGACATAGCTTTCATTTTTTTTCAATAGCAGCTGAAAAACAAGGGTTGGATTGATTTGTTCTTACATCTGTACTTGGATTTAATCCCCATTGACTAATTATCCATGCTCATATTTTCTTTTTAAATCCACCGCAGTTAAAATTATCTATTTGAGACATAAGACGCAAAACCTTGTGATGTACAATTTGTACTTAATCCAAACATAAAAGGGCCTCAATAAAGAAATTAAAATACAATTCTTCAGTTCTTTATTGTTCCATGACCGATTATTCAGATCATCCTTCTTTATTTTTGGTTTCAATCCAGGAAATTAACATCGTGAATTGCGCAAAAGAAATAGTTACTGTAACCCAACAAACAAAGCAAGTAGATGCATGGTTGAAGCCCTCTAACACGATTTCTAATAATACCTAGACCACACTTCGGATTATACAAAAATTTTAGCAACAAAACTCTACAATGCGTGCATAAGAATAGGGCAGTGTGTGTACTGCAGAAAAGATTAGAGCGAAAAAAAATCACAATAACATAAGCAGACAATGAAAGTCAAAATCACCAAGGGAGGGGGAGGAACATGGTAAATTATTGTTCTACCATCTATTGTTCCTCCTCTTGTGGTCTCACGACTGCCTGACCTCATGCTTGAAACAAAGAATGAATTTACCAGCAAAAATATTATGCCACTTTGCTTCTAAGAAGTTCAATCTAAAATTCAATAACACCAATATAAGATGTTGAGACGTAAAGTGGTGTAAATATCTCAGAGGGTTATATTATTTTCGTTCTAAGCTTATAAAGTCTAGACTGAACTGAGGTAGAAGAGGTCAGAAGTTCTGCGAACCATACAGCATCCCAAGCCAACAGGTTGTTGAAGCTACAGAGGTAGCCTACAAAGAGAGTTATTAATATGGTCTGCAACCTGTGGTTTTATTATTTTGTTGAAGATTTGTCGTTAAACCTAACGTGGATTTGTATGAATTGTACTAACTAATTTTATTCTATTGTTTTATAAATAAACTGTATTTCGCTGATAGTTGTTGTTGTTGTTGTCGTGTCCATGATGTGTGCAAAAACTAGATGGATCCGAAGCTGTCGTAGACAGCTTTCGCTATTTCTTCTGCATCTTCGGAGAGAATTAAAATTTCTGGGTCTTCAAAGCCAATCCTGAAGAGCCTGTCTTGAATTGCTGGGCAGCCAAAGATATGCTGCGGGGACAGTTGGACACCAGGACAGTTTGGGCAGTGTGTGGAGAAGCTTCTTTGTCCTTCCGTTGAGATTTTCATTCCTTTTAAATGTTTTGTTCGTAGTCTGGCTATTATTGAAGATATTGTACGGTTACAATTTAGAGCAGGGATGGAATATTTAAAATTATTTTTGATAAGTCTACGGCTGGCAACTGCATTGGCGTCAACGAGAGTTATGAGGTTAGATGATTGGGGGCAAGCTCTTGATTCTTTGGCAAGCTCATCGGCTTTTTCATTTCCAAGGATGTTAACATGAGCTGGTATCCACTGTAACGTGCAGGTTTTCTTGGCTGCGATGACTTTGTTGATGGATAGGATTATTTTATGGCTGATTTGGCACTTGCCCTTCTGAATGGCCTGCAGGGCAGATCTGGAATCAGAAAGGACGGTAATGCCGCTGGATCTGTGGATGCTTTTGGACAGGAAAATCTCCAACGCGCTCTTGATGGCAACGAGTTCGCATGTATAGTTGGAGGCAATTTTCCCTACAGGAATTTTGTAACACTCATTTTCATCGCCTGGACCCGTTAAGAAAACTCCTGCACCTCCTCCATCAAGATTTGAATCGGAGGAGCCATCTGTGTAGGCTAATACTAAATTTTGGGCTTTGGTGGTGAGTTCATTGATGGTATGGTCGCCTTTTTCTTTAATTATCGAGACCGGTTCTTTTTTGGTGCAGGGTCGTAGGAGGTTTAGGTTTACGCTGATAGTTAAAAAGATAAATTAAATTAGTATTATACAATAGTGGATGTATCACATGGAGAGATGCATCAAATAAAGTAGAATGATGTAAAAAACAATTAATTTAAAAGGGTTTTAATAGTCACCGAAGTATGTATAACAATCTAATTTAGCATAAAAACAATAAATGGATGTTGCATCAACTTTAAGAACACATATTCAAAAGGGTTTTATGAAATATTTGTTTACCTTCAGAGGGATAAGCAAATTGGCCGAAATGTAAACTTGTTTTTACTGCAAGTTTTTAAAATTTAAATTTTTAACTCAAAATTTAATGCCTTTAAATTTTATAAAACTTGAAAAACTTTATTCCATAGAAGAGAATGATAAATGACTCCTGCATACTTTAAATTTTAAAATTAAATATTATATTTTTTTATATGAACCATGTGTGTTGCTGGAATACCTGACATTAGGTGAAGGGGTTAATCCTCCTGTATCTCTCAGAGGGAACTAAGTTATAGCCCTAAAGGTATCTTCATGAAAAAAATTTACTATAAGCTTAAATATTTTATTTATAATTTGTATCATTAGCCATCTGTAAAGTATTTTTATGCATACAATAAAAAAACCACCATAGACCATCACTATAAGGTAAACCGGGGGAGATTTATATATATTTTTTAAACAATCATATTTTTACTTGGATGAAAGTAAATTTTTCGTATTAATTATTTAATAGTTCCTTAAGGCACACGATGAATAATTTTGCTTTCCTTAAGTTACTTTATTGTGCTTTTACAAATTTAAATTTTGTTAAAAAAAAGTTGCAACCTACCTGTATAAGCTGTATTTTCCGATTTTTTTTAGGGCATGTGATTTTTTTTTATTTTAAGGTCAAAAGGCACTGTTCAGTTAAAATTACGAAAAAAATTCATTTTTTCAAAGCGAGGCACGTTCATTTTCTTGATGAGCGATGCATATTTGACTTTTTCAAGAAATGTTTATTATCAAGTAGTATATTCCTTTTAATATTCCATCAGCACAGAAAGAGATGATTTGACCCATATGATGCTATATAGTCGTGAAAATAAATCGCGATTATCGGTTATAGCTTTCTGCATTCGTAAAAAATTAATTGCCCTTTTGCATTCAACATTGTTACATGACTAAAAATCGTGACAGTGAGTAATTCAACATGTCTGCCGTGAAAAAAAAGATTGAAATTTTCCACCACCATGGTTCGCAGAAAAGTGACGTATTTGACAAATCTAGCATTTCCAGTAAAACTATTTGGAAATTTGAAATGAATTTGCGCAATGAAAAGCAAAATTTTGAACTGTTCTTCTTGAAATATTGTCATTTTTTGCGAAGACAGTGATATTTTTAGATGTAAATAATAAGTAGAAACAGGCGTGACGTGAAAGTACTAAAATTTCATAACACGATGATACCACATGAAATTAAAAAGGCGAAAATTTTAAGTAAATTATCAAGAAAATGATGTAAATACGGCATATATAAGGATATGAAGAAATTATGTGATAAAAATACCCCAGATAAAAAAAATTCTATTCATTGTACTGCTAAAACTGTTTACCTATAAGTAAAGATTTTTTTAGATTTAAAAATATTTAATATTTACTTATTAGTTTTGAAAAATGTTTAATAAAGAATATTTTACTTAAAAAGAAGCAAAAGGTGTAGTAATGTAAAAAATATTTATACAGCTTACATTTCACTCCATCTAAAAAGAGTTATAAATTATAAAACAACTTATTTAAGATATTAAGAAAAAATTATATTCTCCTACTTCCTCACTTTGACCTTAAAAAAAACCCAGGATACTTAACAACATTTCAAAATATATTTTTTAATAAAACAAGTTATCACAATATATTACTTTTCTACATCATAGCAACATTGTGTTTTTGAAGTCATATCACCTTCATCGTTTAGTAAAAATACTTAATTTTATTTTCAGGAGTCTACTGACCGAGTTCCATTTGTAGATCGTTTCTTTAAACTCTGGAAAAATTACATTTGTTATTATATTCACGACTTTTTTGGCCTTGCTAAATCTTCGTTGCGGTGTTATCGACACATTTTTATTTTGAATTGAGGCCTTAATGGAACAAGTTCTGAATACGTTATTCTTTAAAAATCCCATTGTTTGCATAATATCTTTTACCCTATAAAGCATCGTGATCTGCAAATGAGGTTTCTTCCAAGAAATGTATAACAGTTAAATTGGTTACAAATTTACAATGAAGCTTTTTCCCTTTTAAAATTGAACATCGAAAGCATTAGTCTATTTTTCGCGAACAACATAGTTTAGTTTAGTTTAAATTATCGTCGCACTAGAGCTACACGAGGGCTATTGGCGACGGGCGTCATATTTTAGAACCACCTTTGAGTAGGCACCAAACGCAATCGTTAAGGGCGACATCGTACGCAGCGTTAGGACTTTGAAGGATATTTAACGTGCACTCCCTCTACACGGGGTATTATTCGTCGGACATTTTTTTGGCTGCACGGGCCGTTTATAGGTCGGCAGTTACTTTGGCGATGCCCGGATCCGAACCTGGGACCTTTCGCATGCTAGGCGAATGCCTAACCGACTGGGCTCCCCAGCCCCCGCGAACAGCATAAAATTTAAGACCATTGCTCGCACATATTTCTAATTTAGAAGCATTATGTTAAAAGAGTTATACTTTATTAATAACTATTGAATAAGTAAATTTATAGACTATTTAAGAATAAGTCTTTATAATAATTGAGTTATTTTATTTTTATAATTATTTAAAAGAAGATTTTAATGATTATTAATTTAAGTAATGCAACTCTAAAATTTAACAAGTGAGACAAATTTAATAAATCGTAAAAAGCGCTCCAAACCCAAATCAGTATGATTATGTGTTCCAGTAATTGCCACAGTGAACAAATTTTATATTATACAGCAAAATGCTTACTTATTTCTAGCTTTTATCTTATCATGCAACGAAACAAGGAGTGATAATTTATACAAAACAATGTGTTGGAATTTCAAAGGCTAATCAGGTTGCACAAAGCAACAAATGATTATAAATACCGAGCGAAGCGTCGTTAAGATAAAAAAAAATAATCTACTCTCGATATGTCAAGTTTGCTCGCACCTTCAGTGCCTAAATAAGGAATTTTAATTAGTCCAGTGAGCCAAAAAGTGCCAAGTTATCAGATGTAACCAAATTGTCAAACTGGGTGCTGATTGTTGGGCGCTGGGCTGTTGATTGTCGTACACAGAATGAGGCCGCGCTTAAACTAATTAAAATTTATACTATTGTCTTCGATTGATAGAATCTGGAGACTCTAGATTTTGTTTGTCTAACATCTGAAAAGTTTAGTGTGCAGTTTGTATTTGTTTGTGGAACAGTGTGAGTGGTGCGTACAAGCTGGTGACATTCAATTTAAAAGAGTATTATAAAAACTTTTTAGAATAACCAGAGCGAGTCTGATGCGATATGGTAAGTTTTATTCCAAATGTTTTAATATCAACCCAAGCTATAAATAAAATGTAAACAAAACAAACTTAATGGTTATTAGTAAAAAAAATCGCAATATTTATTTATTTCAAGATTTAAAAACAAACAAGGCAATATAATTCTTTTTTTTATTAGGGTGTTTTACGGTTTTAGTATAAACTGGTTTATGAAAACTTAATAGTTTGATAACACTTCAAGAAGCTATCAAACATATATGCCTGTGCTTAAAAATAAACAATATTATCATTTAAATATAATCTGAAAATTTTCAATGGTTCAAATTTGATTTATAAGTGTTCATTTAAGAGGTTGTCATATCAAATTTTACTTATTAATTTTACTCTATTGAGTTCTCAATAAAAATATAATTGCATCGTTGTATTTCATATATTTGCATATTCTATAAAAATGTACTGTTATAAAATAATAATAATGTATGTTTTCCTTAAGAATTATTTTTTTATTTGAAACTAAATTTTTTTAATAAAGGTATATGAATTAATGGTTTGCTAATCTTAGTATAAAAATATTGTGGAGGTGACACCTATAAAAAATTTGGCTTACATTGAACACACACTTATAAAACTGATGCAACATAAACGGAAATTATTTAAATAAATATTCAGTACACATTAAGTTAGTAACAAGGTAGCATTACTTCGTAAAGTACACCTATTTATATTAATGATAAAAATAATTGAAGTTCTACTTAATAAAAGATTTTCTTTCAAGAAAAATATGTATCGAAATAAATCTTTTTTAAATCGGCATTTTAATTGTTTTCATATATGAAATAAATCGAAAACCTTTAGTTTTTTTTACTGCAGGATTTTTTCAACTTGTTTATTTTAAAAACATCATGAAGTAAAGTTCTATGCAACACAAACATTTATTTACTTAACAGAAAATGCCTAGCAAATTCTAGTTTCAGAAGAATTGCGACGGCTCAGATAACCGTAAAATTATATGCTATTAAGTTCATTCTATATTGTAAACTTTTAATTTAATACATAATCTCTTAAATTTACAGGTGAAAAGAGAAGGAAAAAAGACTGAATTCAGTAACTGAAAAAAAAAACGAAGTTTACTACTGCAAATGTTTTTTTTCCCCAGCCAAGTACAACAATTGAAAAAAAAAGTACCATCTGAAACAAAAGACAGAAAAAAAAATTGAAGCTCTGATTTATTCGCATATACCCATCGTTCCTCACTTCCCGTCTCCTTCAAAACCACATCATTTTTTTTTATTCCCATCGCATTATTATTAAAACAAACTCTTCGCTGCAACCGGTTCCTTCAGGTAGAGGAACTGCCTATTGGTCGAGCGCACCCGGTAATGGGGGAAGGTGTGACGAACCCTGTCAGGGGAGCGGCAGCATCCAGTTCACCAGCGGATCCGGTCTCATCCTCATCTCTACTGCTCTGCTCGTCTGTTCTACTACTGATCGCGGTTGCGGGATGGATTTTCCGCGCTAGGAAGAAGGCCTCCGATAAGACTCGACTTGATCGGAATGATTCCGAAGAAGAAGAGCGACATGTTGCTGACGTAGTGCCGAAATACGTCCCCGATTCGGAATCTGGTTTTAGTGAACCGCGCCTACGCTGGTCAGCGGGGGATTGCCAGTCTGTGTCCCCATTACTGACCCCTGCTCTGCTGTACGACGTAACCCGATGTGCGACTGAAAGACTGCTGCCAGCCCGTAACATGGACGATCAAGGGGATGCCCCTTCTGGGGTGTCGGACCCCCAGCCGGATTCTTTCTTCACCTGGGACAGCGGAGGTAGCAGTGGGGACTACTCGTTCGTACACACCGCGGTGGAACTCCCTAAGTATCCTGACGGCGCCATCACGGAAGAGGAGAGACAGATGCTGTTGCTGTACATGCAGACCGGACATCCCGAGTTGCTGCTTCAGCCATCCCAGTCCGGCAATGTCCAGCCGATGGCCTGCGATCCGGTAGCGGTGAGGGGATTCCTGGAAACCATCGTGGAGGAAAATTCCGATGATCTGAGAAGCCCAAGCGAATGCGATGAAAACTCTCTGGGGTGGGGGTCCTGGGACGAGTCTGATGAAGATAGGCTGACCGTGGTGGAAATGGTGACATCGACGACCAATGATTTCGCGGCAAACGACGCTGTGCATTATTCAGTTGACGATTTTCTAAACAGTGGAATTTTTAGTCAATCACAATTATCTACTGGTGAAGGTGCTTCCCAAGGAGAGAGTCGTCATAATTTGGATAAGGATAAATTCTGTGATAATAAAGATATGGAAACTACATCAGGATTATTATCTGGTGTTATTCAGTGTGATGATAAACCGTCTCATAAAGTTACTAAACCTGAAAATGAAAACTACATGGATAACACAATTTCTTCGATTAAAAAATGTGAAAATAAATTAGATAGTTCTAAGATTAATAACAAACCAAGTAAAATGGATATTAATCATCAGCCAGGGGTAAGTTCACATTTTGATTCCATAAATAGTAATGGAAACTTTGATAATTTCTGGATATCGTCAAACACAATAAATAGTCCCAATGACAATTTAAATCCTTGGACAACCATTGATTTCAAAGAACACGCTGAAGATGATAACGTTTTGACCAGTTTAGACATATCAAATCCAGAACAGATAATTGAAGGGTTAAACCCACTTTTAGTGCTAGGAACAGATGACATTTGCTTGGTGCCGTCAAATTTTAATTCAAAAACCGAAGATTCAGAAAATCTGATGTTTAGTGACAGTTTTAAAGATTACTTTCTACCGTCTGAGAATTATACTCCAGCATTCAATAAAAATGTTCCAGATTTATTAGCAGATTTTTCATCCGATACACAGCCTCATTCATTAGCAGAGAAACCCATAAGATGCTTGCGAATAGGTTTTGGATCATCCGTTACTGAAGAAACTTCAGTCCCTTCCTTAGACGCGTTTAACGTAAATAATTTAGACGGTTTTGCTAATGAATCTAAATCGAATAAGTCAATGGAAAACTCATTAACACAAAATACCAGGGTAAACGAGGATACAATCAGGTGTTTAAGATTAGGTTTTGAAGACGACACACCTAGTGAAGAGTATTTAGTCCCTAGTACCTCTAAGGCACCGTTTTTCAGTGATTCAGAGTCCCTTAACATTTTTCACATGGAAAATCAGTCCGAATTGCATGATTCTAGTGTGCAGGACGCTATGTTTTCTCCTTTAGACGGAGACATAGTATACGGTTCCACTTGGGCAAACCCTCGCGGAATGAAAGAACCGGAAAAAAAATCAACGGGAACGGAAGTTCAATGTTCAGCGGCACGAGCAGATGTCCATCGCGAGTTGACAATGTTGTCCGATTCTCCTCCCTCGGACATTCACCGACCGGCCAGCGACGACGACGACATTTCCGAAGTACCGAACTCGCTCAGTAGATGGCGACACCACACTGATTTGCAGCACCTGCAAGAGGACTCCAGTCCTATCACCAGGTGGCAGCACCACGGAAGTCTGCAGTTGAATGTTAGTAAACAAACCGATTCTGAAGAGAGTGATGATGGATTACCGCCGCAATTAAAAGAGATTTATAGTTCTTTTAAGATGAGGGATAATAAAATGGGTCGCATTAGAATTAAGGAGGATAAAAATAATAATTTTAAGAGGCTTGGGTTGTGGGAAAAAGAGTCGAAAGTTACTTTGCCCGATTTCAATAAAGGCCAACCGTCTTCTTCTAGGAGTAGTCCTCCACCAATTAAAAAAGAATCTAACGGTGGGTCGAAAGAGGATCTTGACGATTTAGAATTTGATATGTTTGCAGTTACTAAAAATCCTAAAACAAATAACATAAAAAATATAACCAACGGCGATTCGGATATTGATGACGCTTTACAAAGTTTTAATCATTTAGATGATTATTCTTCCGAAAGTGAAGCTGATAATAGCGAATCTGAAAATTGCTATGTAGTAAATGTACGAGATAATAAAGAAATTGATGTTTCTGAAGTATTAGAAAACGAAGAAGGGGATTCCATTGAAAGTAACATTGAAGACAAACAAGCTTCTTCTAGTGGTGAGATGCCAAGTCTGGAAAACCCTTGCTCTGATAATTCAGACAACTGTCCCCTGTGCGCTGATCCCAGTTTCAAAAATTCACACATAACCGATATATTCTCGCCCCAAAATATCGAAAAAAGCCTACAAGAAAACGTCCAGTCCTTACTCGAAAATACATACCCCAAGATGATTCGATTGTCTCTGTCGAATTTGAGTGACGCTGAAGTGATTGAATCCAATGGCGAATCCAACAAAACCGGCGACTCCATATCTCCCATTACGACTTCAGACAGCGACGAGGGCATAAGGAAAAAAGAAATCAAGAAACGAGTCAAAAAGCGATCGAAAGATAACTCCAGCACGGAACTGAAACACGACGATTCAGGTTACGTTGAGGATGACGAAGATGACGATGACAGTTTAGCTGAAAACAGCGAAAAACTATCATCGACTTCTTCCAGTACAGATGTACCAAACCTAACTCGAAAATCCTTATCTACCGCTTTTTACGAGTCGAAATCGAATAAAATTCAAAAAGTAGATTCAATTTTGTCGAAAAATGATATTCCAGAATCTTTCCAGGAGTTTTCTAAACAGTTAGATCTTTCTTTGAGTACCGAAGAAATAAAAGCTGGGTTTGTGAACGAAGAGAAATGGAATGTTCCTGAAAATCTGTCCCAGTTTTCAGCTTGGCTTTTAGACAAAGAGTTAAAGAAAATTAGCAATAGAGATGAAGTTGAAAAGCTATTAGTGGATGATATGATGAGCTTAAGAGAACAAACGATAGCTAAATTTTTGAAAAATTCATCTTCCGATGAAAGCTTAAACTTAAAATTATCAGAACTAACAAACCAAAGTGATATTTCTGCCTCAGTTCCAGAAAAAAGTCTTAATATAGAAAATCATTCAAGCGTTAAATGTTCACAAGTTTCTGATTGTGACGAACCTAAAAATACGAGGGATGAAACTTCCAGTTCAAATAATAATGAAATTGAATGGGATTTTAATGAAAATATCACAAAAGATACCCCAGACTCCGAAAATGAGTTACCCGAAGAATATTATTCATATAACTTGAACTCTCAAGTGTCTAAAATATTCGAACAAAACATTAACGATGATATTAAGAAAACCTCTATCGAACAACCCAACTATAATTTAAATGAAATTAAACCCACCGATAACTCTCCCATGACCATAATTCATGAAGCAAGTTCCATAATGACCGCTAATAGCAACACGGATGAAACAAAGTTACAAAATAATAACACCGGAGCGGAAACCGAACCTGAAACATCACCTACCGATGAATATAATCTCCAATATAACAACCTACCTGATTTGTGTACTGAACTCATTGAAGCAGAACCATTAAATGATAACAACAGCGCGCAACAATCAACCCCTGTCTATCCATCCGTAACCCCCACTCCCGAAGAAAATACGCGAGAAATACTACCCAAGGTCAATGATACTACAATCGGGAATGAAAAAGAAAATAAGGCGTCACCCCAGGTATCGATTGAAAACGTCAATAGTGATGATTCAACTGCCCAGGTAAATGAGGTGGCGGCATCTGGCGGCCGGAACTTAGACTATTCCTATTCCTTCGACGCGGAAGAAGTTGATCCTGACCTAATGACACGGGGAGTTGATGATGAAAAGTGCGATCGCGTGGTGTTGAGATCAGATGGTATCAGCACGCCCGAGGCTGCGGTAGTCCGTGCCAGTGACTTCCACCAAGAAACGCACGTGTATTTGGATGAGTGTCACGCTTTCCCTGACAAGTCGGATTTGTTGCAAGTTTCAGGGCCACAGAATATCGCACCGGAATTAGAGAATAATAATTTGAGAAATAATTATTCGGACATTGTTGAGAGTGTCAAGGCAGATAGTGGAAGTGAAGAGGTGGTTTGTTTACCTGCGAGAGTTGCGTCACCGCCAACGCAACAGGACTCGAGCGGGGGATTTACGATTGTAGATTATTCTGACAGTCTCGCTGATTACGCTATTTTGAAAGACGAAAAAAATGCCTTATTTGATCGTAACGCTTCTGTTGGTGAGGTAGGTGGCTCGTGTTTATCTAATGATTTGGAAACTATTTGTGATAACACGCACGAAACGCACAAATTTATTTCGATTGAACAATCCAGTGATAAAAATAAGGATGAGATCAAATGTTTTGAGAAAAGGCAGGATAGCTCGAATTTGAATAATTCCAAGGACATTTTAGATATTGCTACTGAGGATTCTGGAAAGTTTTGTTTGATTCACAGTAATGAAATAGAAGAATTTGGAACGAACATTCCTGTTTATCGAGATTATCAACGCAGTAACTCTCTCGGTCGCGATAACGTCGAATCAGACGAAACATTTGAGTTGTGGAACGGTCAGTCGAAGAGTACACCTGATTTAAGAAACTGTCACGATCAACAAAAGAAGACTAATGCACCACTTTCAGTCCGATTAAGCAAAAGTGTTAGTCAACGCATAGAGGATTACTTAGGATCTAGAGACAGCCGTCTCAATAAATCTTTGCCACCGAATGAGAGGTCGAGACATTACCGTCGAATCTGCGTCAGCACGGAGACAGTGGTAGAAAAAGCGGCTCGTTTCGAAGCCAGAAGCAAGAGCACTTGTTCAGCTAAAGAACTTTCAGACGATAGATCTCCAGCTAATAAGCGATCCGGATCTTGCCCTCCATCCAGTATGAGGAACAACACAAGCTGGATTTCCGATCGACCCTACAGGAATTACAACAAGCCGACGGCAACGGTGAGACCCACCGTGGATATGCACCGAAACGGCTCATACAACAGAAACGACTTGAAAGGTACCAACGTGGGACACCCAAATGAGAAAGAAAACATGCTCGAACTTATCACAGGTTACAGTAAGGCCACCAAAGTCACCCACAAACCCCCTGTTGCCCCTTCGTCCACCAATCTCCAACAATCCCTCAAATCCGCCCGCTTAAAAGGCAAAATAGCCAACGCTCGCAAGGACTTTTTCGAGAGACTCAGCCAGCAAGACTTATCATCATCA
This sequence comes from Oedothorax gibbosus, assembly GCA_019343175.1. Classification (NCBI taxonomy): domain Eukaryota; kingdom Metazoa; phylum Arthropoda; class Arachnida; order Araneae; family Linyphiidae; genus Oedothorax; species Oedothorax gibbosus. The sequence continues at coordinate 8,172,307 of CM033278.1, forward strand.
CAAGTCACTAAAAAAGACTACACTTCCGACGATTTTAACGACGAACCTCTCGGTCTCCGCCGCTTCGATGAGTTCCGTCGTTCAGCCCGAGAAGAGCGGGCCCGCCTCGTCGCCAGCCACCCCGACCTGGGGGCGCTCGAGGCGGCCGTGCGCTCCTCCAAACGCAAGATCGATCAGCTCAAGAAAAGAAACCGCGGAAAGTCCGGCACCGACAGCTACCCATCAGTCGGGCCGATGCCGTCCGGCAGCGCAGACCAGCCGGCCCTGTGCCTCCCGTACCGCCGGGCCACGGGTGAGATCGCCTGGGCCTCGTGCGCCGCCCGAGTCCAAGAAGCGAAGCGGAGATCGAAGCGCGCGCACGAGCAGTTGGAGATCGTGGAGAAGGCCGTGCGCGCGCAGCCCTGTCGTGACGATCCGGCCGTCGGGAGTCCGGCCATTGCTGATGAAGATGGCGGGCGCGAGTTCGTAGGGTCGCGGGCCCGCAGCATGGATTTCCTGCTGGACGCCGACAACCGGGAGCAGGCCCGGGCCCCGGAGAACCGGCTGAGCGCGGGCGGGCCCCGGGTCAAGTCCGAGCACGAGCTGCGGATCGAGAGGTCCCTGCAGAACCTGACCGTGCCCGACTGGTACAAGCAGTCGGCATGGAGTAAGAAGCCCACCGAGGGATTCATATTGAGGCGGGGAAGCGAAGGTGAGTGCTTTAATTCGATTAGAAATCTGTTTTTTTGCACGCACTTCATTAATTTCGCTGTGCATTTATTTACCTAAATTGCCCTCTTGATGCCTATTCTAACGTTTAAAATCTGCAAAATACAGATGTAAATTGGTTACTTTTTCTCGTTAACAACAAACTAAATAAAATGTATAGTTTGAAAGGGTTAATTTCAAAATATAAAATCCATAAATTCTCTGTGCATTTATCGATTAAAATTGTCCTCTTGTGCCTATTCTAACTTTTAAAATATGCACAATACAAATGCAAATTAGTATTTTTTTCTCTTTAACAACAAAGTAAATAAAATATATAGTTTAAAAGCAGTAATTTTAAAATTGCAGCATATTATTAGTCTTACTAATTTTTAAGGGAAAACTATTTCACTGTGAATTTGAATGATAACTCATTGAAGTATGTATGTCAATTATGTGCCAATTATGGAGTGTAAATAATACGAAAACTGCATCTTAATAATTGACAGCCATCATACCACCTTGCTTCATTATTACTTGAATAATGCAACCAATATTTTAAAAACGTGCATTTTGCAAATTTAAAATTTAAAAAAAATTAAGGGATACTTGAAATCAGTTTTTTATATCAATTTATAAAATGAATATTTTTTTACAATGTAAATATAATTTACCCCAACCTTGGATATGACACTTATGATTAGTTTTTTTACTTGTTTCAATTGTTAACAAAAGTTCTACTTTAAAAGTATATAATTAAATTAACAGCTCCCTTATCAGACTTACAAAGCATTATCCTAATTTCTTATTGATCGATTTGCCTAGAAATGTCAAGAATGTTTACTTCATTGTCATAGATAAGAGTCAACTTAAAATTAAAACGTGCAATGTTTTGGTTTACAATGTAGGTTTTTTAATAAACTGCTACTAAACTATAGCCCTTACATTTAGTTAAAAATGCTAATAAGTAAATTCACAGTAAATTTCCATAAATATTAATACCGTGTATGGACCCGGCAACAAAATAAACAAAAGCAGGAACACGTTTTACATTAGTCTTTAACTGTGTTTCTAAATGCTTTATCATTTTTATAATTTGTAGTTCTTATTTTAAACCTTTATTAATTATTTACTATTTAATATTTTACATTGAAAAAATTTTGTACCTGAACGCAATGCCAATCTTATCTAAAGTTGAAGCATTAGTTAGTAAACCGTTTCTTTACATAATGTTTTATACAGACTAAAAATTAAAAATATTATTCACACTAAAATCAAACTTAATGTTAAGTATATCCATGCATTCTCTATGGATTGTTACTTTTTTGAATTCTAAAATTATAGTCATCCTTTTTTTGCTTTTTGGGAGGTTTTATATTTGTTTAGATTCAAATTACATATCATTACAATTTTATTATAATAAAATACAATTTAATACAATTTTGTAAAAATATTAATATGCATCATATTGAATATCTTACGAATAGCATATTCCAAAAACTCTTAGTATATTTGTATATTTATGTAAGTTACGTCTTAACTTGTATATGATTACTTTTACTCAAAAACAATTCATACACATTAGAATTTGACAGGCGTAAACCTTCTATTGAGAGATGAGACTAACTCTCTGGATTGTTTAATCCTTTATTAAAAAAATAACATTGAATAACGTTTTAATTATTTGATGCTTGTCACTTGACCGTGGTTCTAAAGTATGGCGTCCGTTGCCAATAACCCTTGTGTAGCTCTAGTGCGACAATAATTTCAAACTAACTTAACTTTAATTGTTTGACACTTAACTACATTTCAGGTCCGCTTCATATTAAAATAATTTTCTTTATTTATCTCAATAAAGACGACATTAACATAAATATTATTAAACCCTAAAGCAAATGCTTCCTTATCTAAAAATTATTTTCTTCGGTTTCAAGATAAGTTACACTAAAAGCACGTCTGTTTCACTTCAACCACCACATCGGAATGTCAACTGTCGCCTTGATAGTATCGCGTAGCCGAATTCTTCTCTCCCTATCAAAACATACGGTATCCAAATCCCCCGCCTCTACCGAGCCCCTGTAAATACCGATTAGATTTAGTCACCCGAATTCTTCACTTGACCCCTATTTTCCCCAATATTTCTTATATGAGACCCTTCCCTTTTGGCCCCTCCCTTCCTATCGGAAACTGGGTCCTATAAAGTCCTTATATCCAGAGTTTTAAAGGATCGTTAAAGTGTTTTTTTAAAGGTTCTTGAAAATAGTATTTCTTTTATTAATCTCCCTCGAAGTATGATGATTGCAGAGTAATATAAAATTTAATTTTAGAAAGGTTCATAAATTGAAAAAGTGTTTTTTTTCTTTAAAAATGTATGGCTAATTTCATGCGAAATAACCTTTCTGTAGTGTAAGTCACTTGTGAAAAAAGTAATTATCACTACAAATTTTAACATTAAATGAAAAAAAATAGTGGAATAGCTTATCTACACTTATTAAAACTTAATAATGTAACGTGTTTTATTTAATTTGATTTATTTTTCAAATTTAAAAAGCTTTTAATCTTCTCATAAATTGCGACTTACACTACAAGTTATATGGACTTACCCAATGATCGAAGAATAATATAAAACTTAATTTTAAAAAGATTCATAAAAGAATTTTTTTTTCTTTAAAAATATCTTTCTTTAATTTGCACCTTTAAACCCACTATTTAAATTAAAATAAGCAAACATAATATCATTTATGGAAAAGGAACAAAAAATTATTACTTGCGTAACTTTTTCCTAGTTATGTTAAAAAAAGTATTTTTTAAAAATATTTATTTATAATATTTTCAATTTATTGCGATTAGGGTAGACTAACCAGTGAATGAACGCTTAAGCCAAGTGAATGAACAGTTCTTTACCAGTGAATGAACACAAATGTCCAGTCAATAAACATGTTGGATTTTAATTAAAAACAAGATTCATTGACATTTTCATGCTCAGTATTTATTTTACAAGTCTTACTGACAACTAGAAAAAAGGTTTCTCCAATTCATCCAGTGGAATGATTTTCAATCCTTATTTTTTTTAAAATGTATTTACCAACTATTCATTCAATGGGGCCTGTTCACTCACTGGTCAGTCTACCCTATATAACCATTCACACAGAAGTGTATATGGCATATTAAACCCTAAATTTATTCCATATCAATATAAATTTATGTGTGTTTTTAAATATTAAAGAATTTTAATTTTAAACGTTCATTGAGGTTTTATTTTTACTCAAAAATTTTATACCACAAACTTAAAAATTACCTAGAAAATGTTTAGTAAAGTAATAGTGAGAAAAAAAATTCGTTATTGTATCCTTTTTTTGCGAATCTGCTTTTATCTGAAGAGAGTGGAAGATCGAAACTAAAAATAGCTTTTATCGGTATTGTTTGAAGTGTTGGGGGTAAAGGTAGTGAAAGGTGTGGGATATTTTGTTAACTTATTTTAATTTTGATAGTGGTTTTGAAGGGTTTTTGCTTTGGGGATATAAAATGTTTCGTTTAAGGTATAAAGAAAGATATTTTGAAAGAAAAAGCTTACTTTATTTTTAAAGAAAATACTTTTTCCTTTATGAACCTTTTTAAAATCAAGTTTTATATTCTTCTATTATTATATTGACATGTCAAATATATTTCTTAGTTTTTTAATTAGTAAAAATAATAATTATGACATTTTTTAAAAAAAAATCCAATTCTCTAATGTTTCTCTCTAACGTATAAATTAAAAAAAAATTGTATTTAAACTAAATTTTTTAAAAAAAACTGAACCGAACCATTAATTTTAACCCTTTTCATTCCAAGCATATCTCGATTAATTACATTCTTTAAAAGGAACAAATGCCCAAATTTATACTCGTTCCTTTAAATCTTAATTTTTTTAATACAGTAACACAACGTGTTTTGGAGTCAATGAATCGACTTAAAACGTAAAAAACACGTTTTATTCGTAGTATTAATAAAATGGAAATCAAACAACGGATATTTTTTCAAACAGTATTTGATTTAATATCAGTAGGGGTAAATTATGACTACAAGAACTAATTGTGAAAAGCGTCACTTTTAATTTTTTGAAAATTATCAACTACTTAAAGGTTCCCGAAAAAAATATGCTCATAAAACCCGATGAAAGAATTTTTCCCGTTAAAATATTTGTTTCAATTACCGCCGGTCATAATTACCTTTATTGGCCTTATATTATGCAGAATTTCCTTTGCTTGAAAAAAAAACTTCCATAATTTATTTCCCTTTCTCGTCTCAAAATGTGGTCCACTTCCTTTGTAAAACTCTTTTCCAAACACAATGGGATTTTATTACTTCTCCACAGGTAAAATGCCCATTTTTTTGCATCCTAAGTTCTGAAAACCATCTAATATTTTTTTCTACCTCATAAAGACAATAGAAGGGCACAAAGTCATTCGAGCACGCATAAACAATTCAAAATGAGTCGATTCACTTTAAAGCGTTCTACTTTTCCTACTACTCTCTTTATGATGCATAACTTATCTAATGCACTTTCTTTACCATTGACTCTATGGCTTCGTTCGTGAAACTGTATTTCGTTTTTAGTTTTTTCGTTTATTATAATACTGCCGTGGCCAAACAAACAGCAATATCGAGATGCGTGACTTGAACCATTGTTGTAAGCACTCAATAACTCTAAATGATAAGAAAGTTTTGTAACATATTAAATTTTTTCAGGGTAAATAATAGTTTAACTGATTTTTGTGGTTACTGCAGTTTACCTGCTCTATACATTAAAGTTTTAACTGATTTTCAAACCATGAACTGTAAACTTCTTTTGAATTTATATAGGCGCGTTGAATTTGAACAAAGAAATATTTGTAAATTTTTATCATTTTTTCTAAGACGATGATCTCTATTTTTGATTTTATTATCAATAAATGTATTTTCTTGTCATGAATCAAAGACATTGATTAGCACAGTGATTTTAATTCAAATAATCGTGGTTCTGAAACCTTTTTGGACAGTTCAATTTTACTTCCAAGTACTATATTAATTTAGAGAAAGAAAAAAATCATCTTTAATACTATTACAAAATCGATAGAATTGAACCATAATTGAATTCAATAGAATGATTTAATTCTAATTGAATGGATTGAAATAACGAGCTTTGTTAATCACGCAGAGTTGAAAAAAAGTTTAAATTCAATACCTATTCATGTCAATTTATAATTTAGAATGTGTAGAAATTCACCTACAGAAGTGAATGTAAAATTATTTTTTTTATTTGTTTTTGAATATTTGGTCATAAAGACATTTGATTGGAATTTTTCTCAAAATAAAGTGGATTTATTTTGGAGGGTAAAACATTTGTCATTAATTAAAATGTGATTAATTTATCGTAAAAATAAGTTTGATTGTACTTTTACATAAAGCAGGAATCAGTTTTGGAACTTTTGACTGCAAGAAACCTTTTTATGAAGTAATTAGAAGTCAAGAACCAACATTAGTCAAGAACCTTTTATGATGTAATTAATATAATTACCATACTGCTATGTGTGTGTGAGTAATTCGGGCAATAAAGAGGATGGCTTTTAGCGAGGAAGCATAATTACATTTGGAATGAACTATTAGATAAAAATTCTGTAATAACAGAGCTCTTAAGTATAGAACAATGTATCAATTATGATTTGTTTCCTTTCTGATTCCACGGAAATTTACTTTCTGTTTTATTTCTTGAAATACTTGTTTTATTCCATTTTCTCCTCATAACTCAACCAATTTACTATGTGGCTTTAGGTGTTTTTTTAAGAGTATCAATAACAAATAATAGTACAATTAGAAAAACTATTATTTTGTTTAAATATCATCAACCCAAATACTTAATTACTGTACGCATGTACTGCTACAAAATATCTTGATCAATGTTAGCGCTAATTATTTTTTAGTTTAAATCAAAATACCATTAGTTTTTTTAATGTTATAAGCCTCTAAAAGGTCGTATCATAGGACGGGAATGTATTTTTGGCATCCAATTTTATTGCCACTAATGGCAGGGCCATTACTTACCCTTTTTTCGAATTGCGAAGTTAAATTTAGACATACAGATTGAAAAAGTATTTCGGTATTTCTTTCCAAATTAAGTTTTTGAAAGTGTCGCCTTTTTACCAAAACTGGGTTAATTTGAATTTTATAGCCAGTTAAGCAACTATTAATGGTGTTATTACAGAGTTACCTATTTTTGACAAACAGTTGAAATACATTTTTCTATCAATGGTGTTTTTGCTTTGTTCTTTTGATGTAATTTAAAGTACTCAATCAGATTCAGTAATTATTTGTATATTTAACCTTGTGCATTTACAATACCTTCATTTCCACTCAATAACTCATAATAGAAGTGAAGTTAAAATCTGTAGCTTAGTTTGTAGGGTTTGAGTTATTAAAAAAAATCTAAAAGTTTTGGTGCATTCGAGTTTATCTTCAAGAATTTCATCACGTTTTGAAAAATAAAATTGAATAATATTTTTCTGTATAGATAATCTAGAATATTTTGTAAGGCCTTGAAAAAGTTTAATGACCAACTGTAATTGAAAAGTCCTATGTTCTTTTCTTTTTTGATTAGATTAGATATTCTTTATAATAACTTTCCTCAACCTTTTATCCTATGTTTTTAAATTTTGCCCATGATTTCCTCATAAGTTAAAGCCCTTAAGAAAATTAATACCTGTTCTTTGCCGCGGATTTTAAAAAAATTGAATCGAACTGCATTCAACAATAATACACACAATTTATTCTACCTTAGGGTTATGCCCAGATGTTACTTTTACGTGATGTAATAAACTAAACTGGCGTTTTTATGTGCATTTTAAAGAAACGTGAAATTCTTATTATATGCATTAATTTATTTTATGCATTAATTTTTTATTATATGCGTTTATTTCTCAATATTTATAAATAAGAAATGAAAGTCTCTATGATAAAAAATATTCCTGATTCATTTATTACAATGACTCAATCGATATATTCCTCAAATTTCATAACATAAATCCACGTAAAAAGGTTCTCATAACGATCCCATTACAGCAAGTCATGATTAGCACCACAATCACTTAACAACTCTGCAAACGACTCGTAATTCTACGAAAGCGCCGAAGCATGATACAGCTTTTGTGAAATGAATGTCTGGCTGTGTTACGAGAAATGATTATTACTTTTTCAAGCTACAGTTATGGATCAATGCACGCTTCAGTATTAACCTTAGTAACAAGGGGCGAAATTCGTTTGAAAAAGTGAGAAGCTGTGTAAACTGTCCCCTCACGCATACACGGGTGGGCTTCAATTATTAATGTTGGTGAGTAATAATGAGTAAGGGTGGGTAGATTTCGTTTAGGAGGGCTTTTTAAATTTATAAGCTATCTACTCTAGAAAGGCTCTTTGATAAACTAAAATTGTAAATTTTTTCGATTAGATTTATATTTATCTAAATTTATATGCTTTTTGATATATGAAATCTTATCTTGTTTCTAGTGAAATAAAATTGTATTCTTTAAACTTCCAACTCTTTTTTATATTTTCGGAAGAATAAGGGGTTTCGTATAGTGGTCACCACACCGTTTGTCTTAGAATCTAGGAACTTCGATCTCCTCATAAACATATGTTGCAACAATAATTGACTTAATTTTTGTTATCATTTTTTTTACATAGATAAGACACTATTTCATTTCCTTTCGTATGTTTTAAAAACTATTTTTTACGGGTTGTGCAAGTTTTTGACATCTATTTTCTAACATAAGAGATCTATGCATTTGTTTTCGCACTTTATGCAGTTTTAGCATTCTTTGCATATTTGTCTTGATATTTTAAGTGGGTGAAACACCTTTAATATTAAAGAAATAATTCAAAAACATAGTTATATACACAAATAGAATAATAAAATATAAATAAACATTGAAACATACATGGACCATCATAACAAACACTAGTACATATTTTTATTCAAAATTTTAATTAAAAAAAATTAAACTACCTATTCGCCAATTCTACCTACCTAATTTTGGTAACACTGGTTTATTATCCCTTAATAGTGAATGTACTGTATTAAAACTCAAATTATCGTCAAACAATGTTATATTTTATCAAGCTTTGCCCTTCAAAAACTACCCACCAAACCACCAAATACACGTAATGAAAAATTGGCCTTTTCAATTACTACCAGCACTACCTCCAAAAAATTAATCAAAAAGAAGTAAAACCCATAGTCTACCAAAAGGATCCTCACGGTAAAGATGAATATGAGTTACTTCGGCTTTCATACTACTGTTCTCGTTGTTAACTAAATTACTGGTAGGAACGCAGTGGTAAATCAGCGCCTTTTAGCGTGGATGTTATTTTGAGGTTCTGCGTGTGGTGAACCGCCACAAATATTCCTCAATAGGTAGTATATATTTAATTTATTCTTAAACATGTTTCGATACTTATCTTCAACTGCTCCCCAGGCTCCGCCGGAGAATCCCGCAAACGCTGGCAAGGTCTCAGCTCTTCCCGCAATACCTCCACCACCAGCCTCCACCCACCTAATGCCTACTCGTCCCAGCGCAACATCTCTGCCAACAAACGGCCCAGCGCAGGCGACTGGCGCTACGCTGGATCCTCTCTGGTCTCGTCGAGGGAAAGTCTAACGCCGGCGTCACCAGCTTCGCTGAGCCCCAGGGAGTGCACTTCGGCTGCCTTCCAGTACGGGATTGGGTCGTCGTTGTCGAGGTGGAGTAGCTCCAGGTGAGGATTGTTTTTTAATGCTTCTTGTGTAGGGTGACCAGACGTACAGCATTTCGTAGTACCAGTTTAGTTTGTTATTTATCTTTGAAAAATTTAAGGAATAGCCTACGTTTTATTTTTTATAGTTTTTTCAAACAAAACAAGAAGAAAACATGAATTATGAAAATTTAATGATATTTCAGAGTCGAAAAGTTAATCACTGAAACAAATCTACTCAGGTTATGCTTGTGTTTTAGGCTATGCGTATAAGTAAGGACTGGACTAGGGACCTTCATATTCAGTCTATTAACATGGCGATGTTTTAAGCTACCCATTCACGGAAGGACATGACATGTGAACCTTCTCCAAATATCGCCACTTTTCCACCAAGACGTTACTGAAAGCATTTTCATTCGACAGTGATTGGTTTGGCATTTTACATGGGCATTCAAAATCAATCACTGGCGAGCGAAAATGCGTTCGGTAATGTTTTGGATAAAGAGTGACGGTTTGACGAAGGTTCGCACGTCCTGTATTTAGACCTGTCATTCCACGCCTATCTTTACTCTCCAAGATTTTATTGTCAAACTAACCTGGTGGCCGCTCATAAAGTTAGGCACACACGGTGGGACTGGGCCCGGGACGGGACATATAAGCCTTCGCCAAACATCGCCACATCCAAGACGAACCGAAAGCATTTTTCCTTGTCGTTTTTCGTTTCGTGTGCACATGTTATAATCTAAACCAATTACTGACGAGTGAAAATGCTTTCGGTAACGTCGTGGAAGAAGAGTGGCAAAAGTTCACGTGTCCAGTCCCTGATCCTGTCCCTCCGTGTATGCTTAGCTTTAGGAGAGGACGCCATGCTTGTTTGGCGATAAAATATCTTTGACTAAAATATTGCCATGATAATGGACTGAAGATGAAGTATCTTTTTTTACCTATAAAAAAAACCTTGGTTACTGGAATGGAACTGTTCAAAGGACAACTCGTTTTTTAAATGTTAAAACTATTTTTACAATCTAAAGGAATTATCTGAAATAGTTCCAGTTTGCTTTTAATGGTTAAGTAAGGGAAACGGTAAAAACACTGTGAAACTCTTTCATATGATTCCTTGACTAATTTCCATAAAAAAAATCTCTGGATCCGCCCTTGTAATTGATTCCCTTGGCAGTGTATTAGAGGCAATGGCCTTTGCCGATTAAGCTAAAGAGATAATTTTGGCCTTTATATTCTGGTAAATGATGTCCAAAAATCCCAAACATTTAATTTATTTGCATAAAATATTTCAAAGCGGAGTTTGGGAGCTTATATAGGATTGTCATTTACCCCATGTCGTGTCCAGAATAAGTTGTAATGAACATGAAGAGCTTAGAAAATTACATGACATTTACTTTAAGCCTTTTTTTTATTTTTCGTCCTATGCAACATGAATGATTGCCAAAGTTGGCATTCTACTTTTTTAAAACACGATGAAACAAGAAACGATAAAATGGAGTGTATTCATTGTCTTTCTTTAAAAAAGAAATTGTACTCACGTATGTCGGCTCGTCACTTGACTCTGGTTCTAAATTACGACCTCCGTCGCCAATAGACCTCGTGTAGCTCTAGTGCGACGATGGTTCAATTCAAACTAAACTTGAGCTCATAGACTGTACCTTCTCTTTCTGTAGGTTGAGCACCAGCAGTGCACCTCTGACAGCCCTAAGCGTGCACCGCTCGTTCCGCCAGCCGTACCTGGGGTGGCGCGCTGCCGCAGCTTCGTCGAGCGGCGGCACCAGTCCCGTCAGCGCCACTACTCCAGTCACGCAGGGCAGTCGATCGGAGTCGCCCAGAAGGGGGTCCCAGGACCACCAGTACGGATATGGTCTGCAGCAGAACCAGGTAAATAGTTGAGTTGGTGATAGTTTTAAAGGTTTGTTTTATTGCTGATGGGATTCAATGTAGGCAGATTTTGCGTATCCTCAAAGACAAAAAAAAACCTTGGAAAGGATTTTTTTCCTTTTTGCCTTTTTTATGTTGTAGGGGTCAATGTGCTATATAGTCGTATTATCAATGTGTAGTGAGTGTCTTTGTTAACAGCACGTTGACCAAAAGGAGTTTATCTTCCAATCAAAGGAGTATCTTTCCAATCAAAAATATATACACGATTTATTTATTTAGAAAAAAAGGTGGTACTCTGGGCCTTTTACTTATAAAAGGGCGTTTCGAAAGTAAGGAAGGCAACCTTAACAAGCTCGGGGCACACATGGTTTTTGTATAATAAGATCGTAAACAGAAGAATACAAAAACGAAAAAAAAAACCCTTCCTAAATACACAAACAACTTATCATAATCATTTCATCATAATTGAAAATATATTAAAATTTCTAGCACAATATCATCTGTTAACGTAGTAGACCTCTTACTCCTTTGAAAACCTATTTTTTACAGTCGCTAACATAATGTACCTTCTGTTTGATCAGAAAAGGTATTCTATTTATGGTTGAAATAATTCAACCCTTTCATGTTTTATATCACCAGGATTTTTTTTTATGAAAAACGAAATTATCTGATCCACTGACTACCTTAGAAAAGGGATTGCGTGTGTTCAGTCGTGAAATTACTCCAGCGGAACCAAAGAGGGATTACTAGTTGATTTATGTTTAAGTATGTCACGTAATATACGTGTTCAGTATTAAACGTTTGTAGATGTTTAAATTCATTATCATTTTGTATAAAATTTATTTTTAGAATATATTATATCATAGTAAAATATTTTTCGATCGTTCCTAAAAGAAATGTTTGTCACTAAAGAAAACCAGAAAATCTGTTTATAACAAGAATGTATGAAGTTTTTTTAGTCTTTTATGTTATGATTAGTGATATGTAAGTTAACTGGAAGGAAAGTAGTAATTACCTGTGCTTCCATTGCTTTTTAATGCAATTTAATTAGTTTCCGAACGGATGAACAGTATAAATGAAATATTTCACCATCGACTTAACATTTCGTATCATCATATCTATTTGATAATCGTAAAGGGAAATGTTAAGAAAGGGTGTTTGAATTTTGAAATTTTTCATGATTTATACTTCCCGAAAATCAAATCATTGGTGCAATTTCACATACAGGACTGTCCTCGTCATCGTATTGCAATTCAAAATTGTGCGACATTGTTTCTGGGCTTTTCCTTGCATAACCTTTTTAATATCTCTATTTTAACACGAATTATTTAACTTCTTAGAAAGATGGCCAATGTCCAACTCAGTCGATTCGAAAGGTTTCTAAAAACAAGCTTCTTCAGAAAAAGTGATCAGATAAATTATTTCATCAATTGCCATTGAGAATTGAGTCTTTTTCTACTAACAGACCTGCCAACTGTGACTTTGGTGTGACTTCAATTCAACTAACTTGCCAACTCTCCAGACTTAACTCCGTAAAATAACTTTCCGAGTGCCAAGAGAAAGTTTAATGCTTCTCCCTTCGGAAATCCGGCAATTTTGTAATTCAGAAATGACATGAAAATTCAGTAAGTTGTTAAAAAAACGATATTGCTAGTTAAATCCGAAGAATTGGCAGGTCTGTAATAAGGTATATAATTGCATCAAAGCAAAACGACGATAATTGAACGTAAACCTATTTTGCAGATCACCTGTGCGGCCACCCTCCGACCAGACTCAGCCGAACAGCCCTCGGACAGCAACCGCATCTCGCCTCTGGCCCTCCACACCACCAACATCTTCTTCAACACCACCAACGACAACCAACCATCCCAACCCATCAAATTCGGCGGGCCGGAACTACGCCGAGACCGCTACTCGTACACCCAATCCTTATACTCCGGCACTGTCATCGTCTCCCCACTACAGGACCCACCCAACCACAACTTCAACATCTACGAGGAGGACCTAGTACCGGACACGAATACCTTCAGGATCGTCAGTTCGCCTCAACCCCCTAGAGTGTGGATGGAGTCCTCGTTTGTTGGCACCAAGAAAGATGGCGACCAGAATCAGACGCCGCCACCTAGGACCATCAGGATCATACCATCGGATTCTACCAGGGCGACAACATCGGACAGGTTCGGGACTGTACCTGGTGCGTCGTCTTCGGTGAGGGGCGGTGCTACCTGTGCCACGCAGACAGCCATGGGTGAGTACGTTTTGAGGGACTTTCGTAGGTTCGGCATCACCCTGTGAGTGAAGGACCGATGATTTGGATGTATGTTCGTTGAAGAGGTTATTTGAAATTAGCGGGAGACCTAGTGCCAAACTGTTGGTTTTTATTGCAAAAGAAATTCATACTTATCAACTTTTTATAACAACATATAGGATCGTAGAAAGTTGTGGTCTCGAGTGAAAGATCAGGACCGGACCGCATTGCTGTAAGCACAGGGCCTGATCTGGGAAAAACTCATACCATTGGCAAAAAATATTTTATGGGCCCTTTACGGAAAATTTTGTACATTATTGCACGTAATGATGCTAATGGTACTAGTTGGCTGACGTATCTTATTTTTACCAACCTTTTTATCGGCTTCCTTATAACATTGATCAAGACAATCCTTTAGGTCAATGTCAAAGTCAATCTAAAACAAAGTGGGGTCTTGAAATATTTGAAAAGTTACAATTTTTTTTTATAATCAACAGCATTTAACATAATAAAACTAATATTTAAGAGCCCCTAAAATTTGGGGGACCTAGGCCCGGGCCTAACAAGCCTTATGGCAGATCAGGCCTGTGCAAGCAATACAACTTTCCTAAATATAGAATACTTGCATACCTTGCCTTGAAATTACAAACAAGTTCTGCTAATTTTGGTTATCCCAAGTCCTATCTATAAAAGATTAGAAAGCGTAATTATATCCCTACTCTTAAGTTTCTAAATATTTGATACAATGTACTTATATACTTACTTGATTATTGTACGTAGTTTACTGTACAATTATTTTTAGACGGTTTGGCTCTAGGTCTCTTGTACTTCAAAGACAATTATTCCTAACTAATTTTCTGCTGCTAAAGACAATAACATCCGATGCTGGTGGAACATTCTGTATAGCTGTTTCTTATATTGCTTTATATTTTTATTACGAATTTTCGAAAAATGTATTTTTGACAATTTTCCGAGTTGAAATACTTTAAGATAGAATTATCTGTTAACTGTATTAACTTTTAATGGGTGTTGATTACTAGCAGAAGTAATAAACTTTATCGTAATAAACGAGTTTTTATGAAAATATACACTCACTAAGCATGATATAAAGTATACTAACTTCTGCTTGCAAAATTTACATTTTTTAAAAAAAAAGTTAGACGTGCAATAACTTTTAAGATAGTTAGAAAATTGTGGTTTTATGAAAACTGTCTATATTATTTGGTAAAGATACGATGTAAGAAAAATGTTTTGCAGGCGTTAAGATTTCACTTTTTGTTTTAGGCGGCTTTTGTAACAACACCAAACCTGCACTTTCACTGAAAAGTATTCAAATATAAGAAATGAATTTTGCACAGTTTTATGATTTCTTTGTTTTCACATTTTGTATGTTTTAGAGCTGTTGTAAAAAGATACGTATACCTAAGTTCCTTCTAATGACCATTTATACATTCCAATCCACAAACATAACAGTTTAAAAAATACTTATACTCAAGTTCCACTTTGCACTACTTCGCAGTCGCATTTCAATGTTGATTTGATATTTGTTGGAAAATTACATTGAAGAGTATGTAATAGTTCAGCGATTTTCGCTGAACAAAGTACTGGTTTCTCGGTCGCCTAGTGTCAGGTTAGGATTTGACTTGAGAATCATAAGATTTGCACGGTTAATTTTCCTGAAATGCTACTTTATTTTAATTCTTAATTATTCTTAATAGAAGATTAGAAAATAGAAAATAAATAGAAAATTCTAATGTATCATGTTCAATATTGTACTTATTTCTAAAACAATCTACATTCGTCAAACAAAAGTACACCATTGTCATTAGTGAGTTGAACTAATAGTTATTCCTTAGATGAATATAAAGTTTGATTATAAAACCGAAGTGTAATTTTGTGTTTTGTTACTTAACTAGAAATGTAAAAGAAAACAAAAACCTAATAGATGCTACTTATTCTAAATGAGTACAGAAAATTCATTGTACTTTGGTATCATCTTCCTTTAAGACATTTTTGATAAATTTAATATTAAAAACTACAAGTCAATTTTTAAAATATATATACAGATCTTAAAACACTTTTTCCTCTTCCAAATTGTATACTTCCAGAATATAAATAGTTTAGTAATGTTATAGACACACATATTCAACATAATTTATCCTCAATAATATTTAAAAATCATTAGGTAGAAAATCTTTAGGTAGAAAATTGATCTTTATCTGGTAAAAATGGTCATTAGAAGAAGGTATAGTTTACAGTAATGCATGTGTTCATTTGTAAATATCATTTATCATTAAAATAGCCGTGAACTATTTTCACTCTTCATTTCTATATATTTTATTTTCTGTTTTGTTCCTATTAAAGATGTTTATGTATAACAGCTCTTTTTAATTTATGTATGCATGTTATTATGACAAAAAATTAAGATAAAAGTAGACTTAACATGCAAAACGCTATTCTTTTCTGAGAAATAAATCTTTTATTATTTTATTCGTTTTGTTGTGTTTCTTTTGATTTGGTATTTTATTGTTTTAGTTATTTTTTTAATTATTGTTTATATTAAATAACTCGAATGATAATTTAGAAAAATATTATTTTCCCATTTTTTAACGTAATAACAACAATGGATGCATTGGTCGGCCATTAACACAACATTTGCATAGTAGGTTTCTAAGATCAAATATGGCTTTCCATTAATCGGTGTTGCTTTGTAACCCGGAATTCGGTTCTCCGGACAATTTGATACCCTGTACAAGTTGAACCAAATATCGTAGAAAAACCTTTTTAACTAGGGCGGCCAGAAGTACTGCATTTTGCAGTACAGTACTGCTTTTCAGACTTTTGTCCTTTTTCAAAGAGTCCTTAAATATGTAAAGTCCAGTTTTTTTGGGATTTGTACTGCAAAATGTCCAGCATTTTTGTGTGATGATTAAAATCTCTTTATTAGAGCCATAAGCAGGACATTTTCTTTGTCGGCAACTCTTAACCAAACCAGAATAAAGCGAGAGAAGTATAACCTGATAGTCTTAAATTCTTTCAATAAATCAGTAGTCCTTTATAAATGGCAGTCAAGAGCCTTATTGCGTTGTAACGTTATTAAATAATTAGTTTAAATTTTTATTGTTTTGAACCGTCTATGTGGTTAGCACCATATTACTAGACTGAAACGACGATAATAGTATAAAATGAACGTGATACCGTGGAGAAACATTTTTGTTTCGCTTCTTTAACAATGTAATGCATTGATGTTGAAAATATCTGATCACCCTATTTTTAACACTATCCTTTTACACGTGCTTATAAACTCAGATTTCCAAATAAATCCCATTTATAAAATGAAGGTCGAATTTCTCCCATTCTACTCCTACTTACCAGTGGGCTAAGGTTAATTATCCTAACACTGTTTCTAGTACTAAACTTATGCATGAATGTGACCTTCTGTTCTTATGTGGGCATATTGAGTAAAAATTAAGAATTAACACACTTTTAATAAGTGTGTCATTCATTGGAAATAGATATGTAAATAGGACTTGAGATTTCAAAAAACTAACCAGCATGTCATTGCTATATTTTATCTTTTTTTACAAGGTAACTCTAATTTATTTTAATTAAGGTTTAAAATTTATATAAAATCGAGAAATTTATATGACACCACATATTGACAACTTTATGACTAATATTTTCCTAATATTTTTAAACTACCGTTTAAACCAAAAATCATGAACATTTAAAGCAAGTTTAATTTTTTAAAAAGCATTTTAATTACATTTAACATTTAATTAATGTTATACCGAATTTGTTATACAAAAAAGTTTTTCAGGGGCGATAATTAGCATTAGCATGCAACGAGAACAAAATACCACAACATTCTCTGTCAATTCTACGAAAATAAAAAGGCTTATAACATTCGCTCGATGTACGTTTTAATTATTTTATTTTGTTCTTCCATTAAATCTCGAAACAAAAAGATTTAACCGGAACCCTATTAATCCCTGAAAAAATAAATCGACGAAATCCGCTTAACAAAATGCATCCAAACCTTTTCCAACAATTAAATTTACGAGAAAGAAGTCAACATCCAAGATATCTGGTTAAAATTCTCCCCTACGCTCTCAAGCTGTCAGTGAAGCCCTAATAACTGAGTTAACACTCCCTCCGAACCGTTCAACTCGACAGATCCCCCCCCCCCCCCCCCCCCCCTTATTATTGATTCATGTCTCTACAAAAGGGAGTTTCGTTCTTTAATGGGTAATTTTCCTGCACATGGGGAGGGAAAAATTATTTTGGATTTTTTTTCTTTTATTGGGGTTAGTTGTGGAAGAGCCACATATTGGAGCTAGGTTCCCAAGTTCAAAGGGTTAGTTCAAAAAATTTTCCCCTGTATTCTTTTGAAAAGATTGGGGACTTATATGATGTGGGTATGTGGGTTTCTTCTGGTACTGTGAGATAGGAATTTAAAGGTTAAAAGGGACATTGAAAAAAAAACTTTTAAAAAATGCAAAACTTCGTGGACGGAAAATATTTGTAATAATGCTTCTCTTTTATTTCGTGTTAGTCATCTAAGTACTTGAGTCAATAGTTAAACTTGTACACATAAATATAAAAAATCTTGTATAAAAGATTATCTCTATAGAGAAATAGAAACAAATTGTTTTGCAAGTATCGAGTGAGAAAAAATAGTTTTTGAATAAGGAATCTTGGAAAAAAAAGCTGACCCGAGGCCTGCAGCTCAATGTAGTGTGGAAAATGATTTAAACCTTTTCATATTCGAAGTTAAATTATATATCCTATTTTAAATTGAAAACTAAAATTACAATACTCAGCTCCAAAATTAACTCAAACTTAAATTTAAAGCAGTAAATCTGTAACGATTTTTTATTATTATTGTTTTGAGGTGTAGTGTAACAAATCGAATGCAATTTTTTTTCAAAAAATAATAATAGTTATTGGTTTTGGATATTTTTTGTTGTATAGTGTAAAAACCGACTACAAAATGCATACAAAAATTAAAAATCGTTTCTGAGTATTAATAATTCTATTGCGAAGGTTTGGTTTATGATTTTCTCTTTTGTCAAAAGAATCTTTGTTTCGTAAATTTAAAGTTTTTCAAAGTTATGTAAATAATTCAAAAGAAAATACTTCTCCATGAATAATAAAATCGTTCCTGGGCATTTTTTGTTGAAATTTATTCACTGGAATAAATGGTTCCATCTCATTTGTTTTTATCTTCCTTGCGCTTTTGAAAAAAAAATCCTTTTAGTTAGAATATGGAATAAGTCATTAAACAATTCGGAAGAAATAAAAATTTGAATGTGATGAAAGTTGAAAAACATAAATCAAGTATAATGCCATTTATCAATAAATAGTAACATTTCCAAGACCTATATTTCATTTGTAACTTTTATAATTATAAAAAGTAATTTTGAAACTTTTGTTTATCTTTAAAAATAATTAAATTATTTTGGGTCTATGAAAGTCCTTTAACATAGAATTTTTATTTTTTATGAAGCATGTCTTGAAAATTTTAATTAAAATTTATCTTGTTGTAAAAACAAGTTGGCACGATTACTTATTTTATGTAAAAGGACCGGTAATTTTTTGTTACTCTTTAGAAGTTTTCGTCAACTAAATCAAGTTTTTAGTAACATAACATTAAATATCAACTGCTTTATGAATTTTTTTTCACTTATTCAGAGTATTTACACTTATTCAGTGTACTATTTAAAACCAAAGTCCTGCCTCTTAAATATTTTATTACCAATTTTTTAAAAAGTTAAAACGTGATAAATCGTAACCACATGAGTCACATATAAATAATTCTCAATTGTTGAATCCACAAAAGAAAGGATGTCCTATTGCCAGTTTTCAGAAATGTATGTGCGCTAGCACAAAATTATCTTTCGGTCGGCATACAAGTGAAATGTACTTACTAAGAAAATGATTGACTTTTGATAATATTTAATTATTTTTTTTATAAAACTTCACGTTTTAGTATTTGAACTATGACCTTCATTAGGTTTTAAAATTAATTGACAGTTCGCCTGTCGTGGAATTCGTTACTGTTTATATAGAGTAATTGTATTCAAATTCATTTTGCGAATTAATCGGTTTTCTAAGGCATTCGATCAGGACCTACAGGTTGAAGTCTATTCAGAGAAATTAATGAAAAAAACCCTTCTAAGTTACATTAGTATCCGACGGATAATCAATAATAATAACCAAATCATCGTTCTAATTGAAACGATTACGTTCAACTGCATAAAAGGTTCCCAAACCACACGCCAATTAAATACGGTGACAACACAAGATTTAATTTTATATTTCTTTATCAGCTTATCATTGTTAAACCATTGTTTTGTCTTTTGTCTTGTCGTGGCTAGGGATTTCTCACTTACTAGTATAAGAAACGTAATGTATTAACGCTCTATTGGACATTTTTTGCACGAATCTCACACAAGACAATGAACCGCAAAATATTGAAGTGTCATGTATTATAAAAAAGTTAATGTTTGTCATATGAATCGATTTCATCAGATTTCCTATACCTTTTTATGAAAGTAAAATATTTCCACATAATATATGAATGCAAATACATCAGGCATTAAAGGCTAAATAGTTTATAATTTCAAAGTGTTTAGTGTACCATAAAATTGTAGTCTAAATGTGAAAAGGCTGTATTAGTAATTGACGTATTGAATAATCGCTAAGTGAATTAAAAATGTTCTTGAAATAAAAGACAAATGTAGATTTAGAAAAAAAAAGCAAGATAGGACGATTAAATTCCATAGCTTGATTCCATTTATTTATTAAATTTAATTAAAAAAAAATTAATGTAGGTCAATTGGTTTTGTTTTACATTATTAATTTCAAATTAAATTATTTTTACGTTAAAAACTAGTTTCGGAGAAACTAAAAAACCTTCTTAGATGCCGCCAGTCTTTAGATGTTAAAACGCCGGAAGACTGTTTTACCTTTGAACAAGTAATTCAAAATTAATTATAAATTAATGGATTTATGATTATTATGATATTTGATTATAAGTAAATGATTTTAAAACCTATTAGTATTTAAAAATATAAAAAAAAACTAGTCAGATATTTAATTATGTGTTTCGTCTAAGTTTGTTTATCCTCTCTATTATTATCTAAGTTATTGAGTAACCTTTCATTTTAAGTCATCCATCTGTATAGAAATGCAATTATCCTAAATACGTTTTACTACGTTAGTGTTCACATTATAAAACTGGTGGGACCCGGATGGCCTAGTGTTTGGATAGCAGACCCTTACGCTAGCAGTCTGCGCGCTGTAACGGGTGCGGGTTCGATTCCCGCCTTCGCCTTGAGTGTACTTCCTTTCTCTGTGTCAGTAAAAATTCTTTTTGTGTCTGTCTTACTTGACGAAGGCTTATAAGCGGGTCTCTAATCAAGCACACAAGCCGGAATATATATGTACCTACCCCTACCCTAAAACTGGTGACTATTACGCTAGAAGTTCGTGACGAACTCATAACCTTCAATATTTAGGAATGAGGTGAAGCACATGATGCGGGATTCGCATGACCACAAGTTGAAATTTCAGCACGTTAGGCTGCTGTATTAACCCTTTCAATCAACTTTTTGCTTTTTAACCTAAAACTCTAAAATTTGTAAAATAGACTCGTTATGCATCCAGAATGAATTGGTGAAAAACAGGGGGAAAATCTCAATTTTTTAACAAATTTAAGAATAAAAATTTTGGAATCATAAGTTTTGAATAAATTATAACAATAATTTTTCGAAACTTTATTTGTTGTAAAAATTTAATTTTTAATCATTTAAAAATGCAGGCATGATGAATTTAGGGCCAATTTATTTAATAAAATTATTCCAGAGTGAATGTTATTTTTACTATGTTTTCCATATTTTTATTTAACTACCCAACAAACATTCTTTAATTCTTCAAAAGACAGATTTCTTCCTTCTAACGATACAAAAAGAAAATATATTTTTATAGAAAAATGTATGCAGAATTTGATTAAAATTTATTTGAAATAAGTGCGAGTTTAACTTTTAGTGAGGAAAAAAATCCGACGTTTGATTATTCCAAATGAAATCATTGGGAGTGAAAGGGTTAAAACTATCAATGAAACCAAATATAATGGTAGGAAAATGTGCTAATTTCTTTGTTAAAAAAATGCCAATTGCTCAATACTGCACTACATAAGTTGATTACAGAAATTTCAGCCAGTAAAAAAAAGATAAGAAAATTTTAAGAATAATGTCCAGTTAGGATATATACCTCGTCGCATCAATGACACAATAATGATCCCGATGCACCTAGGAATCATTCTATTGATTCCTTATGGGGTCTGATATTCGATTAGAACATCTCGCCATAACCCGATTCGGTCACGGACATAACCTTCTCGGGCCATCACGTCAGCTATAATGCTCTTTATGATTCCTCATAAGAAAATAATATCACCTCAGTATTACTCTCATAAGTATAATCATATTTGTTGCGTTGAATAATTTTGTATCGAACAATTGTTTACTATTTTGCGGTAATGGCATAGAATCGGAGCTATAAGTTTATGGGAAATGTGCTTCGGAATACACTGGCAAGTCAAATGTTGGATGTGTTTTTTCTGTTAAAAAAATATTTTTTTAAAGTTAGATAAATATTATGGGACTCAATAGCCCGGTCCAAAAACATAGTTAAATATGCGCTATAAACAATTTAAATGTATCAATTTATAACTACGCTAATCATGATATTATGGTTGAAATGAAAATGAACTAGAAGTTACCTTAGTTTTTGACTTTGGTTCAAAGTCAGTACATCGCGTATTAAGGGAGAATGGGCGCGCTGGACCGCGGGTCTCCAAACTCAAGTGCCTCAGTGTTTATCCAATAGCGAAAAAACTATTTTCTCTGCCACATTTCTCCGGCTGTATTGAATATTTTTATAAAAAGGTTTTTTTTTAAATAATAAATGTAGATAACTTACAGTTCTCTATAATCCCACTTTTTAAAATTGTTTCGAATACTTTTTGTAAAATTATTTATTCAAATTTTTTTAAAAAATTTCGAACCAATTTCAAAAAGTGGGATTGTCGGGACCTGTAAGTCAGCAACATTTATCACATAAAAAAATTTGCTTGCAAAAATATTCAATACAGCCGGAGAAATGTGGCAGAGAAAGTATTTTTTTCTAAATAGGATTAACACTGATGCACTTTACTTTTGAGACCCCCGGTCCAGCGCGCCTATTCCCCCTTAAGTGTTTGGGTAAATTGATTATAGTCCATTAATAATTATGAAACTTTTAATTTTGAAAAAATGCTCTTATCACTGTGGAAACTATCAGCAGGATATACTGTTGTGAAACTCCAGACTCTCATTCAAGTGTTATTACTCATTCAACAAAAACTATTTTACGGAAGACAGTTTAAATATCGTTAACCGCAGCGCTACTCAAGATAAAGAGAAAGAAAAACCATTCACACCGGCGACAATTGACAATGACAAACGCTTTTTATCGATTCCCGACCTGTTGATCGCGACGTCTGAAAATCTTTCACTTGATAGTAGCAATTTCTTTTGAGAAACCACGAATTAAATGTTCAAAATGTGTTTGCATCTTATAGGTTTTTGTAATATAATGATGGGTTATATAATTATTATTTTTTGTTTCCTTCTGTTTAAGGATTTCAAATAAATGAATGTTCCACTTTGAAGTTAAAATCACTAACAAGCAAAAATAAGTTAACTTTTACCAAAGATTAATATGCCGAAGCGATTCCACTATTCGATGATTAACATTCCATTAAATGGCTTTCTTTTAAAAATCGAATTTAAAGTAATATACAGTCCCTGGACAAATTATTAGACGCACTGCAAGATTTCATGTAAAATATTAATTACCGGGTGATATTGTACCGTTTTATTATTTTAAATTGATTTGTTTTTTATTTTTATATTATCCAATCAATTACCGATTTATTTGACATAAATAAAACAGCATTAATTTAGAAAAGCATAAGTTTATTAAGTTTTTAAGAAAAGTGAAATTAATGTTAGTAAAAGTCAATATTTAGTTGAGCCACCTTTAGCCGCTATCAAAGCTTTAATTCTGCGCGGC
Organism: Oedothorax gibbosus; assembly: GCA_019343175.1. Classification (NCBI taxonomy): domain Eukaryota; kingdom Metazoa; phylum Arthropoda; class Arachnida; order Araneae; family Linyphiidae; genus Oedothorax; species Oedothorax gibbosus. The sequence goes on from CM033278.1 coordinate 8,195,996, forward strand.
ATGCTATCAATGCAAGACTGTACTGTTTCCTGCATTTGAGAATGATGATTCCACACATAAATAATCTTATAATAAATAATTAATATAAATTAATATTAATCATAATTATTTTAAAATAGATACAAATATGTAATCTACAACAATTCTTTTAAATAAAAATCAATAATATTGTAGTTTAAATATACCATTATTGCATAAAAACTCTTCAGAAACGTAAAATTACTAAAAAAATACAGTGCGTCTAATAATTTGTCCAGGGACTATAAGTCAGTAAATTTTAGGAGTTTTCAGCCCCAAAGTAACTGGCAATAACAATATAATGAATTTGCTTTAAAAGTGAGTTGATCAGAAATAATCTTTTTTAGAGTATGTGTCACTCTTTTTTCGATGTTCAATTGATTAATGTGAAGATGCGTGCATAACATGACTATTAAAACACCTGCTTTCTACAACGAGAAAAGCTTAAAGGATGGTGACCTAAACTAATACTGGTGTGCGATATTAGTTAAGATTACCAAATAGCTTGTAAAGATTATAAAAAACAAAACGGTTATATGTCTTCTCCTTCTGTAAGTTAGAATACTGTTACTTCTATTTGAATAATATACATCAAATTGTGTGGTGGAAATGCATGCTGCAATATTAGCATAGGTTGGGCATTAACTTATATTATGTTGTATATTTCATTGAGGATATTGCAGTAACATGTAAATTTCGCCGAATCGGTTTCGTAAATAGGTTAAAAAGTAATAGTTAATCAAGTCGCTTCAAATAAAAAATGTTTCTGTTTTATTGTTAGATTCGTGCCAAATCGCAAATATTTACTGGTTAAACTATCCAGCGCTGTTTGGGTCATAACACAGAATAAAGATATATAACAACCTAAAATCATCACAGTCACTTATGTTTTTTGAAGAAAAAAAACTGAATAGTTTTAAAAGAATTATTTGAAATAAACAAATTTAGCTCAAAACCTAATTAGGCTTTTTAGAAATTAACCAGTAAACGAAATATTTTTTTAATAAAAGGTAAACATTCTACCGGCCAAATACGCATACGTACCATCATACTAGAAAATAAATGTTTATAAAACCGTTTAATATTAAATAAGAACACATTTCTTATTTATAAAGATTGAATAACAGTGTAACCCAATCTAATTCGCAATTTAATAGTTTCGATTAGTTTCCGAAAATAAAATATTCCATTCCCATTAAATAGCATTTATGTTTTAGTCACGCTTTTCCCTTAGGAAATTGCAAATAAATGTGTAGGAGAACAATTTTCAATCGGTTCTTCAATTATTGAAAATAAGAAATAATCTAATCAATGAACATACGGTGAATACACATACTTATCTTTTGCGTGAATACTGTTCCATTAAAAAAAAAGATGATGAATACACTCTATTTTATCGTTTCTGGTTTTATCGTGATTTAAAAAAGTAGAACTCAAACTTTGGCAATCATTCATGTTGCATAGGACGAAAAATAAAAAGGCTTAAAGTAAAAGTCATGTAATTTTCTACGCTCTTCATCTTCATTACAATTTATTCTGGACACGAAGTTTTGTTTCCCCCCTTTTTTTAAACTTTTTGTATTTAACGTATTGTATGAAGTCCAAATGATGTTTTTGTGCTCACAAAATGATTAAACTGAATTTTACCAATAAAAACATTTATATAAAAGTATTAAAAAAAATTAATGATTTCACGTGCAATTTTATTTACAAAAAAGTATTATAAATTGTAACTATCAAAATTATTAACTTTTTCTTACAAATTGTGTGCTTGTAAATTGGCCAAGTAGAATTACGGATATGGAAAAGAAGTAAATATCGAAATAAATTTAGCAAAAAAAACTTTTTAGGTACCCGACTACGTTTCAAACGTTAATTTCGATGAAAATTTGCAAAAAAAATTTTATTTTATTTCTAGATAATATGAACATTTATCTTTTCAAATCTGCTTTTAGTTTTAAGCTCCGTTCCTAAAAACATTTTTTTTTAATTTTTAAACCATTTTTAAATGATTAAACATTAAAAATGTTTAGATATAATGACATAATATACTTCTAAATGATTAGACATTTCTTTTTGATCTTTACATACTTATAGAAATTCAAAACGAAAAGATTAAAAAATAAAGGAATACAATTTTTTATAAATACCCATATTGCGAAATAATACGTAATTTTATATATGTAAAAGAAATAATAAAACATTATACTTTACTTGAAATATTCTTCATATCTTAACAATTACTGATCTGCGTCGATCAAAACAGTTAAAATTTCAAAGGCTATGTCCTGACTACGCCACAAAGGCAACAAATGCCACAAAGGCAACAAAACTTGGCGACTTGGCAGAGTCAACCACCATGCTATTGCATTGCTTGGCGCGCCTGGCGGTCGCCAAATTTTGTTGCGTTTGTTGCCTTTGTGGCGTTTGATGTCGTAGTGAGGACATAGCCAAAGTTCAACTTAAAAAAGTTCCATTTTGGAGCAGACGATATTTTGATGGTGTTGAGAAAATCAACTTCTAAGTCTCTTCTTTGAATTTTATTCCAATACTGAAAAGATTTTAAAACGCTTTTTCTTACAATTTTAACAGGACATACCTTATAAACTTAAAGTAAAATTTTAATTATTAAATTTAATATTTTTATTTTAAAAAATAAAATTTTCTTTTAATGGGGTTGTTTCACGGAGGATCTGGCAATAGCTTTGCGGTTTTGTTTGCATGTCTATTTTGATGTTTTCAACAATGTTGCCAGCAGTTTTAGAAGAAAAACTACGAAAAAAAACCATTTAATTCTAAAATTACAAAAACATACCATAAAAATACTAGCAAAGCGTTTCACGTTTTTTCAAATTCACTAAAAAGATTCCAAAATGCAGCTAGTATTTTTACGATATTTTTTTTGTAATTTTTGAATAATTCTAAAATAAATTCTAAAATTACAAAAAAATATGGTAAAAATACTAGCTGCATTTTGGAATCTTTTTAGTGACTTTAAAAAAACGTGAAACGCTTTGCTAGTATTTTTATGGTATGTTTTTGTAATTTTAGAATTAAATGGTATTTTTTCGTAGTTTTTCTTCTAAAACTGCTGGCAACATTATTGAAAACATCAAAATAGACATGCAAACAAAACCGCAAAGCTATTGCCAGATCCTCCGTGAAACAACCCCATTAAACTTTTCTTTTAATTAAAAGTTGAATTTATTTTTCATTCAAAAGAAATTAAACTAGAAAATAGTTTTAATTGGGAAATTGTCCTTACATTAGTTCTACAAATAAATGCAACCAGAGTCAAATCCACAAGACTAACTCAGAACTCCCGACCGAGATTTCACCAGAAGATGCAGACATATTTAAGGATCATGCATCAATAATTATTTTCGCCTAATTAGTGTTCTTCTTTGGAATCCAGAAATAAGCAATTAAAGTTCTCGTTTATGCAGAGCATTCATTAGGAATAGAATTCAAGTGATTTGAATATCTTATACCATATATGCTAGGCAGGGCCAGCCTGTAGATTCGATAAAATTTCTAATGAAGTCTATTGATTTTTATTAAATGTAGTAAAAGTAAAATACAAAGTATAGTGAAATTATAGTTTTCTTTTATTTATTGATAAAAAATATGTTTAGTAATGCATCTATAATGGTACTTTTTGATTACAGAAAACTTTTTAACAGAGATTAAAGAAATATATTTCTTAACAATATTAACATAGCATAAATTATAAACTTATTTTATAAATAGAAATATATACTATTAATGTTCAATATTTTTATTGAAAATTTAATATTTCTAAACTTTATTGTTTTAATTTAATAAAACTTATTCAACAAACCCTTATTTTTTATTCGTATCCGTCGTTTTATAACATGGATATCATAGTTAAAGTATTAGATTGGCAGATCACGTGACCTCCAATGCTAACGACAAGGCGCGTATGGAGACCAGAATTCGAGGGCAATGGGGCTAGTGTTGCCACCAGTTTTAGGAGAAAACACTACCAAAAAAATACCATTTAATTCTAAAATTACAAAACAATACCATAAAATGTTAGCTGCATTTCGGAATCTCTTTAGTGACTTTAAAAAAAACCGCGAAACGCTTTGCTAGTATTTTTATGGTATGTTTTTGTAATTTAGAATTAAATGGTATTTTTTCGTAGTGTTTTTCTCCTAAAACTGGTGGCAACACTGGCCCCATTGCCCTCAAATTCTGGTCTCCATGAGCCTCCCGTCGTTAGCATTGGAGGTCACGTGATCTGCCAATCTAATACTTTAACTATGATATCTATGTTTTATAATAAGTGCTTACTTCGCTTATTTAATAAATGCTTACTGGTTTATAATTATTAAAATGTAATGAAAAATAATTGTTAAATTCCATACTATATTTCTACATTCATAGCAATAAAGGACTATAAAAAAGCGGATGCAATGCTAACTAGACAAAAATGCAACCATTGCCAGATATCCGATGGTATTATTTTGTAAATGATATCTTATGGAAAGTTTCTTCAATATAAAAAGTTTTTATATTATATAAATTTTGACTCAAAAATATGTTTCCAAAGCAGTGATATCTTCTTCCCGTAAAAGCATTTTATAGTTTACTTTAAAAGTAATATTTTTAAAAGATAATTATAATTATTTATTCGTTTTAATGAAATTAATGTGTGTTTTCTTTTAAAACTATATTTTTATAAATTTGAAGGACACGTAAACTGTTTAAAGAATGGAGTTAGTAATGTTTAAATAAAGGTGAATTGAACAATTAAAATAACATTTTACAAACCTATTAATATGTTTTTGATAATTTCTTGGGCAGCTCTTTTTTATGGGTAAAACAATAGTGAGGGTTCAAGTAGTTTATCCCAACGAAATTTTTAGGAGTATGATTTCTGGAATTGAGTTCTACGATTTGGGCTACTGTGGGTTGTACAAAGATTTTTTTATGTTTTATTAGCTGGTTCATCGTTCGGGGGATATCGCTCTATTGAGCTGAAATGGTCGTTTTGAGCGATATTAACGTTTTCACCAAATATGTCGTTAAGCTCTCCAAAGTCACAAAATATTGCGACAAATGAGCGCAATACGTTTTTTTTTTTGCATTCTAATTGAGATTTTAACTTGAAAGAACATTATTTTACAATTATGGTTTAAAAAGGAAGTTTGCTAGCTGTATTTATAAGTTTATTTATAAATTATATGTTTTATTTACTAATACATAACTATTAAATTCGTTACATATTAGTAAATTCGAATTTTAAAGATGTATTTTAATGTTCATTATTTATTATTTCTCAATGAAACCCATTTTATTTTTTTTCATAGTTAAGAGCAATTTGCAATGCATTTTTTAATGAAAACATATGGAATTGATACAATGTGAAACTTGTGTAGACATTATTTCTTAATTATTTGTGCTTTAATATGACTTTTCTGTTTTAGTTAACAGTATCTTATATAATTATACTAAACACTAAAGATACTCTAATATTGCCCACCATTCAAACTTGCATGATGTTAAACACTTTTGGTTGTAATGCGACACCCACTGCCCACTGACTGCATTGCTTGCACGGAGTAAATATGTGATACCTTAATAATGCACTTCACAAACACTACTATGTCTTGTTCCAGCATGGTTGATGTTATCCACATTCGACTGTTAAATTGCAATTGCTATCCCATGTGATAAACATGAATGTTTCCTAATGTTTGTTTTGTGTTAATTTCTAAGGTTATGGCCCACACTGAAGTTTGTGACTCCTGACTCTTTGCGGCATGCGTTAATTGAGCTTGAATACCGTGCGCTGATTGAGCTAGAATAACGTGCGTTGATTGAGCCAAAATACCGTGCGTCAATTCAGTGAGTTAAGTCGAAAGGCATAAAATATGTTCGGCGGTACATGAGCAAAATAATAGCTTTAGCATATGAGTATTAGGAAAGAGCCAGGAGCCACGAATCTGAGAATGTGAACATAGCAATGGAAGAAGGATATTGCAACTCAGTCACATGACACCCGTCCAACAAAAAATATAACGAACATTCAAAGATATTACTGCACGGGCGCAATCTATCCCAAATCAATCATAATGTCAATTTCGAATCAATCATATACGAAAACACAGAATGGTTATATGCATCGTTTTTTTTTACCTCAGTAATAAAAAGGGTATCTATGAGCGAAGCTGGTATGGCATCATTTGGGCTGGATGCGCACAGACTGCAACATTTTGTTGGTGTAAGACAAATTAAGTAGGAGTCACAATGGTTGATCTTCGCGATTAACACATATTAAAATTAAGAGAAATGCACACCACATTGATGAAACATATGTATCATGATGTTTGTTATACGGCTTGCAACACAAAGCATTCAAGTTCCATACAAAGGGGGGGTGATATTCACAAAATAACAAGTGCTATTAAATTAAGTTGATTCATAGCATTTGTAAGGCATTTAGTATTTTAAGCATTTTGTATTACAACATACGGTTTTTAAACTCCCTTCTGATTAGGTAGCGGGGCATTATCCTGCTTATGTTAGCCTGCCTAGGTTAGCGGGGAATACCCTCTTCCTTAATATAGCACAATTTTATTCCAATAAATCCAAACGAGAAAACCCCTAACGATAAATGAAAAGTATATATAGTTGATTCGGAAGTCTTGGATACAAGGTAAATATTTCTGATCCAAACTCTTTCCAACACGAGCATAGCTAGTGCAACAATACAAAACGTTTGTTCTTACATCATCAAAAAAACATCAACAAAACAAATCAATCAAACATCAACAAAAGGTTGCAGTCGGTGTATATCCCTTCTTGGCGTCATGTGGCTGTTATTGCGAAGCCCCGTTCTCTGCCTTTGCCTGCTGACTGTGTGTGTGTTGCCTGCAGACACCCGCGAACTGATCGACCACCTGCACAATTTCCTGCGTGGCCTGCAGAACCGCAACAGTTCGGTGCAACTGCTGAGACCTTCCTCGACATCTGCCTTCACGCCCGTCGTCCAACAAAACTCGACATCGTCACCTCAACACGACGACCAAGACGATGGTGCGTTCATATGCTCCTCTCGTCCTCATTTCTTTAGACTCAGACAAATTCTTCACATACATACCTTCCACATGCAAGTCGTTTCTTTTCGAAAAGAGCCTAATTGCCTTGCAATGGGAACGCAAGCAATACTGGTCTGCTAAAGCTAGACCTACACTGAGGGACAGGACCAAAGACAGGATAATTGAACATTGAACCTTCGCCTTACTCATCTGCCAAGACGTTACCAAAAGTATTGTCACTCGTCAGTGTTTAACGAGTGTATATGTTTTCAGTAACGTCTTGGAAGACGAGTGGCGAAGTTTGGCGAAGGTCCATATGTCCTGTCGCTGTCCGTCTATATTTCCTAACTTAAAGCACGCCAAACTCAGTAGCCAATAGCGCCAGGGTTTGGCGTGGTACTTAAGCTAGGCATACACAGAGGGATGGGACATATGAACCGTCGACAAACATCGTCACTCTTCCTCCATGACGTTACCAAAAGTATTTTCACTCGTCAGTGATTGGTTTTGTTTGTCAACGTGACCAAATCAACCCGTTAGCTGACCAGTATTGCTTATGGTCATATTACCAGGCAATTAGGCCCTTTCGGAAATGGACGACTCCTGTACACTATCTTCCACAACATTTCATATACTTAACAACTGTGCGCATTAATGATACGTAATAAGAATAAACTTAGCATTGACAAACCTAAATTGAGGCGAATATAACTTCTGCTATTAGAGCTAATTCATGTGTGTTTGGTGCAAATGTTTGACGACAAGTTTCGTGACAAAACACTGAAAATATTCTGATAGTGTTTTTAAATAAGTTTCAACAATGTTATTCAATTATATTAATATTAAAAAGTACATGCAATATTCGGGATAATTACTTACTTAACATGGTTACTTTACTTACTTAACAATTACCATTTAACATGGTATAGTATTTACACCAAACACAGTAATAAGTTACCAGATATAAAAGCACTTCAAGCCAATTTAGAGATTCATGCGACCCCACCCAATCGGTTTTTTTAACTATTATATGCTTGGTTGATCTCATTCAGGTTATAATCAATAATTCACTATACTATAGTTAAACTCAGTTTCCTTGCACAGAAGCCACGACCATGGGCGGAGCTATAAAACGCGCGGAGCAATCAGATGAAGAGGAAATTTCAGCCGTTTTATTTTGTCGTCATCTGATTGATCCGCGTGTTTTATAGCTCCGCCCGTGGTCGTGGCTTCTATGCAAGGAAACTATGAGTTTAACTATACTTAATTCCGTAACGGAATAAAATACTCAGTAAAGGTTTTGGCTTCCATGCATGATACCATAGCGCGTATTTGGAAATATCCTCCACTAGTTCTAATGAATTCAACTCCACTAGGCTAAATATTTCGTTAAAAGTTTCGTTTATTTGTTACTAGAAGATAAAACTGAAAATTCAAAACTGCGGCTTAGGTTGAATCAGCCGTAAAATTTATTTTTTAAATTAAACTTTAAGCAATCTTTCAACAAAACTAAAGTGAAATTAATACCAGAATTTAAAACTGCTTTTATTTTTATAAAATAACTACATTTCATTTTACACACCAAACCTCATGAAATACCTCATTTACACTAAACTCATAAAATATAGACATTAACTCACTCTTATCAACACGATTCAAAAACCCGAAGCATTCTATTTCACTTTCAATTCTATAGTAGATTTTAGAAAACTGTCTATATTCTATAGTAGATTTTAAAATACTTAGTAGTTATACATATACTGCATTGTGCTGCATGTTTTAGTAGTTTAATATTGTACTCTATGTGGAGATGTCGCATGCCTGTTGTACTTCCTTCATAAACTCCTTTCCATTTCAGATGGTTTACATTTGCTTTATTTTTATAAAGCAAATGACTCATTTATTTCAGCTATGGGAGTTATTTTTTAAAGAAATAATGTATAGTTACAAATAAAAAGTGGACTATGCAATTCAAAACAAAAATCACAAATAACTCACGCATTCTCTATTGTATATATATTTTTATAGTAAATTAAATATTTTTATGATTAAATGATTACATTCTAATAATAAACATACAGTAATATTAAAATTTATCGAAAAAATATATTCAATAAAACTATTAGTTCTATAGGTAATTTTCAGAAATCGATAGATCCTTATAACACTCTTTCTCTCTTGGCAATAATACATCATAAAAATATGAAACACAACATTTAGTAATTTTTTGAGCAAACACCTAATTTTTTTCATATGTTACAACGAATTTTTCGTCACCCACATTCACTTTATTAAAGTTTATTTAATTTCTCGAAAAACATATTTTAATATTTTGCTGACATCATTTTTTCAAATGTACGACTTCCGCTGAATTTTTATCACCAAAACCCATTCGTGGGTCCCAAAACTTTTCTTTCACAACATATCAAAACCCAGCGAAGTTATTAAATAAATAAAATTCAGGGCACAATATTTTTTCCTCAAAAATTATTTATCTCCCAGCATTTGACGTCATTTCATTGTTATCAAAGCATCCGTTGAGAAAAAAAAAACTCCCCATCAATCTGAAGGGAATTCATACATAATTCAAAAACCACAAAAAAAGCGCAGCTCTAGTTTTACATAGCTGTATCAGGCAGGGGGAGCCTAGTCAGTAAGGCGCTTGCCTTGCATGCGAAATGTCCTAGGTTCGTCCCCGGGCTTTGCCAAAATACCTGCCGACCTATTAACGGTCTGTGAAGCTAAAATATCCAACGAATAATACTTTAAGTTGGTTGGTTGGTTGGTAGACATATATATTCAGGTTTGTGTGCTTGGTCAGCGACCCGCTTATAAACCTTCGTCAAGTAAGACAGACACAACAGACAACACACACACATAAGTGGATCCATCTAATTTTTAGAGACAGAGGCCAACTAGAGGATCCCCAGAATTGGCTTGTCACCCCCAGAGGTATTGATTTGGTATGGGAACTTAGAGGACTTTCGGACCCAACAGATTTAACGAGCACGTACTCCGCATATACTCGGTAGGTCTTCAGTGGTACCGGGACTCGATCGCAGGACCTACCGATCCCGAGACCTTGACGCTGACCACTAGGCTCACTACGGCCCCAAATACTTTAAGTACCTGGAGGGCTAGTTAAATATGCTCTAAAGTCCCGGGGGCTGGGGAACCCAGTCGGTTAGGCGCTCGCCTAGCATGCAAAAGGTCCTTGGTTAGGGTCCGGGCATCACCAAAATAACTGCCGACCTATAAACGGCTCATGCAGCAAAAGATGTCCGACGAATAATACCGTGTAGAGGGAGTGCACGTTAAAATACGCTCCAAAGTCCCAACGCTGCGTACGATGTCGCCCTTAACGGTTGCGTTTTGGTGCCAACTCAGGTGTCGGCTCGTCACTTGACTGTGGTTCTAAAATATGACGCCCGTCGTCAATAGCCCTCGTGTAGCTCTAGTGCGACGATAATTCAAACTAAACTAAACTAAAGCCCTGATGCAACGTACGATGTCTCTCCAAAAAAAAGTTGCGTTGGGTGCCGTCTCAGGAGCCGTCTCTTCACTTGAGTGTGGTTCTAAATTACGACGCAGGGCGCCAATAGCCCTTGTGTATATCTAGTGCGAATATATTTCAAATCAACTAACATAGCTGTATTATGATGGATTAAGACATCATGCCACTAAGAATCCCTTCCAGGGTTCTGTCCTCACCTTAGCCATCCCATAAATGTATCGTGTTGGGCCGAAAACAAAATCTATCCCCAATTGCCGTGTATAGGAGACCGGTACACGTTAAACCTGTCGTTGTACAAAGTCCTAAACGCAGCGTATGATGTCGTTAGGAGGTTGCGTTGGGTGCCAGCATAGATGTCGTCCTTATCACTTGACTGAGGTTTTAAATGACGCCGTCGTGGCACATCGTCAATAGCCCTCGTGTAATGTGACGTTAATCCAACCTAAACCAACATAAATGTAAGTGAGACTAGATAGATTATACGCAAAATACGAATGGAACAAATGCCTAAATCTAACTACCTTGCCTAAAACTAAACTCAGTAGCATAACAGATGATGGATTGCCAAGACCTGCTGTGCCCATTTCATCTCACGAGACCGTGGGAGAGGGGCTGGCATTGAATAAGATATCCATTGTCACTCGTGTAGACTTACGCGAGTACCCAAGTGCTTAGTTCTCAAGCTAGCTCTAGGTCCTAATTTCATCAACCTACAAAAAGGATGAAAGGTTTAGTAAAGTCTCCCAATCCTGGAATATTAAATCCAGGACATGTGACATATACACAGGAAACAATTCAGCTACGTTTACCCGCACGGGTGCTGTATTCTAACGCCTACAAATGTTCTGTAATTTTCAAGCACTTGTGCCTCAGCCCTGATCTAGTTTGAATTGTTGGTTCGAAGAAACGAAGAACACTGATTAAGATCACGTTGCATGTCACGTTGTGAGGGAGTCACGGCATGTCACGTTGTGAGGGAGTGCGCAAGCTAAGAAAATACGGCATTGTGCTGTAAAATGTATTTACACCAACAGCTGCGATGAAATGCAGCAGAATGAGCTGTGAATATACAGCTAATGTGCTGCCTTTTTACAGATATTTTTTACGGTACACCACTCAGCCAATGGGCTTCATGCATATATGCGTGCTACACTTTGCTCTTGAGGCAGCGTTGTATATGGTAGACTAGAGGATAGAATGTTCCTCCTCATCAACATAGTTTACCAATCTAATGCAGAAGCTAGAAATTCACACGTAAAACGTGTATCCACTATTGCGTTCAATTCCATAAAAAAGTAATTCCGTCAATAAAAAATACCTATTTTTTGACGAAAATGTTAAGTTACAAGTTTACTAAACCAATCTCGTCAAATGTCCACACTGGAAGGGAGCCAACAAGGGCAAAGTAAGAGGACTCCTGGGGTATCTTTGCTTCTCAAACCTGCAAGAGTCATCCAACCTCCCATTTAGCAAGGGCTCTGGAACAAGGAACGGTAAGATGTCTTTCATTTTTGGTCGGGATCATACACTGGATTGTTGGGATCATAATATATTTTGGATTAAAATCAAAGAACTTTGATAAAAAGAGGCAACCTTATACGAGGAGCCTAGAAGCCAAAATGTACAAGGACAGTTTTTATAGTAATGGAGTTAAATGCTCTAAATCGTTGCTGTGGAGTAAAATATTGTGGTGGTAAAGGGATGCAAGTGAATCCCGGTATGGTGCTGCTATCTAGCGAATGGTATAAGTACACTCTTTCAATATCAGCTGCCTCCCTGGGACCCTACCTTGTTTTTCCCATTATCAATATGTAGTCACTTGTACCTCTGTTATATATAGGTTACTCATGCAGTAAAGTTCTCTGGTACAAGGACTGATAGGACGACGTGGAACCTTCCGTTTTTGGTCAAGTTGCTTGGATTATGCGTCTCTGATTAAAATCGAAGAACTTTGATGCGAAGAGGCAACCTTATGTCAGCCAATCATCTACCTAAGTCCCGTTTGGCAATGATAGCCCCAAACTTGGCCCATTATAAGTTATCATTTTTTTAAACAATATAAGTGTCGATTGATTCTACCGTTAAAAAAACTTTAACAATAATTGCATTATAAAGATATCTTAATATACATAATGAGGTCAACTTGGTGTTAGAATATTAAGAGCTGCAATATTCCATGTACTTTTTGCATTATTTTAACAATCATCTCTAATTTATTGATGCAATACTGTAATCTAACCAATATGCTAGTGAAACTCATTAAATAAAAAGCAAATATACACTGTCACAGCTTTTAAAATTAATAAAAATAATTTTAGACATTCAATCCGCAAATTTTGCTTTACAAATTTAAAATTTATGCAGTTAAAATAATAGTATTAAATTAATTGTTTCTTAAATACTCTAATTCTTTTGAGAAAAGGAATTTAAAATATAAATATTTTTGGAAAGTTTTAACCCTATAAGGGATATAGACCATGGGCCAGAATATGACCCCCCCCCCCCAGGGGGGATTTTGGGACATATACATTTCTGTGTTCGTATTGACATGTACTTTAAGGTTTTAGGTGTTTGCCACCTGAGAATTACAGCGTATGCCGGAAAAAAACCAAAAAACACTAGGGGTGTGTAACACTTCATGACTTTTAATTACCACTCAATAAATCAATACTTTTAAAAGTAATTATATACCCTGTATGGTAATTTAAATAATTTTAAAACCTAAAAAGTTCTATGATAGGTTCTATGTTCTCTATTTGCGCATGCGCGATTTTCTAAAAAACCTTATTATGAGATCCTCCAGGTACTTTGAACTTGTGTACCAAAGTTAAAGTCCGCATATTTTTTTTTCATTTTTCAGCAATACCTTTAAAACCAAAAACGTTCTATGGCAGCTACCCCTTGCGCATGCGCGATTTTCTCGAAAGCCTTATAGAGCGGAGGCTAGCACCTCCCTCCCCCGTGGGAAATTTCGACGCACACACATTTTTGTGTTTGTATTGACATGTAATTTAAGGCTTTAGGTATTTGCCACTTGCAAATTACAGCATATTTCGGAAAAACATAAAGGAACCCAAAAATAATGAAATCTACTAAAAATGATAGATTACGGGGATTGTGTTGCTTTTTGGGATTACTGGTTAATTGAACAACCGCTGTATTGGAATAAATTACATAAAAAAGAACAGAATCATACTTTAAATTGTAAAGCTGTCGCTAATTTGGATAAAACCACCATTTTACCGTCATTTTATTGGCTTAAAAATTCTAAAGCAATACGCCAACAATACGCCAGCCGTTTCAACCAGTTTTCAACAGTCTCACCATCTAAGTATAGGATCGTAGTTTGTTTATATTTCTGTATTCCTTATTGCTGTACAAGCAAATTCCTCCAGGTCTGTCACGGCCTAACGGGTTTGTAACTGTCGGTGAAGCTCCTTAATGTAAGGATAGGAGCAAACTTTGAAAACTTTTCCAATTTAGATTTCACAGACAACTTTCCATAACGAACAAAGGAACTGGTTGTGTCTCATCCGGACAGAGCATGCACATTTAGCAGAGCATGGATTATTTCTACTTCTTAATTTTGAGAAATGGCGGTGACATTTATGGCAATACGCTTGTTCCCAGTTCCTGTATTATAGAAAACTATGTCTTCATGTTGATTTGCTGGCATACCTTATTAGCAACAGAAAAACATATCTGTCCGGGGATCTAACTCTGATTTGAAGTTGTCTTGACAAGATTGTGAAGCTTGGGTGCAGTGCAATATAGTTTTAGTATCCGCTTCTTCTTGTGAATAGCATAGGTCCTCTTATATTAAATGTTTAATGGTTAAACCGTCTTCGCTAGTGAACCAAGTGCACTTATCACAATGAGATAAGTAAATATGTTTTCCATGTACGTAGTGGACATATTTGTTCTGAGCCCATTCACATGTAGCAGGTTGACTAGTTGTTCCTTTTTTCCCATTAGGAAGGAATTTTTTCCTATCTCACGGAATCTTAGTCTTAGGCCCTCTTATTATAAAAGTATCTCCACAAGCCTCAAGTAGTCTTTCAATGTTTTTTATAACATCTAGGTAAGTATCCGTAAAACGAAATTTATTCTGCGGCATTTTGGAAAGCGACTCAAGACAATCTCGTTAGTTCCCCAAAGGTTTCTGGAATATTAGTGAGAGACTGAAAATACGCCATACCGTCAATTACATATATACATTCTTTAATCTTAGGAGGTTCGTTTACTTTACCCTTGACGTCCAAAGCATGCAGTAGTTAGGACATTTTTTTGTTCATTTCATGTTTTTTCCGGGATATGCTGTATAATTCGCAAGTGGCAAACACCTAAAACCTTAAAGTACATGTCAATACAAACACAAAAATGTGTGTGTGCCGAAATTTCCCACGGGGGAGGAAGGTGCTAGCCTCCGCTCTATAAGGTTTTCTAGAAAATCGCGCATGCGCAAATGGTAGCTGCCATAGAACGTTTTTGGTTTTAAAGGTATTGCTGAAAAATGAAAAAAATATGTGGACTTTAACTTTGGTACACAAGTTCCAAGTACCTGGAGGATGTCATAATAAGGTTTTTTAGAAAATCGCGCATGCGCAAATAGAGAACATAGAACTTTTTAGGTTTTAAAATTATTTAAATTACCATACAGGGTATATAATTACTTTTAAAAGTATTGATTTATTGAGTGGTAATTAAAAGTCATGAAGTGTTACACACCTAGTGTTTTTTGGCTTTTTCCGGTATACGCTGTAATTCTCAGGTGGCAAACACCTAAAACCTTAAAGTACATGTCAATACGAACACAGAAATGTATATGTCCAAAATTCCCCCCGGGGGGGGGGGGGGGTCCTATTGCTGGCCCACGCTCTAATACAGACAAACAAACCCGTCATCTGACTGTCCGGTTTTCCAGCAACACACACAAAATTAAAAATGCATTCATCCATAATTTTACTAAATTTTAAAATTTAAGGAATGGGGTTATTCATAATGATCTGCTACAGAAATATAATTTTTTAAAAATTGAAAAAACTAAATTTTAGTCCAAAACTTAAATTTTAAACTCGTGCAAAGAAAACAAGTTTACACCTTAGACAATTTGGTTACCCCTCAGAGGGTTAGAGCATATTTTGCAATTCTTTGCAGTAAATAATAATCTAGTAAAGAAGTCTTTGTCCACACAACGTTTTGAACTAATATCTTAGCAAAAAATTAAACCAATTTTTAAAACACCCTTTGAATATGAATTTGTCTAACATAAAAAGGAAAAAGGCATAAGTATTAAAAGTTCTTGAGTTGACTTGTAAAAATTCAAAAGAAAGAATTCAATGACTAGAATAATCTTAGAAAAGTGGATTTTCTCTTGTACAGAATAAAAACAGTTCGTGGGTTTATTGTATTTTTCTAAACAAATACTTAAACAACTTAGCATAAAAGTTTTTATTTAAAGTGGATAATTTACTCCGCTAATTACTCACTTATTTAGTATTTTTGGCAACTACACAACTTTTTTTCATTTACAATTATTTTCACTGGAAGTTTTTGCTTTCTGTATGACGCTTGAGGCTTTGAATGACACCCAGTAACCTTCGAAATGGCGTTGTTTTTTTAACCTTCACTGCATCGTGTGTTTTATTTCTTTATTGAATAACAGTATTACTACTACATTAACAAATTACATTTTTTTTTAAAGTAACTCACTTGACTACAAATGTACTACAATTTTTTAAAGGTTTTTTGGTCAATCATCCACGTAACATTGTGTCTCATAAAATAATCGTTTCGAACTCGCATTTTTTATTCCTATTCTGTATACCTAAATAGTGCTGTACTGTAATATCGTGTACATGGTAACTTAAAACATCGATTTTTTTATTCACCTATTGTAGAATGTGTTGTTATTTATTTAATTAAGTTGTTTATACTCGAATAAACATAAAAAATCGTAATCACATATAATTTTTCATTTTAAAGTAACAGTGTTTTTTTTTTAAAGTAACAGTGCTAAAAATAATCAGTTTCGAAACTCGCATTTTTTAGTTATTCCTTACCTAAAATTACTGGTAATATGTGTAATGGTAATTAAACCATTTATATTAAATTAGAAGGTTGCTTATAAATAAGTTCAATCGAATACAACATTAAAAAATCGTAATCACATATAATTTTTTCATTTTTAAAGTACAGTGTTTTTTTTTAAAGTACAGTGCTAAAAATAATCAGTTTCGAAACTCGCATTTTTTAGTTATTCCTTACCTAAATATGTGTACTGGTAATATGTGTAATGGTAATTAAACCATTTATATTAAATTCAGAAGGTTGCTTATAAATAAGTGTTAAAACCGAATACATCATCAAAAAAATCGTAATCACATGTAATTTTTTCATAATATACCACACAAAAGTTTTTAAAAATATAATTTTCAATCAACATCCCATGTTTTGAAGTCTGAATTCGTAATGCATTTATGACCCCAACATTCATTAAAACGGATGTGTCGCTCTGTAAAAATTACGATTGTAATTTTTTAATTCTTGCAAAAAATAGTTTTCAAAGCCCATTTGTTTAAAAAATGTGTTTGAATAAAAGTATTAAATAGGCAATATATCAGTCAGATTTTTCTAGGATCTATAGCAGGGAGGAGAAAGGAAGAGAATATAAGGAAGACAAACTTTGCCCTCCTGTGAGATTCGATCTTGCAATCCTTAGATTTATAAGAACATCGCCGTACCGACTAATCAATTACGGATTGGTTGAATCCCCACATACTTTCATAATCCGTTTTGTGTTTCTCAACATTTATTAATGCGCATGCTTGCAATCAGTGGAAGGATCCACGACATTTTGTTGAAGAATCGAATAACTTCTGCTTTTGTTTGCGATCTGTGTAACGCTAAAGGTTAATTTGCACCATTTTTGTTGTAGCGAAAGAGTTACAATGAAAAAATTATGTGTTTGGTACTCATTTTTGGATAGTTGGGTCAACTTTTTACCAATGAGGTATTCGCATTGTACCCGAATTTACTTTCTGGTACATTAGAAGAAGAAGTAGAAGTAGTCCGAATATCAGCTTAAAAAAATTTTAAATCTCTAATTTCGCACTTAAAAATTTCATTAAACTCACATGGCCAAAAGCGGCGTCTGACGTAATTTCTGCCGCTCAAAAGTTGGTGCGAAATAGCACGCCCATAGGCAAGCCTGACGTCATAAACCATTGCAAGAATAGTGAGTGTTTTCACCGGAAGTGACGTATTCTTACTTTAAAGTCGATTGCTGAGTAATTTAATTAACTTTTAACTAGAATAAAAAATACCATTCCACGTGTTTTGAGAAGAACTGCTGTTTGCAAAAAAATTAAAAAAAATTCATGCTAATTCTTCTGTGCCCTCACGTCCTCTGTCTCATTGCAACTTTAGAGATGAATAGATGTTCAAATATTTTAAACAAGCAACTTGAAATCACTCAAGAGTCAGTGTAAGTTAGATACTTACAACCCTTGCTAACTTACACTGTGATTTATTTATTTACACCTGACTTGTCTACAGTTTCTTTTCGTGTGTCATCCAGGAAGGTTCCCACATGCGTTTCTATCAACTTCTCGGCATGCTTCCTTTTTATTTCACCTTTCGGAACATTTCATTGAATGGAACATTTCTGGTGAGAAGTTGAACTAAAAACAAAATGAAAGCTTCAAAATAGAGTGAGGTAGAGGAAGTGATAAAAGATTGTTGTTAGATTCTAAATGGATTTAAAGTTTAAAACAAGAGCTTATGAAAGTTTAAAAAATGCATACGTAATGAAAAGTTTGAGAATGGCTTCGATTTTTCTAGTTAAGTTGAAGAAAAAACAAACTGTATATTTTTCCAAAAGAGAGTGATGTGGAGTAAGTGATAAATGAATATTGTTGAGAAACTGAATGGGTTTAAAGATTCAAACAAGAGCTTATGATAGTTAAAAAAAATTCATGCGTCATGAAAAGTTTGGGAATTGCTTCGATTTTTCTGGTTAGAAGATGAAGTGAAAACAAAATGTATACTTCAGAAGGAGAAGGAGATAGAAGTGGTAAATGAGTATTGTTATGAATCCAAATGTTTAAAGTCTAAAACCGGAGCTTATGAAAGTTTAAGACATCCATACGTAATGAAAAGTTTGAGAATTGCTTTGATTTTTCTAGTTAGAAGTGGAACGAAAAACAAAATGTATGCTTCAAAAGAGAGTGAGAGAGTCACTGATAAATGAATATTGTTCAGAAACTGAATGGATTTAAAGTTTAAAACCAGAGCTTATGAAAGTTTAAAAAATTCATACGCAATGAAAAGTTTGAGAATTGCTTCGATTTTTCTGGTTAGAAGTTGGAGTAAAAACTAAATACATACGTCAAAATAGAGTGAGGTAGAGTAAGTGATAAATGAAGGTTTAAGAAGGTTTAAAAAATTCATACGCAATGAAAAGTTTGAGAATTGCTTAGATATTTCCAGTTAGAAGTTGAAGTAAAAACAAAATGTACACTTCAAAAGAGAGTGAGTTATAGTGAAGAATAGAGGAATATTGTTAAAAATTTAAATGGATTTAAAGTTCGAATCAAAAGCTTATATGAAAGTTTAAGATATACATAAAAGTTTATGAAAATTTTAAATATATGTGAGAGTTTTTGAACATCGCCAAAAAAATTGCTCATTCGATTTTTCACTATTCACATTAAAATAAAGAACAATTAAAATCTGTTAGATCTTTCTAAAAAATTCATTTAATTTTAAGATACTGGGAGAAATGAATTGATTTTGTTTAAAAGTTTTAAGTAATTTATAAACAGGGAGAATCATCGCACATATAAATTTTGAAACTGGAAACATATAGGTTAAATTGTTACTCAGCTACAATAATAAGCTCTCAATGTGAGAATAACAAAAAAAAAATTATCTAAAATTGTACCAAAATTTAATTATTAACATTCCCACCACGTAAATAATAAAAGATGTCAAATAATTAACGGCACCGAAGTATAAGATCCCAATAATTTAGAAAAATGTCAAAAGATGTTTCTACGTGTCAAAGATAATAATAATAGTGTAAAAAACTAAAACTTGGCAGAAGAACGGGACCTTTTGCATCGATCTGTTGTGTATTCCACCCACTGGAGACGCAGATCGGTGTTCATTTGACAAGATTGTAATGTAATGTAATCGTTTCCGGGTGCCTATTTCTAACCTCCTTTAGGAGCTTTAACACAGCCAATAACGCCTCGTAATTTAGAACCCTGGTCAAGTTACGAGGACGTCACCTGAGCGTGCACCCAACTGAACTTCGAGCGACATGGTACGCTAACGCCGTCGGGACATTCGACTCCACAGATTTAACGAGCACGTTTATCGCAGTGTACTCGGGCACCCCGGTGATTTTTAGAGGATTTTTTTCACCAGCACGAATACGTCTATAATATGGCTAGGATAAGGACAGAACCAAGAACCTTCTCGAAGTCTTGTTGCTTACACCTCTCGGCCAGCGGGGGGCCGGACAAGATTGTAAAGTTTCGCTTCACGCATGCAACTGTTTCTCATTTCACATGATAGCAGTGGCAATGTTAAATCAATTAATACTTCACTTCCGACGAAAGCGAAAGTAGTGGTTTGCACCAGTGGAAATGTACTGTGGTCCAAACTTTTCCACACTTCAAATCCCCTTAAGAAGACCAAATCAAATGACATTTCAATGTTTTAAGTTTTTCTAAAATATAATCTTAGCTTTTCAACGATATCTTGCATTAAAAGTTTCGAGTACAGGAAGTATTTTTAATATTTTTTTTAACAAACGTTGTTTAGATAAAATCCAGTCAGGTTTTATAGGTAAGAAACCACTATTTTTTTACTTTAAACGGTTATATCTCAAAACTTACTTTTTAAATGTTCATATGTACCTTTTTCTCAAAATCTACTGTAAGTATCAGCCTGAAATTTTTTTAGACGTATTTAAGAAGTTTGTTTCAAAAAACCGCTGGAGGGATTTGACTGTAAATATCTTACTTTTTTTTTCTTTCAATATTATTGATGTTTTTTAGGTAAAAAAATATGTAGTTTCACTTAAGAAATTGTAATTTAAAAACTAAACAAAAATTTTGAAAATGCCTCTATTAAAGTATGGTTAAACATCCATTTAACAACTAGTAAAAATTTCATTAAAAAGTATCAAATCGATTCTGAGAAAAAGGTACATATAAAAGGTCATTTTAACATGGCCTTCAATGGAGGGCCTCGGTCTCCCTTAACATTGAAAATGTCAGGTAAAACGGTAAGTACGGTTTATACTTCCGTCGTATGTGTAAGTCCAATTAATTTAGCATTGCCAGTGCTATCATCCAGCCCCGTAGGTACGGCGAACATTACCGGAATCGTTATATGTATGAAACGAATATCAATGCTGGTTTTTGTTTGGTAGGATTAACGTCAGACTAGAGCTACACAAGGGTAATTTGTTACGTATTGAGTTGAATTGTCGTCGCACTACAGCTACACGAGTGCAATTGTTAATGGGCATCGTAATTTAGAAACACAATCAAGTGACTAACCGACACCTGAGTAGGAACCCAACGCAATATTTTTAAGGGTGACATCGTGCGTAGTGTCGGTACTTTGGTACATATTTAACGTGCATGCCGTCTACGCCAGGTACGTTCCCTGTACGTCGGACTTTTTGGCTATACAGACCCTTTATTGGTCGGAAGTTTTTTTTTTTTTTTGGTAATGCTCGAGCTCAAACCTGTGACCTTTCACGTGCAAGGAAAAGCGCCTTAACCCTTTCAGTCCCAGCGATGCCATTTGGCATCATCATGTTTCTGATCATAAATTTTTAAAAAATAATAGGGCTGACATCTATTGGGATTAATAAAAATATTTTCTAATAGAAAAAAGTTTGAAGAATCGAATGATGTGCTTTTTGATATCATAAATGACTATAGACCATCATAAAAAAAATTCTAAAATGATAATGCCAAATTGTCATTGGGACTGAAAGGGTTAACAACGGGACTCCTCAGCCCTATTTGTTATAGACTTATAACATTTTTTACCATGGTCAAGTGACGTGTTCGACACCTGAACGTGCACCCAATGCAACTTAAGGGTGGCATCGTGCCGCTGGATTTTTGAAAAGATGAATTGTACTTAAACCTATACTAATTTTTTTGTTGTTCAAGTTTTAGTTTCAAAATTCGTTTTTGAGGTGGTAGTGTCGTAGACCATATTCCATTCATTGAACTTGAAGGCCTAAAGATTAAAGTTTTACCAATTTGGCTAATTAATAAACAAATCCTTCATGCCCCATCGCTATTACATGTACATAACAAATTTACACCTAACTTAACGAAGATCTTTGTCTATTCCTTAATTACAATAAACGCAGTAAGGCTGTGCTCTAATTCCTCTTTCAATAACAACTATATCAAGGATCATATTTATCAGTGGTTGCTGTGAAGCCCAGTCGGTTAGGCGCTCGCCTAGCATGCCAAAGGTCCCAGGTTCGGGTCCGGGTATCGCCAAAACAACTGCCGACCTATAAACGAACCGTACAGCCAAAAATGTCCGACCAATAATACCCCGTGTAGAGAGAGTGCACGTTAAATATGCCCCAAAGTCCCAACGCTGCGTACGATGTCGCCCTTAACGGTTGCGTCGGGTGCCTACTCAGGTGTCGGCTCGTCACCTGACTGTGGTTCTAAAATACGACGCCCGTCGCCAATAGACATCGTGTAGCTCTAGTGCGACGATAATTCAAACTAAACTAAACATATTTGTCAGTGGGAGTTACTATTCTGAAACGCATTTATGAATTACATGCCAGTTACAAGTTTGTCAAACCTACGAAGTGACATGTAACGCGGGGGCGGGGGTGACTGGCGCCAGGGGTCTAGCCCCTCTAGAACGACGTCAAAGAAACCAACAACATGTTGTTTGTTACCTGTAGCATTTGATATTGATTCCATATGGGCTACGTTGCAGGCCATTAACAAAGTCAATATGCGCCTATGCATTATAGTAAACCGGAGACCCCGTGGTCAAAGGACGAGTCCATCTGAACTATCATTTGAAGTAAGTTTATAGCAAAATGGAGATTGAACTCTCACCAACCACATGTCGAGTTTATTATGTGGTTTAGTACATGTGTTGTCGAATCCAATTGATGGATTTGGATCCTTTCTTTAGATACTACAACCGATACAGTCGAGCCTTTGTGTACTGATTCAAAATTTTATCGTAATCTTAGTAGGAAAAAAGTTTTAGGAACCTTTAGTTTCTCATGTTCAGAATTAATTTCAACAATAATCTACTTCGAAACTTAGTTCAAAAAAAAATTAGGAAAATAAAATGGAAAAATTTCATAGGCATTCGAAAACCGAATAAAAATTATTAAAAAAAACTTTTGTCGTATTTTCATACCACACAAAACAAAACTTAATTTTAAATTTGTAATTAACCCATCTAAAAGAGCTTAAATTAAGTAACAAAATAATGCATCTAAAAAAAACTTATCAGTAACAAAGAAAAACCGTTTTTCAAGAAAGAACGCATTTGATAAATCTATGTATATCCCCCTGAAGAAAAGATATTACTCGAGTATACAGATCGATTTGGGGAGATAGCAAGTAGGCCATCCTCTTGTTGTTGGAGAAGGGCATCATATTCTCGAGAGTTGCTCTTGTATTGAGTGTTTAGGTGACGAGAAAAATGTCCGTGAAAAAGAAGTCTAATGTTGGTTGGTTGGTTGGTAGACATATATATTCAGGTTTGTGTGCTTGGTCAGAGACCCGCTTATAAACCTTCGTCAAGTAAGACAGGCACAACAGACAACACACACACATAAGTGGATCCATCTAATTTTTAGAGACAGAGGCCAACTAGAGGATCCCCAGAATTGGCTTGTCACACCCAGAGGTATTGATTTGGTATGGGAACTTGGAGGACTTTCGGACCCAACAGATTTAACGAGCACGTACTCCGCATATACTCAACAAACACAAACATCTATGCCTTACCGGGATTTGAGCCCGAACCCAGAGGCTCCAAAGGCTAGCTCTCTAACCATTGCGCCGCCGGGTCGGCAAGTCTAATGTAATTGTTCCAACAAGCCAGTGGAGTTGGGTTGAATTATCGTAGCACTAGAGCTCTACGAGGGCTATTGGAGACGAGTGTCGTAATAGGGTATTTGACTAAAAAAAATTATTGGCTTAAAATATTCTTATGCCAAAAATATTAGACCCGTATTTTTTCTTTTTTTTCAAATACCCCATAAAAAGGGAGAAAAATGAATTTTAAAATTAGGACGAAACATTACGCCCGAAAACGTTTTGTGGCTGTCACGTGGTATCTATGACGTCACTAGTAACTATAAACAAACTTTGAAACACCATTTTGGAATCTACTTTAAGAAAATTTGAACTATCTGCTTCTGTAAAACCTCTTTCCATTATCTATATAATTCTTATTTTAATAGTAAATTAGATTAAATCCAGTTTAATTGCAAGCAAAAAAACATCCCACCGGTTTGTTTATATGTACTATTGACGTCAGTCAAATTGACGAGTTTGTGATCACGTGCGTACCGATGAAAAATAAGCCATTTAAATGATTTTTATAAGTTATTTAAAGATTTATTTTGCAAAACAATATATATGTTTTTTTTGGGGTTCAAACTATAATTAATTTAAATTGGAAGGTATTTTAGCGATACAGTCAAGTACCCTATTTAGAATCACAGTCAAGTGACGAGCCCTCACCCGAGTAAGCACCCAACGCAACTTTTAGGAGCGACATCGTACGCGGCGTTGTTACTTTAGGGCATATTTAATCTGCACTCCAACACGGGGTATTATTGGTAGGACTGTTTTGCTGCACATGTAGGCAATTTTTTTTGACAATGCCTGGGCCCTAACTTGGGACCGGGGCCGTGGGGAGCCTAGTGGTTAAGATCTCGAGATCGGAAGGTCTCGCGATCGAGTCTCGACACCTCTGAAGACCCACCGATTATATGCGGAGTACGTGCTCGTAAATCTATTGGGTCCGAAAGTCCTGTGGTCGGTCATTGCGCAGTTTACCACGGGTACAGGTCCCTGGAGACTATTTCCCTCCCCTTCAGGGACATGTCTAAATTGTGGAGGTGGCGATAGATGGCAGCATTTGTCTTGTATGTGTGTGTATGTCGTGTCCGTCCTTCTTGACGAAGGTTTATAAGCGGGTCTTTGTGCCAAGCACACAAGTCTGAAAATATATGTCTACCAACCAACCAACTTGAGACCGTTCGTATGCGCCTTACCAACTAGCCTCCCCAGCACCCCAACTTAGCCAGAGAATGTAAAAGCTACTGATATTCTTAAGGGGGGTCGGATGAGAGTTTGGATCAAAAAAGTCGATTTTCTGTTTTTCCTTTTTTGTTATTCTGCTTATCTAAAACTTTAATTTAAGACCAAGATTATCGATTTCTGTTTAGTGGTTATCTTTTTATAAGCATTTTTGAGAAACGCTTAAGGGGGAATGGGCGTGCTGGACCGGGGTCCCCAAAGCAAAGTGCATCAGTCGAATCTTAATCCTATGGAGAAAAAATATTTTCTCTGCCACATTTCTCCGGCTGTATTGAATATTTTTTTGTGTGAAAAATGTAGCTGACTTACAGGTCCTGACCTTCCCACTTCTTGAAATTGGTTCGAATGTTTTTTTTTAATTTTCAATAAATAATTTTACACAAAATATTCGAAGCAATTTCAAAAAGTGGGAAGATAGAGACCTGTAAGTTATCTACATTTATTATTTTTAAAAAAACCGTTTGTAAAAATATTCAATACAGCCGGAGAAATGTGGCAGAGAAAATAGTTTTTCCCATTGGATTAACACTGAGGCACTTGAGTTTGGAGACCCGCGATCCAGCGCGCCCATTCCCCCTTAACATCAGTTCTTACCTAAACCTGCTTACTTTTCTTTTGCGTTTCCTGAAATATAAGGTTTTTCAACGGTTAGGAACATTTTTCTCAGGAACTATAAAAGATATCAACATATTTTGTTTTGTTATTTCTTCCCCATTAATAGTTCTTTGATTTAAACTGAGGAATTTTAAATATCTTTGCTCAAAAAAATTATATAACTTTAAATCTGATTTTTTTGTGTTCTTCAATAAATATTTTTAAAAACATCACTGTCAAAGTACTTTTTAATATTTTGAAATAACCTCAGTTTAAATCAAAGAGCTTTAGGTAAAGAACAAAATATAAAAAAGTTTATAATGATATCTCATATAGTTTCTGAGAAAAATGTTCCTTTAAGTTAGGTAAATTAACATGGGCGAGATAGAACCATCCGACTCCCCTTAAGGGGATAGGTTAATATAAAATTTCATTGCGTGGGAAAACTATTATTTTTTGCTTTTCTAAACTTTCTGATAAAAATTCAAAATCTTTGAAAAATAATAAGAAATGGTATATTTGTGGCACTAGTTAAGATATTGAATTTCTATTACAAAAATATCATCTTGAAATAGCAGTTACGAAATTTTGTATATCGTATTTTTGCACTAGAAAGATATGAGATCGGTTATGTTAATGCTAATGACATGATAACTCACGTCAATACAAGCAATTTAGCTAAAAGATAACCTTTCGGGTCAAAAGATCATATTTATTTTATAAATAACTTTTCTGTGACAACATCAAAAAGAGTGAGAAAGTATGATGTAACTAAAAAATAATAAAGAGTTTGTAAATAATGGGAATTATTTAATAATGGTTGCTATTTAATGGGAAATTATTTATGCTCATTTAAAAGGTATATTAAAATTCCCATTCTATTTAGTTTATACAAAAGGTTTTGTAAGCGAATATTAAATTTTTATCATACACAAAAAAACGACTCTCCTGTGAATTCTACTTCTCCCTTGTGCTTCAGTTTTCTTCGTACGACGGAATAAATACCATCAACCCTCACTAAATCTCTAAACATATGAAAATGCTATTTTACTCCTTAGCAGAATTATCCACTTTAATGATGTCAAGAAACATCTCAAAATCGCTTGAAAGATAGTTTGAGTGCTACGATGGTTCAGATGAGTTTGGGCAAGGGAGTTTGAGTGCTTGTGGACAAGTCGAAGAAGAGATCATTAATTATTAATTATCTCACGCAACTTTTGCGAGTTTGGGCAAATCTCTCTTGATGAGTTATGAAGTACGTCAGTGGAAAAGGGACTTTGTACTTACGTGGAGGACCAAAGTTTTGAAGCGAGTTATAAATGATTTTTGTCTACAAGTATTGATGTAAAACTCTGTTAGTAGCGTTTGCGTAGTATGTTATAATAAATGTTAGTGCAGAACATTATACTAGAGTTATCAAAAAAGGGACATTATTTTTAAAAACTGATAATGAAAGAGGAATTTTATCACAATCACTTAGATATAAATAATTAAATTTCAAATAATTAAATATTGCGTTCGTTTAATTTTATTTTAAAAATTCACTAGCATGGTTGTACATTCATTATTATAAAGCATATTATTGTTAGCATATATATTTTGGGTCAGGGCAAAATGTAACGGCACCATTCCTACACTCCACACAAACCAAAACCAATCCACGTCTCTAGTCTCAGCATTCTGAAGGCCCTTTAATAGGTACATTTGTAAATTTAAAAAAAAACTTCAATAACCTTATCCCAAAAACCTAAACCTTTTGTCAACCTTATCCTTAACCTTATCCCAACACTCCACACTAACCAGCAGTAGTTTACGTCTCCAGCCACAGCATTCTGAATCCCCCCCCTAATAGCACTTTCTTTAGTTAAAAAATATTCCCGTGCCTTATCCCAAAATCCTTAACCTTATCCCATTACATTATACCAACATTTTGCGCTAACCAGCATCAGTCCACATCTCCAGTCACAGTATTCTTAAAGTCTCTTAATAGTTATTCGTAATTTTTTTTTTAAATAACTCCTATAACCGTATACCAAAATAACAAATAATACCCCGTTTCTCACATTCTATATAATAAAACACTCCCAAACAAACTCTTTAATATAAAATCTTCATTTCCCAACTAAACAGACCTCCGATCAGCGGCCTCCCTCCACCTCAACGGAGACCAGCACCGCCTTGTGGAGTATGATTCGGAACCCAGAGCGTATCCCCGGGGCGCCACGGCGCGTCGAATCAGCAGCAGCAGCGTGTCCCCTGAAAACTCGTCCACAGACAACGAGCTGTGGCTTTCTGTGGGGGAAGAGCCGCCCCGGGTGTTCCGGACGGCCCCGCCCGATGTGTCATCAAGAAGCAGTGCCAGCCCACCGTCGCCCCCGCTTAGGTACCCGCAGCCGCAAAAGAGAGGTAAGTATTATTAAATATTTACACAAGAGTTTACAAAAGCAAACTACTGAATCTACTCAAGTAACTAAACAATATTTCTTTACCAAAATATCCATAGCTGTAAACTTGAAGGAAGCCTACAGAAAGACCGCCAGTAGATGGCGCTGCAAATTCCCACAAGTAAACTAATACAATAAGGAAAAAAGCTGAAGTAAGCCATCTCTACCTTGGCGATCTTTTTCGTAGACAATGGGTTGCAAAAAACTAGTAGCTACCCCGTGGACACTAAACACATACACAAAAAGACTGGATGCATGTCGCAGAAATAACGGTTAACTTGCTAGTTTCAAAATAAATAATGACAATGGAAAATAATAAAATAGAAATACAAAAGAAATATTGGTGAAGTTTCTCTCGATAATGTAACGACAATTATCAACTGGTGTTATCATGTATCGAAATTTATCTGTGATAAAATTCTTACGAAGGAGCAATAAAGGAAGCCTACAAAAGACCGCCAGCAGATGGCGCTACGAATTCCCACTTGTAAATTAGTTAACAACTAATGCAGTAGTATAAAAGCCGAAGTAACCCATCCTTTAAGTATACAATGGGTTGCAAAAGGCTACGTAACAATCTACCTAAGAGAGTCACAGTTATCTTGCTTACAATATTGAAACTGACATCCTAATAATTGATGATTCGAGGTTTGCTTGTAGGGAAGAAGACAATGTTTGACGTAGCTGGCGATGTCCCCATTGGCGTGGCCGTTCTAATTTGGACGAATTAGCTACCGGGTGGTTTGTTTGTGGGGTATAAGACAAAGTTTGCCGTTGCAGTTGCCAATAGTTATTTAAAGATTTTCTGCTACTTAAAACAGTAAGACGTTGATTAGCAAAATTGTGAGTAAACGCAGCTGATCACTTACAATAGCAGGGAGATGTACCGATTGCTGGTTAAGTTCATTACTACAATTATTTTTGTTATACAAATGTATTGAAAAAAACATTTACCTTATTTGAGAAACACTCTCAAATAAAACTTGAATAATACATTGAAAATAAATGAATTAGTGATAACCGTTCCCTATTTGTTACAAAAAGACTGCAAGCATTGCTCTCAGTCAACTTTTCTTTGCGAAGTTTCTTGAAACTTTAAGAAAGTCCATGGACACAAAATATAATGCATGACTGCATCATTCTCTTCTCAAACTGTTAAAAATTCGGTGGCAGGTTTTACAAAAAAAATTATTCCTAGTAGCTGCAAACACTGTGTGGTGAAATGTTTCACCATATTTTTGGCTTTCGATTAAACCAATTTTTCAGGTCAACAGGAAATTGTTCCACCGTATATCAAATGGTCAAACATTTCACCACACAGCCATTGAAGCTACTATAGAAATCAATTTTTTAATGAAACCTACCATCAAATTTTTAACAGTGTATAAATGACAAGTTTTTGATCGTTTCAAAATCAATGATCCTTTTTTTTCAGTTTCAGAAGATTCGACCGGAGCCCAACGGCCCATCTTCTTCGCAAGCTCCCGACGCGGCTCCAAGGGCTCCAACCAGGACAAGAGCGACAATTCTGCCCAAATTCACAACCCACCTTCCCCAAGTGCTGCAGCGGACAACCCGCCATTAAATCGAGATGAGCTCTCCAGAAAAAGCTCTTCAGCTTTGTCAGAAGAGACGGGCTGCATCAGGAGAGATTCCAGGCAAGTGGGATGTCTTTATGTAGTTTAGCTTGTGCATTTCGGTAGTTTGCAAAGATAGAGTAACTAGCTATTGACTCTACTTAAGTAGACAATAACTAGTAAAATCAGCGAGTTTTAGCGAGCACTTTTCTTTTCACGACCATCCAAGGGAATTTATCCAAGGTATCCATGCTACTTTAGAACCTTCTTGGCCAAATAGCGATCTAGAATAATGATTTTGGTAAACGCGGCATGCCATATCGCCAAGTTAGGGACTCAGTAGATTCTACTTAGTTGAGTCAATTGAGTCCCAAACTTAAGTAGGGTCTACTAAGTAATTCTCGAAGGCAAACTTTGTGATATGGCATGCCGCGTTTACCAAAGTCATTATTCTAGATCTTTATTTGGCTTAGAAGGTTCTAAATCGACATGGATACCTTGGATGGTGATAAGAAGCGCTCGCCAACTTTAAATAGTTTGAGTAAAAAAAATTTGTCCTAATATGAAGAATTTAAAATTTAGCTAAACATGTTGCATGCTGAAAATATCTACATTTCTTTGACCATGCAGGTCCGGAGGATCCAATAGCTGGAAAGACTCCAAGACCGACCAAGAATCCAGTTCAACCAGTCGAGGCGAGAAAGATTCCAAATCTTCGGCTTCCATGGAAGAGGTAGGGGTAATATCAAAGAATATACTTTGATATTTTAGATTATTAGCGATTATTTAGTAAATATTATATAGTAGTTTAAAAACTATATTAGATTATTTAGTACACTCTTAAAACAAACGAGCGGTTTTAACTCAGTCTGAGTTAATTTCCACTCCTTTCCGTGCCGAAAATGCACTTCCCCTATAGGAGTGGATTTCACTCTTTTTGCGGAATGGGTAAAAGAAATAAGAGAAAACAATCTACGTCCTACACTCTTAAAACGAGCGGTTTTAACTCAGTCTGAGTTCATTTCCACTCCTTTCCGGTGCCGAAAATGCACTTCCCCTATAGGAGTGTATTTCACTCTTTTGTTTTAAGAGTGTAAATTGCATTATAAAGGACTTCTAGACGTTTGGTCTCTCTGCATATGATTTTAATGGTTTGAATATTGGTCAGCACAATTAAACAAGTAGTATTGATTCCAAATATGAAAACTTTAATTTGTAGGGGTAAATTGTCTAGCGTTAGTCAATGCTTACGTCAGCAAAAAATTGTGTGAAGTGTCATCAATTCATCAAAATATATCATCAATTAGAAGAAGATAAATTTGCTTTTTAATGAATTACTATTATTAATCAATCGAATGTAAACTATAAAACTCTAGACATCCTGCTATTGTTCTCTTTCTAATGTAAGGCAAATCGTCTCACGATTTTATTTGGTATACCTTCTAAAAAATAAAAATGATTTATTTTGAATAAATCATATGCATCGATTTAGAATTTAAACACATTAAAGAATTTCAAGACTTTCGTACTAGAGACACAAACTAGGGCATTACTTTTTTTGTTCATGAATGTTCCATGTTCCCTTCCATGTTGTTTCTCCCAACTCCGCTATCCGATTCCCCTCCTTCCAATTCCTGCTTAAGTCCTGAGGCACATCTATACTAGGGGCGGCCCTAAAAAAGGTGGGGCGATCGTCCCAGTGAGTTTCGGTTTTCATGGCTCCAAAATCACGAACATATACTGTAGCAGACATGAATAAGATACAATTTAGTTTGGCCAAAAAAAAAGTATTATACTGCCTAGATATATGTATGCTTTAAAACTTCCGGAGTGGGGAAAGAACAGAAGAGTTTAAGGATCTCGTCCCGACAAAACATCATTCTAACATTTATCTTACATGCTTTAAATCTTCTGAAATAGGATGGGAGGAGATACTATAAAATTTATAGCTCTCGACCCACAGAAACAACTTCTAACATGCTCTAAACTTATAATGGGACAGATTAAGAGGTAACTTAAAGATCTCGCCCCACCTAAACATCGTTCTATTATCTTCTTACGATATGACCTAAAACTTTTTTTTCTGAACGGGGCTGATTTTTTTGTGGCATTGTATAGGCAGATCTCTCAACTAATTTTGACGCTCAAATAATAATGATGATTCTTTCTAAGCTCGCAGTGGATGTTAAAGTCTGTCGATATTTAATTTCGCCTCAACTACCAAATAGGTCCTCAAGAAATCTTTTACATGCCACAAAAGCGTACGACATGCATGCCAACGATTTTGCATCCTGAAAATCTGATGATCAGCTACACTCTTAAAACAAACGAGCGGTTTTAACTCAGTCTGAGTTAATTTCCACTCCTTTCCGGTGCCGAAAATGCACTTATCCTATAGGAGTGAATTTCACTCTTTTTCGGTGTGGGTAAAAGAAATAAAAGAAAACAATCTGCGTCCAACACTCTTAAAACGAGCGGTTTTAACTCAGTCTGAGTTAATTTCCACTCCTTTCCGGTGCCGAAAATGCACTTATCCTATAGGAGTGAATTTCACTCTTTTGTTTTAAGAGTGTAGGGTTAGAACCCGCGGCGGGCACGTAATTCCTCACAGCCACTAAGCTGACAAGCTCTAAAACTAATAAGGTAACAAAAGTATAAACTTAAGGATCTGGTCCTCCTAAACACAACATTCTAACATTTTTCTTGCATGCCATAAAACATACGAGTAGAATGATTTTTATTACGATCTCGCCCCACCTAAACATCGTTCTAGGGCAGCCCCTAGAGATGCAACAATCCCACAAAATTCTTTTCGCCTTAGGTGTTAGAATCACTTCTTGCGATCCCACCCACCAGTTCTCGGTCCTCGAGCCCAACATCTCCTCGCAGGTCGAAAGGACCTACCTACTACACGTCGCACCACAGATACGCGCCACGATTGTCCCAAGAAATTCATTCGATTCCGGACGTCGTTCTTCATGAGAAGGGCGACCTGCTCAACAGGACGGGTAGGCAATTGGCTATTTTTAGGCTTTAGCATAATTTCAACAACCAGCCTAAGAGAGAACTTTGAAATATGTAGCTATAGAGGCAAGACATGTTGGTAGGCGATTGGCATTAGTAGGCTTTTTAGTATGCATTCGCTATTAGAAAGCACATTAAATTGTATGGCTAGAGACAATAGACATTGGCATTAGTAGCTTTAGTATCCATTCGTTATTAGAGCATTTTCCTCTTGATTGTTCATTTCTTTTTGCTTTTTAGTCATACATTTAGATTTCCTTCTAGATTTCTTTTTTAGACTGCAAGTACGATTTTTTCAGTTGAAAATTTAATTCACAATAAGCATATTTGCGCTTAAAATACTTTTTGAAAGGTACATTGTTAAAACTTTTTTTCTTAGGGTATCCATGATTACAGTAAATTGAAAATAACTCACAACCATAACAGCACATCATTATATTATGTAGGTATCAGTCAGTGCAGTTGCACCTTAACTGCAATGACTGAGCGATAAAGACCAAGTGTTCAATCACAACCAGGGCTTATTGATGTAACTCATGCTGAATAAGAAATTTTATCTTGAAACTGATGTTATAAATTTCCAGGCCTAAATCTATATACATAAAAGGCAACTTCCGTTTGTTTGTTTGTATAAGACACGAGATCTAAAGAACCACGCAACAGATCGTCATGAAATTTGGCACAAAAATTCATCTCATCTCCGGAACAAATATAGGCTCAGAATTTTTTGAATCAGACCATTCCTTCTATCGTTTTCGAACGTTTTTATTCGAATTTTCTGAAAAAAATACACCACTTTGGCTCAAATCCGATCTTTTTTTTTACTTTCTTGATGCCATCGGCTGAAAAATTATTTCCCAAAACGCGCCAAATGAGCTAAAAGGTTTTATGTATTTATGAGGGAATTGTGATGACATTTATGAGTGCATTGTATAGCGTATTTTTCATTTTGGAATTTTTTGAAATTAATATTAATCATTACTATATCCAAGTTGGGTAATTAAATGGAAAATTACTGGGTAACCTTCATATCTTATGTAACTAAAATGAAAGAAATAAAATAGTGAAATTGACTGTTAAATTATTTTTCCACCTCTACCCGTGCAACGTCGGGTATAACAGCTAGTCTTAAATATATATCAAAGTTGTCTAAGAAATTAACCTAACAGCATTTATGACGATATCTTGCTGCGAAAAAACTTCGTCCTTACTCTTACTTTAGTAGTAA
Source organism: Oedothorax gibbosus (assembly GCA_019343175.1). NCBI lineage: Eukaryota > Metazoa > Arthropoda > Arachnida > Araneae > Linyphiidae > Oedothorax > Oedothorax gibbosus. The sequence continues at coordinate 8,229,822 of CM033278.1, forward strand.
CCAGCGTACCACACGGCAACAACAACAAAAAAATTGACAGTCGTATTTTTCTTCTCTGAATACTTTAATTAAAACCTATTTTACCTTAACTGTTTTGTAACTTTGTCCCAAACTTCATTTTGTAGCAACTCCTTATAAAACAAGCTTATTTTAAAAAAAATCTTAAGTGATTGCACCACTGCAATGACTAACGAGTTCTAAAGAGCGTCAATTATATGGGCTTCCGTAGCACTGTTTTAACTGACAAAGTAAACCTTCTTCATGTAGAAATGTAGAAGGTTTCTATGTTTGGATCAAATATTACTCTTCCGAACCAAAGTTACATAATACAACGGTACCAATCCCCTTTGACGTCTTTCCAGATCCAGACGTACAACCACCCGAGATGATGTCCCCTACCGGAGCGGCATTCTCTTACGACCTCCAGGAGAGAGACGACCCCCTAGATGTCCATCTCGGTCCACAGGGTAAGATGATGTTCGATGGCAGCCTTAGCTTCCCCCAGCCACCATATCCCAGTAGTAATTCTTCTGCAAAGCCACTTCTTCCAATACCCTCTCCCCTGGGGGAGATCAACCATGGTTCCTTCTGTCGCAGTAGTTCCACTTCACCCCTGGACGATGACGAAGCCCAGTCACCAACCAGCATGGAAGTCCTAGTGCCGGAGGGCGAGGAACAGGAGTTGTCTTCCATCATTGAAGGTAAGTACGCCATGTTTCATATCAGCATGGGATGCCTAGTCCTATAATACCTAGTCCATGGAATACCTTAGCCTTCTTTTACTGCATCTTGGGATCGTATAGCTTGATTTTAGGAAATGGAATATGGAATATGTTTTTTAGGTGTAAATCAATAGCTGTTAAGTATTTTGAGCATTGAAGAAAGAACTTTTAAAACATTCAAATTACACATAGCTTAAATTAAACAGCATTTATAGTTGGGAGATGTGAGATGAGAGTGTATTTTTTAATAATAATTTATCAAGCAGATGTGTTGATGGTTAGAAAGAAAGTAGTCATCAGCTTTTTCAACAACATCACTATTGACCATTTTACATATTCCTTATTTCATAAACAATGAAGCATGCGTTGTGTCTTGGAACTTGTATAATTTTCCTTGGATTGAGTGCTTTTATAATTTAATGTTCAATAAACTATCCAATAGTCAAAATAGCATCTTTCCATTAATAGTATATCATCCTTGTTCCTAGTTTCTTATTCTAACCATTTGAACCCAGCACGTCCAAGAAACCAATAGCACTTTCTCTTTCCCTTTTTTTCCCTTCCTTCTTCTTTCTCTCTTACACGACGTAGATGAGGCGAAATTCGTTGATGAACTTGAGCAACTCCAGGACAAACCAGACCTAAGTTACCAAACCACGCGCCGCGACTGCCCTCACCACCGACCGCCTCTCCAGCGCCAGTCTACCGTTCCGTCTTGCAGCAGCAGAGGCAGTGCCGACAACCTCCCGATTGCAGATCCACCCCAAGAGGCCAGGAACCTCTTCGAGGGCCTCCAGCAGGGTTCCTACAGTCGCGGCGTGGCGACCGAGGGCGCCTTACGCCGGCCCCAATCTCTCTGTCTCGTTCTTCTCCACTTGCCCTGCATGTTCTGTGCACGCGCCCTTGCACCACCTTTAAATTCCTTTAGTAATACCGACCCCTCCATCCACGCGACGTGTGTGTCCGAGCCCAGCACTCCGTCCAGAGGAGATATGTGTCCTTCCCCGTACGAGCCCTGTTGTGGCCAGCCAGTGAGTCGCTTTGACCTTCTGTCGCCAGACTCTAATCTTGGTTCCAATCCAGGACGGGTACCTTCCACCGCGGACGACCAGCAGCAACAACAACAAGGCGGTGCTGAAGCTGCCGCCACTACACTGCAGCGGAAGAAGAAGGCGGCCAGCAACCTCCTGATCTCGACCACGGAAGGCCACCTCAAGTGCCACAGGCCCAAGTGCACCAAGAGCCTGCCGGTCGAGGAAGCGCGCGCCAAGTTCCGGACTTGCCCCAACTGCTACACCTACTACTGCAGCCGCCAGTGCCGGAAGCTCCATTTGGCGCGCCACAAGGAACACTGCCCGCAAACCCGCATTAGCAACCTGTGCAAGCAGGTTCTGATGAAGGCCCGTGACGACCCCGTCTCCAGGAGACACCTCTCGCTGTGTGCCAAACGCGGGCTCCTCTCCAGGGGGCGAGGGGCCGTCAAGCTGCTCTTTCTCAACCCCGAAGACGCCCAGGAGTACCTCGTACACGGCTGGGAGGGTACTAAAGGCCAGACCCTGTACGTGTCAAGGTCGGACCTGCTGCCCCAGGAGATGGGCTCGGACGTGTTCAGCCAGGTGAGAAGCTTCTGCGACAAGTACAACCCGGAGAGGAAGTTCATCCTCCTGGCCGCCATCACCGTGACCAGCGAGATCGCGGCCGCCCTGGAGCGCGAGGTGGTGGTACGAGGTGCGAAGATGCACCTGTCCCCTTCACTGCCAGAGGACGATGTCCAGACCCTCATCCTGACCATCACCAAGACCGATCCGGAGACCGGAGACCCGGCACTGACCACCGCGGAGGACAGGATGAACGGCTTGAAGGTGGTCGAAGAGCAGCTGTCCAGTAGAGGTGTCGACCTCCAGAAACTGTACCCGCACACGTACAGGAAGCTTCTCAAGTACGTGGCCGAGAACGAACCTTTCACCCCTGTCAGCATTTTCCCGATGGACCAGAGGAACGGACGAGTGTTCATGTGTATCATCCTACCCTGGGCCGACCCGGACATAATCGTGAACATTTCTTCAAAAAGCGGAGCGACGACTGGTAAGTCCTCCAAGAAAAAGTGGATTTCATAAGGTTGGGTATTTTAATACTTCAAAAAAATATATGAGTGAAAAGGGCTAACTTTTTTATTCCTCTCTTTCGTAATTTTTTTCAACTCCTCTAGTCTCCATTTCGTAAAAAAAGAATGACTGACGGACAGATAAAGTTGTTCCATTTGCTCGAGATCATCGTTTCAATATCGCGATTAGAGAAAATAAATTCGAGGCGCGAAATTTCGAGCATGAAATTCAAATAAATATCTTATTAAAATATTATTACAACTTCTGGCCTCTCAAAAATAATACCTCAAATTGCTAATTACGATTATCATCCTTTGAATAATGTCTCCATATACTGAATAATCTAAAATATCTAATTTAAAATTCATATTTTATTAAGATTTACTATACTAAGCTAACATTACCATCTCAATCTTTCGGTGCTTTTAAGAAAATATAGGTATCTGCGAAATGAACATTTTAGAATAATACAAGTAATCGGAGAATTAAAAATAACGGATTTCAATTATTCGGTGCTCTTAAAAGAATATGCATCTGCGAAATGAAAATTTTAGAATAATACAAAAAAAATAATTAAAAATGACGAAAATTATGAAGAAAGCGTACAGAGCAGTATTATATGAAATCTCGAACTTAGTAGTCAAAATACATAGTAACATATCAGTTAATTTGTGATATACATAGGGAAAAATTAATATAATTCTATTTCTTCAAACAGTTTGTTAAGTTTGATTCCTGTTAATAAAAAATTGCTTAATGATTTTTGACGAAAATGCTGCCGCATTTACAGTGCTATATAAAATTAGTTCTTGTAAAATTTTACAATTTTTCGGGATATGAAATATGAAGAGACTATTTTAAACAAAAAGTTATTATTACGTACCTTATATTTATTCTATTTTAAATATTAGTAATGGGAATATTTCTTATGATGTCACGCTCTCCATGCTGAAATTTCATTGGTTGTTTTGTTTAGTTTGACAAAGTGTTGAAACAAGCCCATTTTCAAAGGGGAAAAAGAAAAATTATCTACAATTAAACTCATTGTTGGCAATTTTAATTCAATTGTAAACATATTTTAAATTTCCTCAAACAACTTTAAGTCGATTACTTTTAAAATGAAATAAATCCATGACTTGAAACGCTTCGAACGTTATTTAATGAATTTACAAGAACTTCGACATCTTTGCTAGTATTTGAACACTTGGCTAATTACATGCTAATAATTAAGAACAATGTTTGTGCAGTATTAAAAACCAATGAAACATTAAACGTGAAATCAAATGGAACAACTCAAATAACGATGTATAAAAATGTGTGTACATAGAAATTATGACCTTATCCTTATTGTAGAATTAAATATTCCGTTGAATTTGAATGTATAATTGTTTATGAAATATATTGTTATTAATATTTTCAAATAAGAAAGATTGTTTCATTTATAGTTGTTTGATGTTTTGGTTTGTGTTGTTAGATTTGAATTTTTTATATGTATTTAAAATAGCTAGGTGTTTATAATCAACAAGTTCGGCATTTAATTATAGACCAATACACGGTATCACTTTGTCATTTGAAATGCTTGTTATAACATAAATCCTTAAATATAACTTATTACAAATATTATTTAATAAAAAAAACTTACACAATCTAAATATTTTAAATAAACTATAACAAAAAAGAGGTAAAAAAAATACTAATTAAGTTTTACTGAGGAACTAGCAAATGTATTAACACACTTTTTACCATTGTAGTTTATTTCATGAAGCTAATGCATTAAAAAAAAATGAAATTCCAAATTTGAGAAGAATAATCATGTTGGCAAAACTATTTTGAACCATAAAAGCTAGAACACTTCTGCTGGTAGTTCTTGAAACGTATATTTTTTTGTGTATGTGTTACACATTCATAATGAATACTTTACAATTGCAATTTTTATTTAGACCAAAACTCTACGTTCAAAATATTTTTATAATGCAATTTTCATCTGAAAGATGACCACAATTTCGTACTATTTAAAGCATTTTTTTGCGTGAAAGTTGACAGAGTTTCTGCACTTTGTTATAAAGTTTCTAGGGAAGGTGCGCTACCGCGCTCAAATCAGTGCCTCAGTGTTATCAATGCGAAAAACTATTTTCTCTGCCACATTTCTCCGGCTGTATTGAACATTTTTACAAACGATTTTTTTTTATTAAATGTAGATAACTTACAGGTCTCTATCTTCCCACTTTTAGCTTCCACACTACGTTTATAACGTAAAAAGTGGAAGGTTTTATAATCGTTCAGTCCGTCTGTCTGTCCGTCCGTCTGTCTGTCACCCACTTTCACAGAAAGAACCACAAGTCCCACATACAAGTGGGATACGTCATTTTAAAGCAAAAAATCAGATTAGGCTACATTCCAAATTTCATTAAAAAATTTAAATTAGAAGTTTATTTAAAATTTAAATAACTAAATTTTTTTTTATCTACATTGAAATAACATGCAAATTCTATTTTTATTCATATTTTCACTGTTGTCATCCACAAGTCCCACAGACAAGTGGGATACGTCATTTTGAAGCAAAAAATCAGATTAGGCTACATGCCAAATTTCATTAAAAAATTTAAACTAGAAGCTTATTTAAAATTTAAATAACTAAAAATTTAATCTACATTGAAATAACATGCAAATTCCATTTTTATTCAATATTTTCACTGTTGCCATTTCGTTAAACGTACGAGAAACTTTTGTTAAAATAAAAATACACTTTTGAAAGAATATTTATTTATGTGATATAATTCGGTTTGGATTGTTGTATTATCACAATAGAGTTCTTTTAATGGTTCTATATATATGTATGAAGAAAAATGCATAGAGAATTCTAACTTGGCATAAAAAAAATATGCTAAGTTTCGCTTTTATGTTTAAAGCATCAATTGTACAAATTATATATTTTTTTAACTATAAATTAATTTAACAAACTATAAATAAGTTAATTTTCGAAAGAAATGTAAATGGGAAATTGTGGCGACAAAAATATTTATTAAAAAAGATTACATCATTATTCTTCGAACTTCAAACAAATTTAGCAAACGATAAAGTCTAATTATTAAATCTGAGAAAAGAAGATTAATGAAAATAGTTAATTTTGGCGTTTAAAACTTTGAATTACAAATAGCTAAAGGCCCTGTTTTTATTAGAATTAAATCACATTTGCCATTCGCAACAATCGCTCGAGAAACTTTAATTCTTTTAGACAATAAATTAAAATAAAATTATTTTTGCGACATCGATCCGTTTGAAATGACGTCAAATATATTTCACTACGGAATCCTTGTATGTTGATATGAAATGTTTTCATTCTATTTAAAAGCGAGGAATATGACATATTTATTCTTTAAAATATAAATTAATTTTTGCAAACGATAAGTAATAATTATTGAATTTTCGAAATAAAATAAATGAAACTAGCCAAATTTAGCTTGTAAATGTTAAATATAGAATTAATGTTGTGTTTGGCGCGTTTTTTCCTGTTAAACACAAATATGTGGAAGCGAGTTAAGTGACAGATTCTGTTACAAACCTACTTTTTATTCATATTTTCACTGTTGCCATCCACAAGTCCCACAGACAAGTGGGATACGTCATTTTGAAGCAAAAAATCAGATTAGGCTACATTCCAAATTTCATTAAAAAATTTAAATTAGAAGTTTATTTAAAATTTAAATAACTAAAAATTTAATCTACATTGAAATAACATGCAAATTCCATTTTTATTCAATATTTTCACTGTTGCCATTTCGTTAAACGTACGAGAAAATTTATTTAAAATAAAAATAAACACTTTTGAAAGAATATTTATTTATGTGATATAATAGGGTACTTGACTGCATCGCCAAAATACCTTCCAATATTATTTAAATTTTAGTTGAAAGTCAAAAATAACAAATGCATATAATTTTTTTGCGAAATAAATCTTTAAATTATTAAAAAAATCATTTTAAAAAGGCATTTTTTTCACGTCACGTGTTCACAAACACAACGGTTTGGCTGACGTCACTTGTAACTATAAACAAACCGGCGTGATGTTTTTTGTTTTCTGATTAAACTTGATTTAATCTAATTTACTCTTGAAATAATAAATATTGAGATAATGTAAGGCTTTTTACAGAAGCGGATATTTCAAATTTGCCTAAAATCGATTCCAATGTGGTGTTTCAAAGTTTGTTTATAGTCACTAGTGACATCACAGATACCACGTGACAGCCAGGAAGCGTTTTCGGGAGTGATTTTTCGTCCTAATTTTAAAATTTATTTTTCTGCCTTTTTATGGGGTATTTGAAAAAAAGAAAAAAATACGGGTCTAATATTTTTGGCATAAGAATATTTTAAGCCAATAAAAAAAATTTAGTCAAGTACCCTATTCAGTTTGGATTGTTGTAATATCACAGTTCTTTTGATGGTTTATTATATATGTATGAAGAAAGATGTATAGAATTCTAACTTGGCATAAAAAATATGCAAAGTTTTGCTTTTATTTTTAAAGCATCAATTGCAGTAATTATATATTTTTCGAACTGTAAATTAATTTAACAAACGATAAATGACTGAATTTTCGAAAGAAATGTAAATGGTAAGTTGTGACGACACAAAGATATTTAATAAAGAAGATTACATTATTATTCTTCGAACTTCAAACAAATTAAGCAAACGATAAAGTCTATTAAATGTGAGAAAGAAGATTAATGAAAATAATTAATTTTATCGTTTAAATGTTTAATTACAACTAGCTAAAGGCTCTGTTTACCGAATTTCTTTCTGAGGTGTATAAACAGTTTGTTTCCTGTTGAGCACAAATGTTGTGTGGAAGCGGTTTAAGTGACAGATTCTGTAACAAACCTACTTGTTTGAAATTGCTTCGAATATTTTGTGTAAAATTATTTATTGAAAATTTAAAAAAAATATTCGAACTAATTTCAAAAAGTGGGAAGGTCGGGACCTGTAAGACAGCTACATTTATCACATAAAAAAATCCGCTTGTAAAAATATTCAATACAGCCGGAGAAATGTGGCAGAGGAAATATTTTTTTCTCCATAGGATTAACACTGAAGCACTTTGCTTTGGAGATCCCCGGTCCAGCGCGCCCATTCCCCCTTAAGTTAGGAGATGATGTAAAACTAAAAAAAATATTTAAAAAAAAACTTATTACTTTTCAGAGTGATGCCTGTATAAAATGGACTATTTTTAATGTCTGGCTGCTATGTTGATAAAAGTTAGTCAAATAAAAGATAATAGCAAAAAAATATCATTTGTAAAAAAATTAACATCGAATGGTTCTCAATTGTACAGTGCTAAAAAAAATATGAACTTATTATGCATATAAATCTATTTTTGTGCAGTGTTGTCATTTATGAAAAGCCCGTAATAGTTCATGTCGATAGTAGTTTTTTCTATTTCATTGAAACATTAAATTTTGTGCCAAATAAAATAATTATTTCTTTGTGGTTTTTCCACTGAATATTAAATAGACTTTACTAACTGACTGTTCTTGTATGATTAAATATTTTGTTTTATACCCCAACACGAAATTTTTCAGATATTTTTAATCAAATAATTTATGATTAGTAGCCTCAAAGTTGAAAAAAAATTATTGCATAAACATTTTTAAAGTTTTTGTCTTTATATGGAATGAAAAAACATTTACTGAGCTAATTTTGGAAAAAAGTTTTTAATTTTTATTTGGTAATTTATAAAGTAAAGTGTATTTATTCGTAACCCCTAATCGTTTTTAGCTATTCTTATGAATTAATTTATTTCTAGCAAAAGAATTTCACCTTGCTTATTATAACACTTTATAATTTTTACAGTAACTTTTTTTTTAAAAAAATTATTTAAATGTGTAAATAAAAGTTGGTAATTTCGATACAGACCAGAAATGTAATAAACAAAATAATATTATATTTAGAAACTAATTGTTGCAAAAATAACCCACTAATTTATTGAACAAAAATTTTTATCTAAGCAAGTTTAAGTTTTAAAAAAAATTATAATTTCATTCAATGTAACAAAAAGTTACCAATCCTAATAAAGTACAAATTGTTTTAAATACAAACTATATAATTCTATATATAACTAATTTTTAATTTAATGCAATGCCAAATGTCGCCGGCCCCAATTTAAAAAATAAATAAACATAAATCACATAAAGTAAAAAAAAACTGTACACCTCACTTTTATACAAAAATGATAACACTGCATATTCTAATTAAACTTCGCCTACTTTGAATGCGTACAGTTAAAAAAGCCTTCAATTTCATCAAATTAATCAATTAAAATGTTATAAGACTATGTTGTTCTGTGATACATGCAACTAACTATTTATATGACATGTGTGTATTATATTAATAAAGTGTGTTTAAATGTGTTGTCGTATTTCATGTTTCATCAATTTGTTGTTACAGATGAAGTTCAGTGAAAGTGTGATAAGCGTAAAAAGTTACGATAAAAGTGGAAAAGTTATTTTTCTCTGTAAAATAAAGTGAACACTAAAAACGAGGCAATATTTAGAAATTTATTTCATCAAGTTTTTCTTTCGTTGTTGAATTAACGCTGCTCTAGAGCTATTGGCATTGAGCCTCGTGACTTAGAATCGCGGTCAAATGACGAGGCCTAATTTCTAAATAAATCACGTTTAACGAAACTGTTGTATGCAATAACGCAAAGATGAATTACACTTTTCCTAGTTGCAAGGTAAGGTAAGGTAATCGTTTCCGGCTGCCTATTTCAAGCCTCCTTCAGGAGCTTTAACACAGCCAAATAACGCCTCGTAATTTAGAACCCTGGTCAAGTGACGACGGTTGCAAGGTTCTAAAGTCTTTTACAAACATCAGCTCTCTAAACAGTCTTTGCCACAAGTTTTAACTAATCCTTACTATTTCTGAACACTTCTTGAGTGGCAACAGTTCCACAGGTAAAGAAAATAAGGAAGAAATTAATGAATGTAGAGGGCGGATCTTACCGTGTCCAACCACCAATGAAAAAAGCAGGAAAGATTTACGTCATGTGAAACAAGTTAATTTAATTCTAATGATCCACAGTATTTCGAGCTACGTTTTTAGTGTGAATGATAATTTTACAGAGAAAAGCTTTTCCTGCATATATGCGATATAAGTGCATTGTCTGAAATGTTGTCTACACATTTCCGAATATTGTGTGTTATATTTATAAAAGGAATTGTGATTGAGGAATTACAGATTGCATAAAATGTTTCATGTTTTGGAAAAGTTTGTATGGAAATATGAATGAACAAGAGAGCAAGGAGAATCTATTATGGTCTATTCATTAATTGTATTGTAAACCTTTTTCAATATAACAAATACCTTTGACCCTATTTTCTTACAATTCTGCTGTTATTAGATGCAATATTTCCATAAAGTAGAAAATTTCCATACACATAGACATGATTAAAATAGGCAACAGAAAGTGGAGATATTGAGGAATGGTGATATAGATAATGGCTAATGGTTTTAATCGCTTTTTGATTACCAGGAAGATAGAACTCAAGCGAATTAAACAGTTTCTGCCTTATAGTTATTCAATAGCAATCAATAACAAGTTTAAAATTTATAAAATTGCTGGTTATTTTTTTTAAGATAGAAGTATACAAAAACTCAAACTTGAAATTCCAGTCATTTTAAAAAATGAAATTAATTCTGCAGATTCAATAAAAGACTATAAATAATAAACATACCTGCATCTGATACATGTGGATATTGTACTACTATACAAAACGACTAACATCTGACTTATTCTTGTCTATTGTACATAATTGCAGGAATTAGTACAATTTACCTATTGGGTGCAGAAATAAAAAAAAAATGAAATATTATCAACTGAATTCAGGATCAGAAATTTTTTCTGGTGTTAAAATATCATAAATAATAAATAAAAACTAAATCCGAATGTGTTATAAAAAATTTATTTTAAAACTAAACAACCATGTACTAATATTCTATGATAATTACAAAGCGAACCAAAATAATTTACTGCTTGAAGTTTTAAAAAAATTAAAAATGATTAAAAATACTAAATGATTGAAAATATCATATATATATATAACAAAAAGAATATAGTAGGCAGATTCAGTTTTAAAAAAATAGTTAAAATAGAAAAAAAAAGTATTCAAGGATAGAGGAACGACTAGTGGAAAAAGGTTTAAAAGAAAAAGAAACTGTTATATAATGTGTGAGAGAAATCAGTGTGTTAAAGATAATTTTTGTAAAATTTAACTTCACAATGCTTATGGAATATAGTTGTGTAACAAGATTTATTAAAATGTTTTTTGCAATAAAGTTTTGCTTGTATTTACTTGAATATTGCTTGCATTTATTACCATAAAACTTTTTATTTAAATATTGAAGTAAAAATAATAAAATAATTAAAAATTATTAATAAAGTCATTAAAAATGTCCAACATCCATAGGGCAGAACTTTTGATCATACAAACTTGAAAAAAGCACAACACCGACGAAGCGCTACTAAGTGGTTTATTTCAATAAAATCATAACTTTTAAAAAATTAGATAAGATATTAAGTATATTTTATTAAAAAAAATATTTTAGGATTATAGTTTGGAAATAATCGTTAAACAGTTTTATCCCTTTCAGTCCTAAAAATTTTCTACACAAGAAAAAATCTGATACTCATAAAATAAGCTCATTTTAGGTCTAAGATAAAGATAAGAGTTCCATAAGAATTTTTTTTTTAATTTTATAGTTGATTTTTGAACTTACACTACTTACAAACTTACACTACTTAAAAAAGAAAACATGGTTATATTCAATTGAAAGCATGAAACTTCCAATTGAAGTGTAAGTGAAAGTGTAAAGTGAAGTGTAAGTAAGTGAAAGTGTAAAAGAAAACATGGTTATATTCAATTGGAAGCATGAAACTTCCAATTGAAGTGTAAGTGTAAAGTGAAGTGTAAGTAAGTGAAAGTGTAAAAGAAAACATGGTTATATTCAATTGGAAGCATGAAACTTTATTTAAGTTTGAAAAGGAAGGTATGAAAGCAATTATTTAGGTTTTTATTACTTTAAAAAAAATTTGCAGCTAGGCATTGTTTATAATATACATAAATTTAACTTAAGATAATTTCTAAATTGAAAATATAAATTTCAAGAACGCATGCACGAAGTTGTCAACCTACACAGCAAAGCCACCAATAAGGGTTGACTTACCCAGCAAGTCCCAATGATGCCATTTGGCATCATGGCTTTTCAATAATGGAAAACAACAAATTGAAAAAAATATTTTATCAAGAAGAACCTCTAATCATATATTTTAAAGTATCTGAACATATTCTCAAAAAATTTTTAGTCGTTCTTTCAACCAAAATATTTAAAATAGTGTTTTAATTATGTCAACTTTTCAAAACTGAAGTTAAACGCAAGTTAGCTATTTTCCAATTAAAAATAATAATATGGCTGACTCTATTAGGATTAATAAAAAATATTTTCTAATAGAAAAAAGTTTGAAGAATTGAATGATGTGCTTTTGGATATTATAAATGGCTATAGACGATAAGAAAAAAATTTCTAAAATGATGCCAAATGGCATCATTGGGACTGAAATTGTTAATAGTATTTTAACACGCAAATAATTTATAATTGTTTAAAATTAGTCCTAAATATTAGCAGGTAGAAACAAAAAAAATATTAAATTTTCATACATATGAAAACCTCCAAAAGAAACACACATATAAAGAAAACTATTGACCAACATTAAATAGTTTTTATTTTTGTTATTACAACTATAAAATAAACAATATACTAAATGCAAAAATTTAAAGCATATATTATGTAAATAAAAGCAAATCGAAAAATACACAGTAAACTATATTTTAAGTTATCTAACAGAAAATATTTTTAAAAAATGATGGTAAATTGTATCTCGAATCACCATTTATATATTTTATCAGACAGAACAGTCAATACTAACATAAAATCCTCTGTAGTAAAAATTCTAAACGAAAAGTGATGCAAAAAGGTTTTGTAATCAACATCGAACTTTCAATAAGGTACACATAATTTTTCATATTACTTTGAAGGCCATCAATAAAAATTATTTTATTGATGGCCTAATTTAACAATTTTAATTATTCTACAAGAAATTTTACAAATTTATAAACTAATGTTTGGTAAATCCGTGGAATTTTCAAAAATATCATAACTTTCAGGAATAGGAACAGTTAGATTCCAAATGAGCACAAATTGCTCAAAAGACATATACTATACTACATCCAAAAAAATATCATTAAACTAGTTATAGTTTTGTTTATACCAAGCTTTCTGAACATTAAAATATACAGTAAATGTAAAAACAAATGCATGTGAAATTCAAACTTTATTTATAAATATTTAGTGCTTTCTTTATCACAGACCATATTGCCCCAACAAAATGAATAAAAAAATTTCCAAAAGGGGAAAAGTTACGGAAAACGGAGTACATGTACAAAGAAGTCATATCTAATTCGTTTGCATTATGGAAAATAATTTATTAACTCATTAATTTAGTAACACATTTCATGTTGTGCACTTTTAGCTTGCATACTATAAAACCTGATCCTGGCATGTTTATTTCAAAGCCAGGATACTTTTAAGCCTCCCATAAATATAGCAACTTTATATTATGAAAGAAGACTACTCAATGAATTCAATATAATTTTTTTACATTATAAATTATAAAAATATATTTATTTTTACATTGTAAATTATTTACTACACAAATTTTTAATTTAACAAAAATTTATCACTACTTTTTTTCCCCACTACCTATTAGTACCATCTATACATTTATTGTATAGAACAATTTCAAGCTTAAAAATGTTATGGACTTATGGTTGAAAACAGTGAACAGTCACTGTGATTAGAATACAAAAAGTGAGGAAATTCTACAAAAAATTCTTTTGTATGTCAGACACTTTCACTTTGTTAATAGTGAATTTTAGGATGGAGATATTGTTAAAATATTTTTTTTGTTCAAAATTTAATTAATATTTTTGTTAATTATTTATGCAACAACTTAAACACTAATGAACCAAGAAGTTCAGCTGTAGGTTAAAAAAAATATTGTATAAAAAAGTATTTTTAAATAAGTTTTGTGCGAACACTTGATCACCAAAAAACAATATACAAAGGATGTAAATAAATGAACAAGTGTTCTATAAAATACAGGTCAGTAGTTATAATAGTCTTAAGGATAGGTTTAATAAAAAAATCAGAATTAATTAAATTATGTATTTATATGTATCATGAAAGTTTTCCTTCATTTTAAAATTTCAGTAACTGAAAATTTTAGATAAACAGTTTGTCTTATGCTTGATATATAAATGCAGGCATGGGTTTATTGAAGAAGATTGAAGTTATCGATAGTATTATTAGACAGAATTTTTAACAATTTGCACAAAATTCTATTTTTTTAACGGTATATATGTAACCTTTTTTTAAAAGAAAACTTGCTAATAAAGATATTTTGTATTAAATTATTTAAACTTATGGTGAGGCAATTTTTTTTATTATAACCATTTTTAAATAGTATTTCTCTTTCATAGCCTTATGAGTCAGCTACCAAGAAAGAAGAGGGAAAAAAAACATTTTATGCTTTCTTATGAAACAAAGTATGCACAACTCTATAAACTATAATATAGGAATCATTCATTACATTAAATGATAAAAAAGAAGAAGAATTAATAGGTGAATATAAATTACCATACATTTGCATCCATAGCATAAAAAAGCATTACTTACTATGTATAAAATTAGAAAATAAGTCAACTAATATATACATAATTCCAAAAATATAAAGCTGTAGCTTAACTTAAAATCGTCACCAGAGAAAACCATACCTTACAATAAAGCTGCCAGAAAGATACAAAGCTCTAAAGTACTGAAACTAAACTTATGAAATAATCACATTTATACCTATTGTTCTAAGTAGAATTATAAATATACAATTTTGAAAAACCAACCAACACTAGCACAATATTTGCTCAAGTAATGAATAAAATGCTTCTTTTGTCCCCTGCATTAGGACACAAAAGAGTAGGAATCATTAGTTACCCTAAGTAGTATAACCATTTCCAGATTATAGTTTGATTACAAATAAATTTCTAAAACATAAACAATTTCTAAAAAAGTAACTAAACAGAAATGCATGACTGTTCATAAATATATGTAAAAATAACATAGAAATATATTTGTTGCGATAAAAATCTACAATAAAAGCAATTAGCGCATACTAGTAGATTACTAGCCAGTTACAATATGCAAATGTTTTGATAAAACATTCGTATATAATATTTAATATGCTAGTAAAAAAGCATATAACATAAATGGTAATTTCATACTACCACCCCACAACTGAAAAAGTATAAGTAAATAAGCTTATAATTTTGTAATGCAATTACAATAATAAAAGCACTACAGAAATAGAATCTAAAAACTGTATAAATAAAAGCTGCCAAGCAGTTATAGTAAATGATTTTTTCACATATAAATAAATCACATAATAGTAAAATGCACATATCATTCAAAATAAACACATCAATAAGTTCTAAATGTTTACTGATTTGTGGCTTGGTTTTGTAAAGATGTATACTTCATAGGAGTTACTCCCAGAACATTCCACGAGGACTGCAGAGAGTTCATTTTTCTTTGATTCCCATTCCCAACATTTACAGGAGTTAAATCACTGAAATAGAAGGCGAAAGAAGTATTTAAGTAATAATACAAGGATTGACATGCATAAATAATAATAGTTTTACAAATCTATTCTTTTTTCTCCTCAATCCGATTAAATAAAAAAAATTAAAGTTGTAATTTTATTGTGCAAAAAGATTTTTTACAAACAAATAAAAATAATATTAAAATACTTCAAATATCAATATGGTACTGATATTTTCAGTTCATATGTTTTTTATCAAAGAACTTTTACCATGTTAATAATATCTACTATCTATTGTGGTTAAGGTAGATCTCTGCCTCTTGGAAGGCTTAATTTTTTATTTCTTTATATTTTCGCTTAAAATTTTCAGCATAGTTGAAAAATATGAATATTAGAACAACTGTTTTAAAAAAATATTTTTTTTTAGTTTATGGACAAAAAGGTTGACATTTCACCCCGATTTTTTCAAATATTTAAAGCCTTGCTCCCCCCTTAATTTTATAGATTTGAGTCTAATTTGTTTTTTTACATCACTATACAAGTGTGTAGAACAAAGCTATGTTGAGACATTTTACAAATAATAAAAAAATAATTTTTGGCAAAATTAATTGTTAAGGACACTCAATTTTTTGAGAAAAAGAACGTATTTTCAATGTAAAATGTATATATTTTTTAACTTAGACAATCATATTTCATAAAAACTCAACATAGGTTTGTTTACTACATCATATGTAATAACACAAAAGAAAAATTAACTTAATAGGATGATTTTCCTCTGAGCCTTAGCGGTTCGAAGAAGGTGAAAAGCTCAGAAATATGTTTCCGAGAAAAAGACGGTTAAAGATGTTACCTAGTTGTTATTAAAAGTACTTATACACGTAATCTAAATTGTACGAAAAACACATGAACCAAACTGCTGACGACTACCAAATTTGGACAACATATTCTTCAATATGTAAGTTATTATTTCTGATAATAAAATTTTTTTCAAATTATTTTTCGATTTTCATGGTAGAGTTCTAAGTATGGTCAGTCTCATAGACCCACTGCATATGTTTTGAAATCCCAATTTCTGTATAAAAGTACTTCTTTAAAATGTAAACCCCTTTTCTCCAGGCAATAAAATTGTAATGACACTAAAAGAAAATAAATTTAAAGGGAGAATATTGTCTGATAATTTAATTATTATCAAAATTGTAACTGAATTCCATTTAAATTATATTTTATTTTTCTTTGTAATATATTTTTATTTTACTGATATAAATATTCTCTTACTTAGTGGGAAAATGAATCAAATTTTAAAGCAGTAATTACATTCACAGAGAAATTAGGATTTTAATAAATACATCAGGTCTATGAGGTAAACATCCTTTTAAAACACATTTAACTAAATTTATAAACGAAAATATTTTAGCATTAACATCATTAATACTAGCATGCTTCTGTTTATAATAAATGACAAAATGCAGGTGATAAAATTTTTAAATATATTTTAACAAAAGACAAGCATGAAATTATTTTAAAAAAATAATAAATAAAATTTAAAATTTAATAAAAAAATTACCGGCTATTTGGGTTTCGGTTCCACCCACCAAGCTCTTCAGAAGATACAGGATATTTAGTGTAGCTATGCATAGCATCATTAACGCCCCAGTCTTTTCTTTCTTTGTTCAAGTCTACAGATTTACAAGTTAAATAAAATAATTTAAATATTAATTCAAGGTTTAAAACTTTGTAAGTATAAAAGAGTCATAGAATATAAAATAAATGAGCGGTATATTGGTGGAAATTGGATATTCATAGATATTGGACACAAATTATGATTATAAACTATAGAAAAAAAATTGACTAGTAAAAAATTACATATATTTTAATTTCCCTAATGTACAGCTACAAAATATTTTTTATTGCCATATATAGTACATGGATATCTTTTTTTAATTAAAAATCACTATTTTGATATTTATCTATAATTACACTAGTACAATTTTAAATATAGCTTTACTAAAATTAAAATGCATAAAATTGCTATATTTGTTAGGTGAATAAATCTTAATCATGTTCATTAAAAATGCATTAATCAGCTTTAACAAAAAAACAGACTATTAAACAGTCCAATCTCTTTTACCCAACTTATAATTGCATAAAAATGTTCAGAATAAGAAATGGTTCTAATAACACAACACGGATTTTTCTTATAAAGACTAAAGTACATGACACCTGTGCTATAAAAAGCGCAAATCAAACAATAATAATGCAGTAAGAAAAGGAAAAAAGAATACTTTAGACACTCTCTTAACCATCTTAAATAGGATTGAGGGCAAACCAGTTAATGGAAAATCCAGTTAAACCAGACAAGTGAAATTAATTGAAATTACATCCGATTGCATGTTTATACATAGATGATATTTGCCTTATAAATAAATGCACAAATAAAACAAGTAGGTTTGTAACAGAATCTGTCACTTAACCCGCTTCCACACAACAGTTGTGTTTAACAGATAAAAAGGCGACAAACACAGCATTGATATTCTATATTAAACATTTACATAATAAATTTGGCTAATTTCATTTATTTCATTTCGAAATTTCAATAATTATTACTTATCATTTGCAAAAATTAATTTATATTTTAAAGAATAAATATGTAATATTCCTCGCTTTTAAATAGAATTAAAACATTTCATATCAACATACAAAGAATCTCGTAGTGAAATATATGCGAAGTCATTTTAAACTGATCGATGTCGCAAAAATAAATGAAGTTCAATTTATTGTCTAAAAGAATTAAAGTTTCTCAAAAGATTGTTGCGAATGGCAATGGTGATTAAATTCTAATAAAAATGGCTTCCTATGCTTTTTAAATTATCATTAAATTTTGCAGTTTTTTAAATAATTGAAGTACTTCGAATTCGAATTCTTTTCTGAAATTTTCAATGTATATTCTAATTTCAATGCAGTGAATTTTTTGACGTATCACACTTGTCCGTAGCATTTGTAGTTTGGGCTATGAAAGTGGGTGACGGACAGACTGAACGATTATAATACCTTCCATTTTCTACGTTATAATGTAATGTGGAAGCTAATAATGCACTATTTTATTCATTGTATTTAAACATTAGAATTTACACACATACCATTAAATAAAATACATAACCATTTTTGTTGAAGCCTAGAAAATCTGAAACTTGCCACATAGATTTGTAATTTTTTTTATCAGCATCATATAAATGAGGGGTTGATAATGAAACAAGCTTTTTTTAGTTAATTTTTTTAATTTTAAAAAAGAAAAATATATGGCCAGTTTAAGAGTACATCCAATTTAACATAGTTTATTTACTGTACATACCTACTGTACTTTAAACAGAAAGAGTTGAGATTCAAACACATTTCAATTCTTTATGAATAAAAAATAATTATAAACTTAGAAACCATTAATCAAATAATACTCACGTGTGTTAAGACCAACTCTTCTAGGAAATATATTTGGATCTCCTATTTTCCTACGGCAATTATCAGGCTTTTCTTCAGCTCCGTCCCAATGCAATAAACTAAATGCCAAATTATAGTTTAGTAAAATTTATTTGCACTTCTTAACAAAAACTTTAAAGTGGAAAATTGGAAATTTTCATTGCTTGATGATTAACAACTCTAAAAAATATGCGAGCTTTAACAAAAAATAAAATAAGAATTAATTTTCAGAAATAATATAAATAAAAAAAATTAATAAAAAATTACACAAATCTGAATGATATAAAAATGTAGTACATATTTTAAAATGTTTTTATATGGAGGAAATAAATGAACTACCAAGTAAAAAAATCAGAAACTTTCATAATTTAACAGTCATTACAACTTAACTGCAAAAATTAAAAGTGATTATTTTCTTAAAAGTTAAGAATTATTTTAATAAAGAATTAACAAAAGAAAAAAATTAACTACAAAAATATATAATTTTTTTGTAATATTTGCAAATTCTACAGATATTATTTAATGAGTTTTTCCCTGCAATACTGAATTGAGTAGTTTAAAGAAAGGTATTTTAAACTTTGAAATTTAGACTTAGATAAGATTAACCATTAAAACCAATTAAAAATGTAACGTTTTCCTTATCGAGAGTTTTGGTTGAAATCAGACTGGATTGAAGTTTTACTATAATGATGCCCTACTTTACAATTCCAAGTGCCATTAAAATACTTATAGATCTAAATATTCTATATATGCGAATTTTTTAGTTGATATTTTATTAATACAAATCATCCATTAAAAAAAAAAAACTATTTTACTTATCGAAAACTTTTTAGTGCATATTTCAAGGTGAATACCATTTAATCTGCATTTGAAATATTTAAAAATATAAAAATAAACTTATAAATAATAAATTAATTAATAGCAACTAATAAATTGTGGGTGTGTTTGATAATAAAAATCTTGTCTTACTTTCCTGTCGAAGCATAATAGCTTTTATTTTTTATTCTTTTTGTATTAAGAGATTGAGTGGGTTGAAAATCTTTCATCTAAAAAAAAATATTTTTTTATATCTAAAGAGATTTGTTAAAAAATTATATAAATAAAACCATTAGGTGAAGTTATACAAAACAAACAGATAACAAAAATTAAAATTACAAGGCATTACATAACATGAGTCAGTGTTTCACAAATAAATGACACAAAAAAACAGTGCTTGTTTTAGTTAATGCAGGCTGAACTTAGAGATTTTTTTTATTTAACACACTAATTATGAAATAAACAGACAAAAAAATAGTTATTTAAGCAACTAGTGCCGAAAATAATACTTTATTAAGCGAGTGGCTTTTATGTCACGAGACCGTAGGTCGAGTGAAATAGTGACAAGAGCTTAATAAAGTATTATTTGGCACGTGCTTGCTTACAATATTTTTTATAATAACGTGCAAAAAAGTATTTCTACCAATGAGTGATTTTCATGACATCATTTAGTTTCCATGGCGATATTCGAAAATGCAAAGTAGTAAAAGAAAAGTTGTAAAATAATTTAATAATTTGTGTAGTACTTGTAGTTTCCATGGAGATTGGAAAATGCAAAAGTAATGAACCAATAGAAATAAGTGAGTTTCATGACATCATTTAGTTTCCATGGAGATATTCACGACATCATTTTGTTTTTCTATCAATCAGATACTCTTATTTACTTTACCGCACTAGTGCCGAAAGTACTACTTTCGGCACTGTCTGTGACGTAAGCACGTAAAGTGTCATTTTTGCAACGATTTATGAATGAATATGATATAAAAAAGTGAACTTTTTTGCACGTTGTTATAAAAAAATATTTTAAAATTCATTAACCAAAATACATTTTTACATATACAGTCACAAAAATTAAAATACACTCTCATACGCACACATAGATTAAAATATACCTTACCGAATCTTGTGCATTGTCATTTGGAGAATTTCTTAATTTAATAGGCGGTGTGTTTTGAACTGCTAAAATATATAAATAACTGAATTATTCTTCATATTTTGATTTACATATAACACTAGCAGTATTTGTGTGCAACTGATAGAATACTGGTTTGCTTAAAGCAGTGAAATGTTTGAATAGCATTATAGTTAATATATTTTAACATTGCAAAACATAAAAATCTCAATTAAAAAATTTAGCAAAATAATTTACTTAAAATATATCAGAAAAAATATGCAAACTACATTATATTGATAGTGTATATAACCATTACACGGCATTAAAAATAAGAACAGTACAATTATCAATTAAATTTATGTTGATCCAATCTAAACTTACAACTAATACCTTGTTTTAATATAATTAAAACATTTCGATGTCAGTGCAACAGTAATACTTTTATACATTGGTCTTTAAACTAAATTACTCACCATTGTTATTATAAAGAAAAACAGGTGGTCTTGTTACTATGAAACAAAATAATAAGAAAATAATAATGAACAAAATAATAAGAAGAAAAATATTAGAAAAATCATAATGAACAAAAAATATAAAACCAAAAAAATAAAGAATGTAATTTCTTTAAAATATTAACATCACTTAAAACAAAGTAAACAATTTTTATTTCTTAAAATTAAACACAACAGAATTAAGTATTGATTAAAACAAGCATTTTAATTTTTGATAATTTGCCTTAACTGCAAGCACTTTTAAAAGATAAGTCTGTGACAAAACATACCAGGCCTATTGTCTAAAAACCCAGGATAAATCACAAAATTGTTGTTTTGCTGCACTGGATCTCTTAGATTGTAATGCTTTTCCAAAAAGGCAAGACATTTGAATGAAGGACGGTCAACTGCCAATTTTTCAGGTTTTAAACCTTCTGCCTGCATGAAACAATCATAAAATAAATTAAAATTATAAAACTTTTAATAGCATTATCTTCAATATGGGGTGAAGATTAATTATATAAAAGTTATAGCAACTTATTATTAGTTCAGTTATTTTTTATTACAATCAAAAGAGTGAAAAAGTGTTTGAAACCTTGGAATGCAATAGGAAAATTTATAGTCCAATTAATGATTTTTGAGTTATTTTCCTTCCAAGATTTTTTTTTTTTTAATTTATAAAAATTTACACTGTTTAAAATTATTTTAATAAAATGAGTTTACATACTGATTAAAAATTTTATCTACTATTTCAAAAATAATTTTTTTAACAATTTACTAAAAAGAGTATTGATAAGAAAACTGCAGTTAAAAAGCACACACAATTTACTTTTGAAAAGGGTGGAATGTTTAAATTATGAAAGTCCATTATTAAATTTGACTGACAACATACAAATCTAAAGAAATTTGCTTTTTATTTATTAGAACACATTTAAAATGACTTTTTCACAAGTAAATTTTTTCTAATAACTTTATTTTTTGGCTTTTTTTTCTAATATCTTAACTAATCGCTTTTGTATTCAAAACAAGATTTAAAAATCTTGTAAACCATAGATATTACCTCATATTTCCTTTGCATCATTTTTTTAGAAACTTATTTTCTATGCCCTGTAATGTTTTTAAAGCAAATTGTCTCAGGATTTTTTTCAGTGTAATGTCTCTTTTTGTGCTTTTACTGTTCTAATTTAAAGTGCTTTATGATGTGCATTGTAATTGGATTGTTTTCCCAATATGCATCTAAAACAAATTTTAAAAAATATTAAATATCAGGACTAAATTTTTTAATACCTGTAGCATAGCATTGAACAACTCATGTCCAAAACCACAGCGTTGTGTTGATTCATGAACATAAAAATCTAAAATACACACTGGATCAACTTCATGGTGGGCACCCATATCATCCCTTACAAAAAGACGTTTTATTCCAACTTTCAGCATGCCAATGACAGACCTTTAAATAAAAAAAAGTGAAATATTTTTTTAAAAATTTAAGGTCACATAGGAACAGAGCACGAAGGAGTTGAAGGAACAGCAGAAATAAAAGCTTTAAGGAAATATGTCATCTAAAACAAGCCGATTTCAGCTGAATTTTATTATTAATTAAATAAACAATATAACGAACAATAATTACCTTGATTGGGTGGCATCTCTGATAATATAAATTTTTTGTTGACTGGAGTTAAGTAGTTTCTTCAAAGTAGTGATTGCACTATGAAGGTTTTGTGCCTATAAAAGTTTTAAAACTATTGAATAAACTGAACTGTACCCAAATACCTACATTACAATCATGATCACTGTAACTTAATAAAAATGAAATATAATAATTACAGAATACAAGAAATTAATCACATTCTCATTTGACCTTAATTTATTTTTTAGCTCTATAGGAGCACCTAATAATTGAATAGGTATACATGGGGAATAGAATTAATCCTGACTGCTCCATTGCATGGCTACTCCATTATTTAAATAAAAAAGGGCTTTTTATAGTGGATAACTATTATGGATAGTTAAATACAGAAGCTAACTAGCAAGTTTGACATTGGATAGATGCGTTCAATTTTCTTTTATCTGAGCAAAATAGGTATTTGAAGAAATATTTTACTTTTAAGTTAAATTATTTGATATGATTCTAACTAATTAAGATCCATTGAAAAGGAAAACATGAGTGTTAACCTATACTAAAGGTTTGGTTTGATTTGTTCCAAAATAAGAAGTTCTTGTCCATAGTAAGCAGAACTGTTTTGAACATACCCGCGCTGAAGCACGACCTAAAGCATCAATCACTGTTTCCAATTCTTCTTTTCGCCTGAAAAAAAAATAAATATAGATAAAATCAGGAACATCAAAATCTATCATTAACATCAAAGCATGTTTGGATACAACATGTTGGGAATTATGTCAACAAATAACGGTACAGCTATGATATAATGGTCAGATTGTTCAGTGATGAGTTTGAACATTTAAACATTTAAAATTGTACGACTAAATGTGAAGCGGAATATTTACCAAATTTGGGCATTTTTGTTGCTTGGCAACTTAGCACAAATCAAGAATTTACATCATAGCTGTTCCTTAATATCAAGCACAATTCCAGTAGTAACTAAAACTCTCATAAAATTAGTATCATCATCACCATATTTGGCACGACAGCTCAGGGTGAGCCAAGGCCTTTTGTTGGAGACTTCTCCAGGACAGCCTACTCTTGGCCTGGGTCTTCCAGTTTTTTACTTTTACGATTTTAAAATCCGACTCCACAGAGTCAATCTATCGTAGTTTTGGTCTACCTCATCTCCGTGTTGTGAGAGGTTTGGCAGAAAATACCTTTTTTGACTGAGTTTTCTTCTTTCATGCGTATTATATACGCAGCCCAGTTCATCCTTGTTATTCTGATAGTTGTAACATATTTTTTTAATTATTATATATTTTTTAGCATAAAATTAGCAAATAAAGTAAAATTTTGATATAATCCCACACTCTTGGTGGCAAACCGAAAAAAAGTGCCAAGCCAGAAGAAGATGGCACCAAACGAAAATGATAATGTGGCTGAAAGTGAATATAGAGGGGCAAGTTATATCAAAGTAGGGTTACCAAGATAGTGCAATGATAGCCAGACAAAATAATTTTTGCCAATGGTGTGGCCTCTCATAGAATCCAACCACAACCAAGACTACACAAATACTCACTGTTATACACCACTAATGAAAATATATCTATGCCATACAATACAGGGTGTCCGTAAAAAAATGTCCGAGTTTCAAATTGTGACCTGACATCACGCCTTGTGATTTCTTCCTTTGGGGCTTCGTAAAAGATCGCGTCTACGCTCCACCCCTACCCCACGATTTACCAACCTTGAAAGGTAGAATTGCACAGGATGTTGCTTCCATTACTCCGGACTTGCTGCAGACAGTTTGGATGTGTGCCATATCACTAAAGGCGCACACATTGAGCACTTATAGGAAAAACTTGGTTAGTTTTCCTTCAATATCATGCATGATTTGTTATACTTAGTATAAAATAAACTCCTGTAATATATCATTAAAACTCGGACATTCTTTTAAAGACACCCTGTATACTAAACACTTAATTAGCACATTAAAGAAAAACTTTGGTTACAAAAAGAAAGTATAGTAAACTAATATTATACAAAATAGTTACTTTTTCACTCTAATGTCCCAAGAAGCATTGCAAGATGGACTATAAGTCCAGCTGGTACTTGCTTCCTGGTTGCCATCAAAGCCAGTTTCTAAATCATAAATTTTAAGAAAAGTATTCGAGTCTTTGCTCTCAACAACACTTATCCTTCCTGGTAAAACTCCTTTCACATTAAAATCAAATTCCATCCTTACAAACTTATTTGTTCATTGTTTGCATCAAGCTTGCGTGACCAGATGTGGATGATTGGTAAGTGGAGTCATTATAATACTAAATTTTAAAGAAGTTTATCCATATTTTATATTTTTTGTTGGGTTTTACCCGAAAATAAATCAAATAGTAAGTTGAAATAGAGTAAATATATTTTTTTAAACAAGAAACTAGAACTTGGAAGATTTTGGAAGAATGTTTGTTGTCTGCTTAGCGGGTACAGTTAACTTTTTATCAAATGAAAATTTACACAACTTTGATTAAAAATCCGTAAAGTAGCAAATGATGTATTCTTCCTGCTTTCAATTTAAGATTTCATAGTTTCGCTGTTTGTTGATATGACATCTGCCGTGGGCAGGTAAACTGCAGTAACTTCCATAATGACTTGGACCATTTTTGCAAGCACTGAATTACTCTAACAATTGAGAAAACATACTGGAATTTTTTTTTAGATCAAAAATGGTACAACTCATTGTTGCAATTACTGCAGTTTACCTGCCCACGGCAGAATGATAGGCGCACCACCCACTACATTAACCTTATTTACAAATCGAGACCTTATATTTTCATTCCTGTGGAACAAATGGCACCCGAAACGTGGGTTCAGTTGTATAATCGTCGCTCTGGAGCTACACGAGAGCTTTGAAAACGGGTGACCTAAATCAAAACCACAGTCAAGTGACGAGCCGACACCAGCGTAGGCACCCAACGCAACCGTTAAGGGCGACATCGTACGCAGCGTCGGGACTTTGGAGGGTATTTAACGTGCACTCTCTCTACACGGGGTATTATTCGCCAGACATTTTTGGCTGCACGGGCCGTTTATAGGTCGGTAGTTATTTTGGCGATGCCCGGACCCGAACCTGGAACCTTCCGCATGCAAGGGAAGCGTCTTAACCGACTGGGCTTCCTAGTTTCACCCAAGACGTAAAATATCTATTCTCAAACTAGAAATACAAGCACTGCATGCGTTTTAAAAGAGTTTCGATAAGGATAAATGCTTTTTAATAATATTACTTATAACGTAGATGACCTTAATTGATTCTGTTGAAATAAAATCGAATGACAGATCAGTTGTTCTCTTGGTTACCTGACACTTGACAGCACACAATCGCGGTCGATCAGATGATGACGAAGTTGCCTTTGAATGTGAGGTAATAAAGGCTAACGATGTCCCTGCCGAGTGACTACTTCAATGTGATTACCTCTAAGTTAACTTATCCCACCCTAGCAAGCTTGGTATACGTATTTATCGGAAGAAGCTGAGTGAATATAATTAAGACCTACCCAATAAATCTTTCTCGACTACCATCATACCTGTTATCATTTTTCTTCTAATTAAGTTTGACCTTGATATATACGAGTTTTTCGTTTTCGCCCTTTGAACATTGGAATATTTGTTTATGCGCTTGACATAACACATACCTCTGTTGTTGTTTCTTATCCTCCTTGTTTGACGGAGTCAGACAAGATCCACAAAAGTTCGTTGACGGTTAGAAAGTCAAATACTAGAAGAGGATTGCATTAAAGATCCTCTATAGAGAGTCCCATGCAATCCCAGAGATGCCTGATGACTTTGGCATTTGGTGCAGGTGGCGAAGGGCTTCCTGCCCACGTTGAATAACGCAACTTTTAAGGGTGACATACTACAGGGAACAGAAGGAAGGAAAAATAGGAATGAAGGGGATCAGAGATCAAAGGAAGTGCAGGAAGAAAGTTGAAAGAAATTACGTCCCTGAACGAAGCCAATATATTTTAATTATTTCATGCATGAATACTCATTTTATATTGTACAATCTAAACGACTGAACTTAAACAAATCTAGATGTTAAAAAGATAATTTTACCTTTCTAAAATAACCTCCAACATGATCAGATGGATTAGTTAAATTTTTTTCCTATATAATAGGCAACTAACTACATTGCATCAACCAGATAGATAAAGTCCGTCTAAGGTCTGTTATTGTAGTTTAAACCTTATAATTTAATTAAATTTAAAATTTATAATATTACAGTCTTTTAAAACTACTTACCTCAAAAATACAATTTTAAAAATATTAATGTGTTCAAAATTACTACAATTAAATCAAGTTTGCTTATTATTTTTCTTAATAAAGGACTAGCATATCCAACTATAACAAGCTTTATTACAGTAAATTACATAGCATAATTTACCATCATTAGTTTGCACATCATCAATTTTCTACACTATCCAACATTTACATAAATACACAACATTGATAAAATCAAAGTTTTTAACATAAAGTCTAATGTAGCGCATGTGTTTGACTATAAAAATATACTGGCTTGCATTCTTCATGTGATGTTATAATATTATTATAGAGATGAATTCTAAATGCTTTCACCAACACATTAAAGTCATGCTAAACGTATAAGGGTTTGTACGTTACAAAAAGGTTTTATGCACATAGCACATGCTATAAAAAATTTCAAATTTTCAGATACAGTATCCAGTTAGGGGGAAAAGGTATATTGTGTGTTTGTAAAAAGAGGAAATTTTCCTTAGGAATTCATAAAAAATGAAATAAAAAAATCTTTGATTGAATATATAAAAGCAAAATTATAATTTTTTTTTTTTTAAATGTGCAATCGTGTAAAAAAAATTGTGCCATTTGTGTTTTTATTGTTCTGTTCATGAAATTTCAAATTGAAGTGAATCAGGCAAACTTCATTTACATCATTAAGTTTAAACTTCATAATAATCAAACTCTACAATCATAAAATTCAATTAAAATAGGATAGTACACGTAAAACATATTAAATATGTAAATTTTTAATATTTTTTCACATTATCAGGATTTTTTTTAATGATATATTTGTATATTTTTAAGAAAATGGTAATATTTCTGTTTGGAATTAGTAAATAAAAGTTAGCCCACAAAAATATTTAATTTAGTTTACTAGAACATAATATGTTAGTTAATTTAACAAGAATAAAATACACATAGTATATAAAATATGTTAAGTGAATTGATCATTAATGAAAAGATTATATAAATGATTTCACATAATTTGAGAGACAATTTGAATTATTATTTTATGTAGTTAAGGTCTTGCTGTCAACACTTTTTTCGAAAACTTTTCAGCTGATATTTTATATGCAAAATAATACTCTCATATTACACTAGGTATTAACATCTACCAATATTTAGATTCTAAAAAAAGTAATAGGCCATTTTAACAAAATAATGTATGGCCGGTAATAGGTCATAGAAATAACATACAGATTTTCTGCACTTATTGGTGATAAAGTCTATCCTGGAGGAAGGCAATGGCTTGTAATCTTAATGCATAGCCAAATAAGGACAGTAGGTTATCTTTAACTTAAGGGGTAGTGAAAGAAAGATAAAAAAAAATGTCTGAAGCGAAATCATTTGGCATTTGTAACATTAATGATTTACTAAAGGAATGTAGTGCTAACTTAAAAAATTAGAATAATAAATTATAACAGATATAAAAATTTCACCTTAAAATAAAAGTAATTCAACAAATAAAATACGCTACAAAACTAAGCTTTCACCAACCGATACAGATTTGATTTACATTCAATATATATTTTCCAACAATTTTTTATTTCTTTAAATCTAAATTAAATCACTATTTTCTTAAATGATGTTAGAAGTCAAAAAATTAAACAAATTAAAAATATTTTAAAGCAGTTAAGTTGCATAAACCTTTAAAATGTCATTGCATATCAAAATATTCAGGCCACTTAATTCACAAACTCAGATTTTCTTCCAACTTTAAAAATGGAAATGATGTTAAAACTGTCATTTAAAAATAGTTGTCAGTGTTTTGGTTTAAGTGTCATAGGTATATATTTTGAAAACCTTCATCACACAATAATGTAAATCAACATCCAGTAAAACTATTTTTTACAAAATCAAATTCAATCCCTTCTAAAATTTCAATATCACATATTTTTACTTTACAAACTCTCATTCATTGCGATATATCGTAAGAACAATAAAAACACATAACTTTGTGCCTGTGTGCTTCAAAATAAATTATTTTCAAAAAACCTACAAAAATATTAAAAAAAAATTCATAAAAACATGGTTTTTTTAGTCACTGGTACAAACCCTGAATAAATAATGGATTATCTACTTCAACTAACATTCGACTTTCACACAATCGTTAGTATAAATTATATCACAGAATTATTTTTTGGGTTGTTCGTCAGCATCCGA
This sequence comes from Oedothorax gibbosus, assembly GCA_019343175.1. Taxonomy (NCBI): domain Eukaryota; kingdom Metazoa; phylum Arthropoda; class Arachnida; order Araneae; family Linyphiidae; genus Oedothorax; species Oedothorax gibbosus. Next base: position 8,259,321 of record CM033278.1, read on the forward strand.
AGAAGAACTAGTATCTGAAGAAGAAGAACTAGTATCAGAAGAACTGTCCTTTTCAAGTTGCTTTTGCTTCTGTAACTTGTCTTCTGTTTCGAGAGTGTCTTCTTTCATTAGAAGTTCAATGATGTCATCCATTTGCTTTTGGGTTACTTTCACATTGTCATTTCCAAGTAGCTCAATAACCTATAACAACAAGTCATTGAATAATGATAATATCTATAACTGGAATTATTTCACAATGGACCAATGAAGACAACATGCATAATTTCAAATCATATTTTTGTCCTTTTTTTCAAGTGCTCAGTGATACAAATAGTGCTATTATTCGTAGTTAAAGTTCTAACATATTACAAAACTTTACTAACTTTACTTTTACTAATTTTGCTATTCCCTCCCCCCTATAAATAAAGACTCTTTGACATGATAACAACTGTAGCTCTGAAATTTTAATAAATTAGCACTGGAAAACAAAATCTACTCTATTATTCATCACATTACTCAATGCACATTAATAGTTATGCAAGTAAAAGCTAAGTTTGCAATTACCCTTTTTTGCACAATTATGAGTAAAATTCACTTGGGATAAGAGTGATAAATAGACAATTATTGTTAAACAATTTAATTGTCATAAACAATAATGAACTAATTCATTTTTTGCAGTTTTAGCTTCCAAACATTTATAACATAAAAAGTGGTAGCTTTTAGAAATCCTATTTATCAATCAAACCGTTTTTGCATTCTAGATTTATTTGCATTTTGTTCACTATATTTCATTCTCTAGACTCATAATTTTTTTTTATGGAAGCAGTTCTAAGTGACAGTTTCTATTACAAACCTACTTTTAGGAGTTTTATGTAAAATGAGGGCTCCAAGTCAAGATCTGGCTTAACGAGAGTGAACTATTTACTGGGGCCACTTACAAGCAGTTAGACAAAACTGTGAACTGATCAGACAAAGACATTTACACAATAAAATCATACCAAAAAAATCCTTTATTTTTTTATCAAATGTCAGTTTTTTACTTTGTTCTATACAATTTAAGAGTGTCCAGTTCCTTCCTTATAATGATATAAAAGAAAGTAGCACCAAACTTAACCTATTACAGACCCATTTGTGAATAAAAAGGATAACTTTAAGTATGTTAAATTGGTTTTTTTGTAACTTAATATGTCCCACATAAAATGTTCACTACTATTAAAAATCGTCCTCAAATTGTTTTATATTTTATATATTTGGATAAACTTAAGCGAAAGCTTAATATTGAATGCTAGTTTTTTTTGCCAATTGTTATATTAAGTGAAACTTACCTTTAGCACATGATCAACCTCAACTGCACCATCTCTATCCACATCCATCTTTGCCAGAACATCAGTGATTCTCTTCAGTTTGGTGTCATCTGATACTTTCTGGATATTCCGAAGGGCAAGAACCAGTTCACTGACACTAACAATGTCATCTCTAATAATGAAATGAACAAAGTTTTTAAAAATAGTTTAACTCGTAACAAAACTACAGGAATAAAATAAATTAAGCTTTGAGTTATTGTCACATAGAGCTACATGAGTGCTATTGGCAACAGGTGTCGTAATTTAGAACCACAGCCAAGTGAAGAAATAAAGCTTTGAAAATGGATTTTAACTTGAGAATTAAAAACTATTGCATAAGTGAGTTTATAAATACTAAAACAGAAGCAAATGTTACGTAAAAAATATTATTCAGCATCATTATTTCTATTTCTATGGAAATTCCAAGTTTTAAGAGTTAAGATTTTCATTAGAGCAGTCTATTCTTTGAAACAAACTAAGTTGCTATTTATATCTGATATTTTAAAAAAATTATTATGCAATATAGGTAATACTTTCAATAAATAACCATAATTTTTTTTCATAATTAAGTAAACTTTAAAAAAAAAGATGCGCAGAAAGTATACGATACATATATTATTCAGTTCAATATTCAATTGAGCCTGTAAACATATGTAAAACAAATCCAGTTCTAATTGAAAAAAATAAGCTTCATAAAATTAAAACTAGAACTAACTGAAAAAATTAGTTTGACAACAACAGATTCAATTTTCTTAATACTACACTAGAAAAATTATGTGATTGACATACAGAAAAGGGATAAGTTACTGTTTTGTGTATGATTATACTTGTATAAATGCATACACACTACATTAAATTCCAACACTAAAACTTGAAAATAAAATTTGTAAATAAATTCAATATTTAGTTAACTATTAATTACTAAAGGTATTAATTACTAACCTTTCTTTTCCAATGCTGACTCCTTCCTTTTCCTTCTCGTCAATTTGCTGCTGAATTTGATCTTTTTCCTTATTCAGGTTGTTAACAAGAACATCCATTTTAGAAATCATCTTGTTCACTTTGTTGGACAACCTCTTTGCAGCTTTAGATTCTCGTATTTCCTTGTTGCCAGTTTCAGAAACTGTGTCCTTTAGTTCTTCAACATCCTTAAAAAAAAATTGTTACTTTAAATAACATTTCCTACCCCTAAAATCAGATATAAAGAATTTGATCATCTTCAAAAAACCCTTCTGTATAGGTTCAATATGAAACAAAATTATATCTAAACTATAAATGAATTTAATGCCTAAAGTTTCTGAAAGCTTAAGTGAGCAATTAGGTTTAATCAATCTATAATAATAAAAGAAAGAGTCTGTCTGTCTGTGTGTGTGTGTCTGTTATCGGATCGTAAAAGACCTACTTATACTGCCCACAGGAATTCGAAATTTTAAATATAGATTCCCTTTAATACTAACGTGTGCACCTGAGGCTTAGTTTTTTCATATTTGTTCCATTTTTAGAGAAAATTCGAATTTTCTGAAAAAAATACACCACTTTCGCTCAAATCCGATAATTTTTTCTCTTTCCTGATGCCAACGGCTGAAAAAATTAAATAAAACTTTTAACGAAAACATTTAAAATTCAAAATGTTTATTTTTTATTCTTTTGCCATTACTTTCAGAAACTAAATTCATTATTTGAAAAATAATTGACATGTTTCAAGTGACGTAATTCCACCAGTCTTCATTCCTGGATTTTATTGTGGGTTTATTTGATGATTTTTTCATTGATTTTTCTGTTGACTGCATGTAGGCATATTTAAGCAATAAATGTATAGTTAAGCTATTACTGAACTACGATGGTTAATAAAGGCCATCGCACTAGAGCTATAATGTTTTATGTCTTTATTTTTTCGCCAAAGACGTTGCCAAACTCGCCAAATTATTAACTAAAATTCGCCAAATAGGCGATTTCTTTTATAAATAATTTATAAGCTGGTCGGTTGTTCGAAGGTCATTGTGTTAGAGCTGTATAATGGGTGTGGGTAGCTATGTCTATTTTCTCGCCAAATTATTTTCCAAAACGCGCCAAATGAGCTAAAAGGTTTTATGTATTTATGAGGGAATTGTAATGACATTTATGAGTGCATTTTATAGCGTATTTTTCATTTTGGAATTTTAAGGCAATGAAACGGGATTTTATAATTTATAACGAGCGCAATAATAAGTTTATGATCCTATAACAGGGTACATGGTACACATATTTGGAATCTATTTGATATTTTTTTTTATTCCGTGCGAAGAGCGGGTATAAGTTTGCTAGTCTAAAATATAAGTCAAACAGTTTACTAACTTAAAGATGAGTAAGCAATTATTTCAAATTAACTAATTTAACAGTTATTTAAAAAATATAATTTTGTAATTTCTGTTCCATACTTGTGGAAAAGATACAATCTACATAAAAATGTTATAAACAGTTAGTCAATTATTTTTTTTTTATTATAAAAAGCAGCAAATTTCCAATAAAAAAATAGCTATTCTGAATATTAACAAGAAAAATCTTTTACTAAAGAGTATAAGAAAATAAATCATCTAGTAAAGTAATATATTATTAGGACTTTGCTGACCGTAAAAATGACTTCATATAAATTTGCAAGGCATCAAAATAGTTCTAAAATATCTTTTTCTTCACAAAATGAAGAGTGCAAGAATAATTATAACACTCTCTTACTTGCTTATATTCTGCCATTTCCTCTTTCAGATCTTCTAATTCTTCCTTTTCAATAAGAAGTTTGTTTTTCTCTGAAGCTATATTCTCCAGGGCATTTTCTAAGTCATCAAAATCTTCTTTAGTTAACTCGCCTTCTTTGCTTTCAGGACTTGGTTTTTCCACTGAAAGCAAAAGAATTAATACATTAAACAAATATCAGAAAAAAAGGGAAATAAAGTTATTTATTAATTTAATTATTTTGTACTTTCATTTGCCAAAATTAAAGATTTCTTTAAAATATCAGTTAAAAATCAACTTTTTTTAAAATATATTTTTTAAATTGAAGGATCTACACATAATTATTGCTATGACTAAATATACTCAAGTCCTTTTCGAAGACAATAACTTATCCCACAACAGTAGATTTTACAAAAATTAAAATAAAATGGAATACTCAATTAAGTAAGTAACATAACCTAACGGAAAGGTGCGCCCTAGAAGGAAAGAGTGTAGGCTGTGTAGCCCATTGCTCTATATGCATAGGATGACAAAAAAAAAAGTTAGTGGTCCATTTACTTGACTTAATAAGCAGGGAAAGGTGATGATGATATGGGAGGGTATCATGCAGTATTGCACGCCACCCCCTTATATACGATTTCCAGTAAAGTAAATTGATACTCAGAACAAGTAATGACTGTTTTAGGTATTCATTGAAATTGTCTTATTAAAAAATAGTTAGTAAAGAAAAACTAAATCAATAAAAGAATGGTAATGTAGTTTTGCAGTAGAAAAACTAAATTAATGTTCAGATAATATCTTCAACTTTGTGCCTGATACACAAGAAGATTCATTAAGTAAACAACCTTGGCACAAAGAAATAATGTTGCTTGTTTCATGAATCTTCTCATATAAAATAAATGTATCCGCATATACAATAAAAAAAATATTTCATGCAAGTAAAAATTAATGCATTATTAATATGTTGAATTACATATTTCAGCTTTATCTTCTAAAACTTTGGCCTTGTCCACCAAAGTTTCTTTGTCAAGTGTATCAGCTATAATGTCTTTTTTTGAAGCCTCCTTCTCTTCTTTGTGTTTTTCTTCCTAAAAGTAAGGAAAACTTTCATTTGAATTTAATTCTTTATGCCCTGACAGTGCTTATAAGGCAGTTGTTTTACTTTTTATAGTTTATTTGAGAGAGAATAGATGCTGTCATAATGATATATTTAGTTACAGCACATCAGATAACGCAAGGATTAAACAAACTATCTAGAGATATTTTTTGTTAGTGGTCTGAGTAACTGATAGTTAAATAGAAGGGGGGGGGGGGGGGGGGGAATAAATTAAAGTCAGCATATAATGATTATTTACGTCTCCTCAACATTATTTACCCTCTCATTTTATAATAAATCTACGATGCCAACACTGAAAAATGTAATCTATATACATAAAAGGCAACTTCCGTTTGTTTGTTTGCTTGTTTGTTTGTATAAGACACGAAATCTAAAGAACCACGCAACAGATTGTCACGAAATTTGGCACAAAAATTCATCTCATCTCCGGAACAAACATAGGCTAAGAATTTTTCGAATCAGACCATTCCTTCTATCGTTTCGAACGTTTTTCTGAAAAAACTACACCACTTTGGCTCAAATCCGATCATTTTTTTACTTTCCTGATGCCATCGGCTGAAAAAATTAAATAAAACTTTTAACAAAAGTAATTAAAATTGAAAATGTTTATTTTATTTTGTTGCCATTAACTTCAGAAACTAAATTCATTATTTGAAAAATAATTGACATGTTTCAAGTGACGTAATTCCGGCAGTCTCCATTCCCGGATTTTATTGTGGGTTTATTTGATGATTTTTTCATTGATTTTTCTGTTGACTGCATGTATGCATATTTAAGCAATAAATTTATCGTTAAGCTATTACTGAACTATGATGGTTAATAAAGGCCGTCGCACTAGAGCTGCATATTAGGGTTTTATGTCTTTATTTTTTTCGCCAAATACGTTGCCAAACTCGCCAAATTATTAACTAAAACTCGCCGAATGGGCATTTTTTTAATAAATAATTTATAAGCTGGTTGGTTGTTCGAAGGTCATTGTGTTAGAGCTGTATAATGGGTGTGTTTGTAGCTATATCTATTTTCTCGCCAATTTTTTTCCCAAAACGTGCCAAATGAGCTAAAAGGTTTTATCTATATACATAAAAGGCAACTTTTGTTTGTTTGTTTGTTTAAGACACGAGATCTAAAGAACCACGCAACAGATCGTCACGAAATTTGGCACAAAAATTCATCTCATCTCCGGAACAAACATAGGCTAAGAATTTTTCGAATAAGACCATTCCTTTTATCGTTTTCGAACGTTTTTATGTTTCCCATTCAATGCATTGAAGACATTAGAGGTTTATTGCTCCTTAAACAGCACGTTTTCACGGATTGTTTATTTAGTTTTATTTTACACATTTTTAAAACGATTTTTAAGTATATGTAGTTTAATTACAGCTAAAAAAGTTAGAAATAAACATCTAAAACAAAAATCGTTTGCTGGCTTTTTAGCAGTTAGAAAAATATTTAATATTAAAAATAAAAATCGTTTGCTTTAGTATCTTTATCACAGTTTAAAAAACAAATAAATATAAAAAATGCAAATCGTTTGCTGTTTGCTGGAGTAGCTTTATAACATCTAAACAATTAGATCATGTAATTCACTTTCATTAAGAATATTTTATTTTCTGCACGCAGACCAAGAGTGATCAGTTTAAAGTGAGATTTAAATTTTAACTACTTTGGAAGAACAGATTATACCAATCTTTGTTCTAAACGCATTTTTTTCTGCCATTTTGTAATGCTTATATTGTATTTATATCTACAAAGTGTCCAAAAAAAAGTTACTTAATTTATTGGAGAACTCCCTTGAATTGCGTTAAAATAAATGTTTGAGACCCTTTTAAGATTTAGCTTTTTTCCATTTTTAATTCTTACTGATTATTTTTTACTTAAATATGTATTCTTTTTAATTTGCGCTTCTTATCAAAGGTATTTTTGAAATTATTATTAATCATTACTATGTCCAAGTTGGGTAATTAAATGGAAAATTACTGGGTAATCTTCATATCTTATGTAACTAAAATGAAAGAAAAAAATAGTTAAATTGACTGTTAAATTATTTTTCCACCTCTACCCGTGCAACGTCGGGTATAACAGCTAGTAGCAAATAAATAGAAAGAATCTCCGATTTGAGGCAGAAGTGGTTGAATAGATAGTTGGCCTCAACTAAGAAACTATAAGTAACAGCTAAAACATGATACTTACTATTTTTCAAATATTAAAATAAATTCACTGGATATTGAAAGACTTGGTTATAGCTAACTAGATTTAGGTTTAAATTATATCTAGACAAATTGAATAACAGCAAGAACTCAAGCCTGAGGTGGCCACAATGGGAAAAATATTTTAGGTTTAGTTTGAATTATCGTCGCACTGAAAAATATTTTATTATTGCACTATTTACCAAAATATTTCTGACATGCAAAAAAAAATTAAGTATACAAATTAAGTTAATTGTAAACAACCTTAAGTTTAATAATTATAACAAAAAATTTACTAATACTTAAAGAAAATTATCTGTAGATTTAAATTAAGTTGAATTTAAGCCAATAAATTCCACATTACATCTACTTTAAATAATAACACAAAGATATACACTAACTTTCTGTTCATTAACTTGTTGTTGCTTTAATTCTTCAGCATCTTTTCTGATTTGCTCTTCTTCCAGCCTGATGAGTTCCAGTTTTGTCTTATTATCCACTTTTCCTTCCATTTCACCAATTTTATACTTGGTTTCAGTAGCCTAGAGAAAATAACAATATTAATAAACAATATTTCAACATCAAAGTTTTTAATATACAGTGAACTTTGCTATCCCCTCCATAATACTAGAAGGAAAAAAAAATACAATAGGTAGCAGAAAAAGAAAGATAATAGAGATAAAAAAAAATAGAAATACATCAAGGCCTTAAAAGTTTAAACTGTAAACAAGCATTCAATACAATAAACCAATAATGACTTCACAAAAACCAGTTAGAAATTCTTACCGCTGAATCCGACAACGATGACAAGGTGACCTTCAACAAATCTGTAGTCGGTACACTCTCTGGTAGATACAGACACCGACTCAACAGCAACAGAGAAGATGGGATGTTCTCCAACAGACTCAGTTCCAACCACTGCTTCAACTGGGATCGCAGCCGGTCTTCCGGTATGCCTAGAGCTCTCATGCCACGAGCTCGACAGGCTGCCTGGATTTCCTGTATGGTCATGGAGTCGATGCCTTCTTTAAGAATCATCTGGAATTGGAATGTTGGGTTAGTTGAATTAATATTCTGAACAGACTGGAAAAGCACAAGAATGTGTGGTTGTTTGTTCTGCATTATTTTTGAATTTATTTCGAAAGTCAGAATAAGGTTTATTTTTGAAGAGTATCTTAAAATCATTTCCAAAGGATAAAAGTTTAATATTAACTTTTTGAATGGCCTGAAAATGGGTAAAAATATAGGGTTGTTTTTTCTATATAAATTTTAAAATTTATTTGGAAAAATCATGTATTTGTTTAGAAAACAGAATTAGGCTAACTTTTGAAAAGATCTCAATATCATTTCCAAATGAAAAAGTAGACCAGCAATAAAAATTAACTATTTATAAAATTATTATTGTTGCTATTATTGCTAGACAAAGTAGTTGATAAAATGCAGAAAAAGCTGGGTTCAACACTAAGGTTAATAAAAATTCTTTATAAAATCTTGAAAATTATGGTTATTGCTAGAAACACTGGAGCATAAATTACAAGAAAATCTGGGTCTAACTGACAGAAGGTAAAGACTGCACTAGAGCTAAACAGGGGCATTTTGCAATGGGGTTCATAATTTCAAACGGAGGACAAGTAACGAGGCCAACACTGAGACAATACCCTATGTCTATGCCATGTTAGGAATTTGGACAAAGAAAATTTAATATGCAGAAGTATTATAAGCACAGCAATATTGACAGGTGAAATTCTCCTCTACACAATACATGCATTGGATGGCTGGAAAGCAGAACCTGTAAAGGTAACTTCAACAGTATAACCCATAGATATAGAAAGAGTAGCAGATCTGCCCATAGGGGAAAAGGTAAAGCCACTTTTCTACCAGTATCCCATAAGGCAGTTCGCAAGCCAAAACATCCCGCTCGCCCATGGCAAGCCATAAGCCACCAGATGGCATCATGATATAAATTCGACTAATAAAAAATATATATTAAATATTAACTAGTTAAAACTTTTGGCCAGTTTTGCTAGCATAATTTTATCACTGGATATGTTTTGATAATTTCTGGTAGATATGAGGTATTTATTCATAAAAGCAGCATTTTAAAAATGCAATTATTATTGCATGTAACTTTTCGGCAAAAGCAGTTTTTTGCCAACCAGTATCCCGTGATGCATTGCGAAAACGGCGAAAAGCGGATTCATCACACAATCACAGGATTTGTATTGCGTTGAACGGGGATTGCGCAATCGATGGGCATATCTGCTACACTTTCTATATCTATGGTATAACCCCTTTGGCTCCATATTAAAATTACCTTTAGGAAATTTTCATTATAGAAAAAATAGCCATATTATCAAGAATATTTTTTAAAAAAGGCCTACAACCACACAAGGACAGCTGAATAAAAAAAAATGGAAAGGAGAATCAGTGTTATTGACTTTATTGAGTAATTAAATTTTTTCACCAATATAATAAATAGATATTTAAGGTTATTGGTATTATAGGAATTATCAGGATGAAACATTATAAATAATCGTGAAACTAAATTTTTATTTTAAGAGCTGATGCTTTATCTGAATACTTTCTATTAACTTTTATTGACGGGACAGAGAAAACTAAACTGATAAGAACTTGCATATTTTGTATATTAATTTATCCACTCTCCCTTTCATTTAATACAGAGTAACACTATTGTAATGTAATATACTCCAATGTTATATCAAACTTAAAATATGTATAATCTCGAAAATGTGTAAATGCATACGTTCAGCTTAATAACAAAAATAAGGAATCAACAATACAACAAAATATATATGTAAAGCAGATCAATATATCTTACTCGGTCATCAGCCCTAAGACTTCTTATTCTGTTGCGAAGTTGAAAACGTAAAAAGTTATTTGTGCCTAGAGGCTGAAGCTCTAGAAGGCGACAAAGGGCTATTAGCTGAGGCCTTGATAAACTGTCTAAAGTAATTTCATCTTCAAAGAGCTTCGAAAATTTTAATATTTCTTTGTTAGTCGCTTGTGCACCAGTAGTTCTTATCTATTGAAAAAAATACATATAAGTAAAAAAAAAAGATAGACCAATATCAGTTAAGGCTGAATACATTTTCAATACTAGAAATACATAAGTATCATTAATCATTCAAAATTGAAAGGCAAAGTAAAATATAAAAGTTACAATTTATAAAAATTTACACCATAAGATAGTTTTGGTTCAGCATGAGAGTTTAATTCTATATTAATTTAAATTGTTATAAATAGCATTACTGGCACTGTAAAGTTAAAACAAACTAAAAGAACTTGGACATTATTTGGTAGGCTTAACTGTAGTTCAGTCTAACAAAATAAAGTATGCAGATGCATTACAGTTAAATGAATCACAAAAGTTGTTAATATTAATAACAATTCAAGTTAAATTGGCTATTTTAACAGAGTATAGAATTATATTACATAAGAAATTAAATTAAAAAAATATATATATACTCTATCAAAGAACTGTGAAAATTCTTTTGCTGTGTCTGAGTGGGTTTCTCCTTTGCTGCTGACAGCCATCTCATCAAGAGTTTCTTGAAGAAATTTTGCTGTCTCAATTTTTATTCTTAATTGTGCTTTAAACTTCTTTTCCTGTAAATTAAAATAGTAAACATTAATTTGCAATTTATGACAAATACTTAATTGGGTTGGTCAGATAATTATGATCAGGGTTACTTTTTAGTAAAGTCATCCTAGATTTAAAAAAAATAATTGCTTTATAAAGTTTTAAAAGTATATTTTGTATAAGAAATTTTAAAAATTAACTTTTAAAAAATGGTCCTGGTCACACTCTAAATGACATTAAAAGCAATACAAAACAATTCAATAATGAGTAATTAGTTATAAGCATTCCATTATCTTAAAAAATTAAGAGGGACTGTCAGTCCCATAGAGCTAATGCATTAGTTTTGAAATCACAACTTTTGCAAAATTATTGTTTTGTCATGTTATCCCATTTTCAACAGGTATGGGAATCATCATAACATTAATTTCAATCAAAAATGAAAAGAAAATAACATCCGGTTCTTCAATTATTAATTGATAAAGTTTTAAAATAGTCTGTCCATCTGCTGTATATTTTTGGCATTTTAAAACTTTAAAAATATATAATTACATAACTAGATAACATTTTTGCTTTGCATTTGTTTCATTTCAATGTTATGTTGATTCCCATACCTGGGGAAAAAGGGCTAACATGGCAGGCAAAGCAATACTTCTGCGGAAGTTGTGATTCCAAAACTAATGCATTAGTTCTATGGGACTGACAATCCCTTTTGAATGAAAATTTATGTCTAAATCTAAGAAAATATTTCTTGGTAAGTATTTGTTTTTCTTAAATAAAATGTCTCTTTGGAACACATAAAGCTGAAATTTAGAAAATCTGGAACTTTTCCGTTAGCCGTTGCAAATGCAAAATTTGTCCCCAGACTCTGTTACAGCTGCTGTAAACTTCAATAATGTAGTATTACGTAACTGTAACGCTACGTAATGATACTTTAAATAAAAGAGAAGATAAGTTCAAATATTTGTATGTGACATAAACAAACAACACTCACACTCTCTGACTTAGTTGTGAAGGTGGATGGCAACATGGCAGGAAAGAACTTCAAGAAAACCGGCAACAACAGCTCCATGAAGGGCACGATGATGAAAATAGAGAACGGCACCAACCGGAACAAATCTGAAGTCGTCCTCACAAGCTGCTTATGCTCCCTCCTGGTCAACTCCTGGCCGTTGAGGATCTTCCAAGCAAGTCTCGATGAAACCCTGACGTCGATGAACAGCAACCTAAACCCATGGTAATAATGCAAGATCTCATCCCAAACCCTTTTACCCAGTGACCTTTTAGGGTTTGGGGGCGATGGTACGGGATCTGTTGTGGATTTTTCCTCCTTTTCTTCTTTGAGGAACTCAACGGTTTCCTCGATCTTCGAAGGTTCTTTTGCTGATGCGATCGGGCGAGTGGAGTGGAACAGACGATACTGTGTTGGTGCGATGTCTGAAGCGATTGTGTAAGAGTATGGTGACCCGGTGATGGATAAATACCCGAAAACGGGGTTTGACCGAGGGCTGTGCTGGTAGATTGCTGGTAGCAGGGCGGGATGCGGGCTTGAGGGCACTCTTTTGAGGAGTTTTGTAGTTCTTAGAAAGTGCCAGGTTGGTGTTATTTTATTTTGCATTTTTGAAGCTTCCACTGAAAACATTAAATACAGTAAATCATAATTTTATATGCAAAAAAGATCAATCCTAGACCTGGCCTTTTCAATTGGCGACATTCTGAAAATCATGTTTGCTGACTGATTGATTGCTTTAATTTTTTTTCAGTAACCTCAAAAGGGACAGCGAGTAGGATTCTATGGCAAAACGTATCAAACAAAACAAACTTGAATATAAAGGGATATAACTCATTAAAAAAGTTTAACTGTTTCATTTTAATACACATAAAAAAGCTGTTCTACAGACCAAATGGGATAGAGGTCGACCACGTTCATTTTTTAAAGACAAAATATGTATTCAAAGCGATCAATATATAAATGATTGGACATTATCATTACGGTCTTGACCACAATTGGCACAAATTAAGAATACTTATTTTGGCATGCCCTTATTTTTATTTAGCTATGGCGCATTTTAACATTATGACTTATCCTTGAATGAGAAAAATGCCGGAATCACAAAGATTTTAGATAAAGTAATTCAATTTCTACAATAATTATTGACCAGTGATTCAATTGATCATTGAATAAAAACTTAACTAATGATTAGTCACTGAAAAACATTAGAATTGCTAAAAGAAATTAATTTTTTACCTGAAGGACTTTAGATGATGTAAGTATTGTGGAACCAAAATCATAACAAATCAACTTCAGTTTTAGTTACTTTCACTTCTACTTAGCCGGTACGATATAAGTAAAGTTACGTATAATGTAATAAGTGTAGTTAAATTTAACTAAGTAACATATTAGTATGAACTATATACAATTGTACAATTAAATGCAGAAATATTTCATAGAAAAATTGCTTTCATTAATTTTGCTTTGATATTTGACTGGCTTAGAAAAAAATCATTTGTTTTAACTATATGACGTCATACATCAAATAAAAAAAGAGCATTTAGAGAAATAGCCAAAGACGTAACCGCGACTAGTTCTTCAATATTTATTTTGATTTTAAATTGGCGCATGTCCGAACGCATTAAAAAGTAAAACTAAATAAAATTCCACTGACTTTCAGACATTTGAGTGCAGAAATAACTTTTTTCTTAAAAAATGAATAGTTTGATGTTTAGTTTGTAAAAATTAAGGTTATAGAGTTTCAAAAACCGTTTGAAGAACTCAAGAGTGTTGATATATAAACACTATTACTAGCATATTGTTTTCGATTGTAGTATACACAATTTATCACTTCTTTGAAATAAATATATTTCATTAATCTTTTCAAAATGCCACAAGGAAAACGAAAAGTTCCATTTAGCGCTAAACAAAAAAAGATGCAACTTCAACAAAAGAGAGACAGAAAAGCTGCTACAAGTAAATTGTTATTTGGGAATATATTTTTAGTAACAGTAACCAAAAATATAGTAGTATATTCAGCCTTTTAAAAAATGATGTTATTATTTAATAGCTATTTTTTTGCAATACTAACGAAGTTTTCTTCCTTGCTCATTGACAGGTTTGATAAAGATCCTTATCTGTCAAACTGAACATTATTACTTAACATACATCAAACTGAATTATTCTTTTAAATGTTTTACTGTGTTTATGCAATCATCTTTGTATAATTAGTAGCATAAGAAAGAGTTAAAATAGTTGTACTAGCATGAAGTAGTAATTGTTAATTAAAGTTAAATCATAATAATTGGTAGAGCTATAATGTAATGTCCGTTCCTTGGCGAGCTTGAAAATTTAAAGTAGGGTTGCTATAGTAAGCGAATTGTATGAAATATGAAGTGGAATATTTACAAAATTTGGGCATTTTTCTTGTTTGGCAACGAAACGAAAATCGCCAAATTGAGACCAGTCATTACATCATAGCTGTTCTTGATACAGTAGAGTCCCGGTTATCTGAATCCTGGTTATCCGGAATTCGGCTTAACCGAAAGGCTCTGGGATTTTTTTGTGTGTTAAATTATGAAGTGTACGCATAAATAAAATACACAAAAAATACGTACTTACAAAGTTGGATTTATTTCTCAAAATATGCAATAATCTTTTTTTTTACTGATCAATTTTGGTTCATTTTAAAACAGCCCTCTCCTACCTTCTTCTAAACAAGAGAACGTCTTAAGTACTGGCTTCATTTTGTTGCGCTTCTATGTATCTAAGGGCCTGATCTTAGATTTTTGTAACGAGGCGAACACTCTATGACGTAAAATTTTCTCTTCGCCAGCGTTTTTCTAGGTGTGAATTGGATGATTCCCGATTATCCGAAAATTCCTATGGAATCTCGATTAACCGAATGTGCTTCGGTCCTGCACCTTTCGGATAAGCAGGACTCGATACTGTAATTCAGTAGCCCAAAAATTTGTAACGAAATAAAATTCCATATCAATTAAAAAAATTATGAAAGTGTTTTTTTCCCAACTATGCATCTATATATTGTGGAAACAAAAAATATGCTTACTTTTCCACTTAAACCTGGACATACTTTTAATACTAATTCCAAACTGCAGTTTCCACCATCATAATTAAACTGAATTGCATTTTGGAGTAATTTCACTTTGTCCTTTTGAGATACATATGATGCTTCAGTATCGTCTACCATACTATATGTGCATACTATACCTGCAGCCTTTTAAATATTTTTTGTATGGCCCTTTGCTCTTTCCAATGGCCCAAAGTTAAAAGATTCATTGAATTCTTTAAATACTAAAAAAAAACCTTTAAAAACAAAAATATTACTAAAATGTGCTAAACAAAACATTTTTCTTGCATTTATTTTACTGATAGTTAGTTGTACATTATTATGAAAATTTAATTGTAGTTGAATCACTTAAGTATTTATTGCAATTAGAGGTAAATTTAAGAGTTGAAAGACACTTATGAATCATGATATGTGTAAAACTGTCGTACTTATTTCATTAGTTATATAACTATTTAACCTCCAAATATTGATTTACCTATTTTCTTTATTTTTTGTAATAGATGATCAGACTATAATTCCGAGTTTGACATCACAGAAGAGTAGTTCGGTTGAAATTGATGTCATAAATGAACAACCTGCCACAAGCTCAAAGCATAATCCTAATAGGTTAGTTTGTATTTTCATTAAATTTTAATTAAAAAAATTTACAGTTCATCCCATTTATACTGGCATTCAAAGGAATTTTATTATGAATGTTATAAATATTATTGAATATAGTTATTAAAAAGATTTTACATCCTAGAATAATACCTTGTTCTATTTTAAAGTAATTTGTGTGCAACAGCTAGCTAAGCTATAACTGTTACAAGTCTTTCAACTGTTTTTCCTTGATTTTCAGCAATACCCTGCTAGAACTTTTCAAATAAATTACTACTCAAAAATGTATTCAAAGAAAATCATCATGCACTTTTGCATATTTTTTTAGATATCTGGATGTTAGTTTAATGCTATGTTTAACGGCACAAATACACAACATTAAATTATTTTTCTTCATCTAATTTCCACATTCAAAAAATGTTGTATTTCCTTTAGTTTCCTTCTTATGTTATTTAAAGGTATCGCCTTGTATTCAAAAGAGAAAAGAATGAAGATATAAAACAACGATTAACTTTGGCTAAAGATCCCTTTGATCCAGTTCCAGAGGTAATGTATTTTTATTAGTTTCATGAATTTGTCATTAATTCAATTAAACAACCTTTATCATATTTTTTTTAAAAAAGTCTTATATAAAATTTGTTTTTTAAATATTCTGTTTATTTTACTTACTCAATTGTTCTGTACTTGAGTTCAGTTACATATCTTCACTTAAGTTAGAGAATCTCTCTAGAAAGTCTCTTAAGTTAGGCTATCTCTCTAAGAAAATATGTTGTTAAGGTGTTGATATACTTGCAAATCTATTTGCAGACAAACTTTGTGAAAGTAATGGTAATATATTTGCAATTTTGTTTTTTAAAACATTGACTGTTAAAAAAAGTAAACACCCATATTGTTTAGATATAAAGTCCATTGTTTTTTTTTATTTTCTCTAACACAGTAACAAAAGACAATTAATTAATAATAATAAATTGTAGTTTTTTACTGCATTGCAAAGGGAATTTTGTCATGCTCATGAGATTTTATTGTGGTAAATTATGTACAAGCATGATATTGAAATATAGATTATATGTTCCAACTGTGATATTTATGTAGTTCTAGTACAGTGATATAACTAAACTGTCATATCTGTTTATGAAGTTCTAGTGCAGTAATCTAACTAAACCAACTGTGATGTGGAAACAACTCAACTTAACTAGCTTCCTGTTATAAAAGTGCCAGAACATAAACAAGCTAGCAGAATGTTTTAACAATGTTTCAGTTTTACGTGTAGCTGTCTTTTAATTGTTTTTAATTAAACTTTATTTAATGTTGAACTGCTTGAAGTGACTTTTATCAAATGCACAACAAATCTATACAGAA
The DNA here is from genome assembly GCA_019343175.1 of Oedothorax gibbosus. NCBI lineage: Eukaryota > Metazoa > Arthropoda > Arachnida > Araneae > Linyphiidae > Oedothorax > Oedothorax gibbosus. The sequence goes on from CM033278.1 coordinate 8,276,291, forward strand.
CATTAAAATTCATTAGGTTATGGTTTTACGCACGTTTTCAAAATGTCTGTGAATAGTGGTGACGTACGAGTTTTTAGTTGGGCGTAGCGCGAAAATTAATCCGGCGTAGGAATGGAGTCTTCAAGTAGAATTGCCATGCCGCAGCTGTCGTCGGAGAGTCAGTGGACCTTGTGGAAGTATCGCATAAAGTTTTTGTTAGACTTGAATCCCGGCGTGCTGGACCTTGTAGAGGGGCGTTTTGAAAACCTCAGCTCTCAGGAACGCCCACATCCGACGAGTTAAAACAGCTGGAAGCATACAAGAAGGCTAATAATTTAGCCATGTTGACTCTAACAAGCGCTATGAGTGAAGATACTTTAAGAAAAGTCATGCGTTTCACTAATGCGAAAGAAGTTTGGGAAGAGTTGAAAAACCTGTTTGAAGCTTCTTCAGAAAGTCAACTATACACAGTATGTCTAAGGTTTTTTCAAATGAAATGGTTGAAGGCGACATTGCTTCACATCTTTCTATGTTGAAGAATCTTTGGAATGAGTTGAACCAAGGTCTGGAGAAGAAAGAACAAGCAAAGCTACCAGATTTACTGCTTGCTTGCAAGATTCTCGACACTCTACCATCTTCATTTCGACATTTTAAATCAAGTTGGTTACTTCTAAGTGAAGACAAGAAGACCATTGATGAACTGACAGCCCAACTTTGTGCATTTGAAAGGGACTTAGGAGGAGGAAGCAGTTCAGAAGCGCCACAGGAAGCACTATTAGCAAATTATTCTGGCTCACTGAAAACAGGAAAAAGAATGGGAAACACAGCACCGAATAAGAAAACAAAGCAGCCTGATACATGCAACTATTGCAAGAAAAAAGGTCACTGGGTCCGAAATTGCAGGAAGTGGATATCTGATGGAAGGCCTAGGCGAGCAGAGGCTTCTGGGAACTCTACATTAGAAAATTCCATGCTGGTTGTTCATCAAGAAGCGCAAATGGGAGAAGCAACTTCCAGCGACTGGTTCATTGACAACGGTGCATCCAGGCACCTCACAAATGAAAGTCACTGCTTTGTAAATTTTGAAACATTTGAATCCCCCCATGGCGTAAAGGCTGCCGGCGGGAAAATCTTGTCTGCCGTAGGAAAAGGAACACTGAAGATCATAACTTTTGAAAAAGGCCAAAGAAAGAACAACATTCTCCGTGATGTATGGTATGTTCCAGAGATTAACAAGAACCTTTTTCAGTTCTAGCAGCACAGGACAAAAACCCAAACAGCATTTTTCAGTCTACTGCCAGAGAGTGCAAATTAAAGATAGGCCAGAAGCAGGGGTGCAGAAAATGTTTTTACTCCCAACATTTCCCCCAATCCGTGTGAAAATTTCCCCCAAAATTTTACTATATGTTATAGACTTAACATAAATTCTGTATTACCTTAGGTATAGAAAATTTTACGATATACAGGGATGTTAGTGCTTGTTGAACAAAAAAGCTGAAATCCAAACCAAATGCTTGGTTTGAAAAACGAAAAAAGCTGAACTAAAGCGTGACCAAAAAATTTAAATTTTAACAATTATCACGACAAGATAAATTTTAAATAATTATATAATACTACTAAATGTACTTTTAATATCTTTTTAAATACTTTAAGTACCTTTTCTTTTATTTATGGTGTTTGGGGAGGGGGTCATATTCATCAGATTTATCTATGAACATGTTTTGCTGTTCATTAATTTGGTATATTACTTTCAAGTTTTGGCCGCTTGGCAGTTTCATAAGGCTGGAATATCGGGCACCAGGTTTTGCAAAAAAAAAATAATAATAATCTTAACTGCCTTTTTGGGATTGAAATCCTCAACTTTTGGTCTTATTTGTTAAGAAAAAAAATTCAAGCACTTTTCCAGAAAAATTAAAGGACTAGAAATTTACAAGCAACATAAAACCTAAATATGTAACGCGTGTATACACCGACACTCCATTTAAAAAAGAAAAAAAACCTAAAAATTTTCTAAAATCAGAAACCCCAGTATATGCCGAAGTAGAAAAAAAAGGTTCAAATGTAAAACAAAAAGTATTTTAACATTCATGCTGTTCTTGTGATCACTACTCAAGGACGCCCGCGAGTAGGACACGTGACCAGAAAAAAATATCCTGGTCGTCCGACTTGCCTGAACCGGAGCTACAAAAGTAACGAGATACTCTTCCGATCACGCAGTGCCAGAGAACTGTCAATCATTCTGATGCAATGTGATGTTACGGTAGATTTTGTGAAAATTACTAGGCAGCAAAATAAGCAAATCAGGAAAGCATTAATGAACTCCTCTTCTAATGGGAGATTGCACTGGCTGGCCAAGATTTGAAGACATCTTTAGTGTAACCTAATCTTAATTCATCTTCCCATTTTGATTGAAATTTTATCTTCATTACTAAAAATCTGTTATTTTAACCTGTAGTTTATTGAAATTTAAGTTTAGTTTCACCTAATTACGGGCACCGTAAAAATGGTACGGTGTGAAGAAGTAAAAATCGTTTTTAAAAAAAGTGCATCGCAGTTGTAGCGAATAGGTTAATTATTTTTATCGCTTATTCGGTGAATTTGCATCGCAAATTACGATGCGATACCACTTTAATCGAACCCTGGTTTCGACCATGTGTACAGTAGCGGGCGATGGCTACGCTATTTGACACAGGGGGGGGGGGGGGGGGGCGGCGTACGGATGCGATCAACGCCTGATGACATGCTGAATTTAGGAGACAAAAGCGGTACGCTATTTTGGTTTGTTAGAACAAAGAAGTAAATTAACTGTAGGTTTTAAAACAGACAACGAACGGCTGGTCAGGGAATTTTGTAATACATTGTTAAAATCGAAAACAATTGAAGATTTTCCACAAAATTTCCCCAGATGGCTAAAATTTCCCCCGATCTAGGATCGCCGGATCGGACATATTCTGCATCCCTGGCCAGAAGTAGTCCTGAGTGGTACTCGCAGAAGAGATGGGGGTTTGTACAAAGCACATATGAAAGTTTTAGTTCCAGAGCAGCCAGTTGAAGTTCATGCAGCTACAGTGAACGATTCTATTTTACAGTTATATCACGAACGTTGGGGTCACCAGGACAAGAAACACATTCATTCTCTTCTAGAACACGAAATGGGTATCAAGACAACCTTAAATAGAGATATTTGTGAACCATGCATCTATGGAAAGGCACACCGTTGAAGTTTGGTACCAGGCAGAAGTCCCAGAGTCCAGGTGAATTGATTACCGCTGACGTGTGTGGTCCGTTTGATGAATCTGCTCGAAAATACAGATATTTTGTACTTTTTAAGGATACCTTTTCAAAATTTCGCTTTTTATATTTTCTCAAGCATAAATCTGAGGTATTTAAAGGTCTAGAAAAGTTTTAGCTCATGCAAAGCGTCAAGGACACTGCATAAGGGAACTTTTGACTGATAATGGAGGAGAGTTCAACTGTCAGGCGGTTAGAGAACTTCTGGAGAAAGAGGGAATCAGCTTTCGTCTCACAGCTCCTTATACCCAGAACAGGCAGGTTCAAGTGAACGAGAAAACCGCACTGTTGTTGAAATGGCCAGGACCATGAAGTATTCCAATCAAGATATCGAGTTTCCTAAATTTCTATGGGCAGAGTTTATACAAACATCAGTCTACATTCTGAATCGTACAGGTATTTCTTCTGTTGCAAACGTCAGTCCTTATGAGCTTTGGTTGGGTAAGAAACCAAGGATCAAGCATATGCGCATCATAGGCTCGGTGTGTTATCCTCATGTTCCTTCCAGAGGCGTCGAAAGATGGATAGAAAGGCAGTCAAAGGATACCTGATCGGATACGATGGAGATGAGAGGTATAGAATTTACTCAGTACAGCACAGAAATGTGATTCTATCTCGTGATGTCACTTTTCAGGAAAAGTCCTTGACTAGCTGTGAGAGGGTGACGGTTTCCCATTGCTGATCATCGAACTCAAACAGAAAAAGAATCAGAAGTTGAAGATGTCCCAAGTAGCCTAGGGCAAGCTGTCGAAGAAAATAGTGAAGATCAGAGTTCCAGTGCCAGTGAAGATGGTCGACAGATAGAAGGTAGAATTCTTAGAGACCGTTCAACCTTAAAGAAGCTAGTCGTCTAGAAGACTACATCATGCTTGCAGAGGCGTATGTTTCATCAGCTGAAAATGATCCTGAAACTTACCAAGAAGCAGTGCAGGGAAGTCAAAGTGAAGATTGGAAAAGAGCCATGGATGTAGAAATTGCCTCGTTAAAGGAGAATCGTACATGGAAAATTGAAGATTTACCACCTGGAGCAAAAGCCTTACCATGTAAGTGGGTTTTTCGTACGAAAAGAAATCCTGATGGCTCCGTGGAGAAGCATAAGGCAAGATTGGTCTAAAAGGATATAGTCAACGTCAAGGAATTGATTATGACCAAATCTACAGCCCAGTAACCCGGCTTGAGACTGTTCGTTCGTTGATCAGTGTTGCTGCTTCTCAAGGAATGCATCTCTCACAATTTGATGTCTGTTCAGCTTTTCTTTATTCCGAATTAGAAGAAACCATTTTCATGAAACAGCCAGAAGGGTATAATGATGGTTCAGGCGGAGTTTTGCAGGTTGCTTCGTAGTTTATATGGGTTAAAGCAGGCTCCTAGATGTTGGAACAGATGTTTCTCCACTTATTTGACATCTTTGGGTTTCAAAACAAGTGCAGCTGATCCCTGTCTCTACATAAAGGAAGAAAGGAAAAACTGCTGGTCGCTCTTTATGTTGATGATGGTTTAGTGGCAGCAAGTGATGAAGGGTTGCTATGGAGTTTCTAGAAAACCTTAAACTCAAGTTCAGATCACATACAAGCCAGCATCATTCTTCCTGGGTCTTGAGATAAATTGTCAAAATGATGGAAAAATCAGCATCTGTCACAAGCATATGCAACCAAAGTTTTAAAGAGTTTTCGTAATTGAAATGTGCAGACCTGCAAAACACCTATTTTGAGAGAACCTCCAGATATCAACGATGAAGATAACACAGATGAAAATTTCCCTATAGAGAAGCAATTGGTGCCATCATGTATCTTATGATTGGAACAAGGCCAGATTTAGTCATTCAGCATCAGTGTTTTATCAAGACATCTGGAAAATCCTTCCAAACAAGATGGACGAGAGTAAGCGAGTGCTGCGGTACATAAAGGAACCAAAACCACAGTATTCAGTAACAAGTGTGATAACCCAGGTGTACTTCAGGGATTCGCGATGCAGACTTTGGGGGTTGTGCAGAGACTGGGAGATCTACTACAGGTATTGTGTTCATACACTCAGGAGGAGTCAATATCTTGGACTAGTCAGAGACATCTATGGTGACTACATCGACAACAGAGGCAGAATTGTTGCAGCAAATGAAGCAGTTAAAGAACTTATATGGCTTAAAAGACTTTTTAGTGATTATTTTATTTGTAATAGATAATCCTGAAATTTTTTTATTGATAATGTTTTCAGCTTGAGATTAGCAAGTAATCCTGAATTTCATAAAAGAACAAACATATTTCTGTTAAACATTTCTTTATTAGAGAAAAGGTTTTGGAGAAAGAGATCTCTGTAGAACAGATATCTACCACTGATCAGTTGGCAGATATATTTACAAAGGCTTTATTTTCACACCCAGACTTCAGATGATTTGTAACAAGTTTGGGAGTCTTAAGTTTGTAGGTGAAGCTGATAATTGTTGTTTGGTTGTCTAAGTGTTTTTTAGTTCTATTTCAGGATTTACTGAGTTTCTTTTAGAGGTGTTTCATTTTTAGAGTTTTGGAAATTGTTCTCTTTTGGCGGTTCTGGATATATTTCAAATTTCTTGTTAAGAATTTTTATAAGATAAAATTTCTTTTAATTTAAGGGGAAGTATTGAAATATAGATTATATGTTCCAACTGTGATATTTATGTAGTTCTAGTACAGTGATATAACTAAACTGTCATATCTGTTTATGAGTTCTAGTGCAGTAATCTAACTAAACCAACTGTGATGTGGAAACAACTCAACTTAAACTAGCTTCCTGTTATAAAAGTGCCAGAACATAAACAAGCTAGCAGAATGTTTTAACAATGTTTCAGTTTTACGTGTAGCTGTCTTTTAATTGTTTTTAATTAAACTTTATTTAATGTTGAACTGCTTGAAGTGACTTTTATCAAATGCACAACAAATCTATACAGAACATAAATTCATTAATTGCCTGTGCGCTTTTCATTTTAACAATTTTTAAAAGCTAAAGCCTGGTTGTAATTTAAAGATGTTTTCTGAGTTTTCCACAGTAATGGAAAAATTTAGAAATTTCTTTCACTACGTTAATTTAGGAAAAGTAAGAATTATAAGATATTTTTTTTATCAAACTTGGAATTTATTGGACATCTTCAGTGGGTTATTAGGAGTGCAGTTTTAAATTTTTAGTTTACTTATTACTAGTTTTAAAAAAAAAAAATCTTTTTCAGAATGAACTTGAGGTTGCTTATGAAGATGTGTTTACTCATACCACTGACCTTGACATGCCCAAAAGACCCAAATGGAAGAGTTCAGTTTCTAAGGAACAATTAGAAGCAAATGAGCATAAATATTTTAGAGTATGCTCTTTATATATTACTTTATTTTGCCTGATATCTTTGCTTTTATTTATATTTTTTTCTCCATATTTTGGTCTTTTTTTTTACTTTAGGTCTATATGCACCAGTTAGAAGAAAAATTTGGGGAAGATAAATTAAGTCATTATGAAATGAATCTTGAGACCTGGCGGCAATTATGGAGAGTTATTGAGTTTTCTGATATTGTCTTACAAGTGGCAGATATTCGCTATTCTGTAAGTTACTTTATTTTACTTCCAAACTATTTGAGTCACTATATTATATTATACATTAAAATAGTAAAATTTTTGTAAGGGAAATCCTCTTATTTGTTTGTATTATTAATTTGAGGCACAAGTATAGGATTTCTAATTTAAACTGGCTGTAACTACCTTTGTAATGGAGTATATATTTGTACAATGCTGATAAATCTGATAATCTAATGTTGAATGCTTACGACGCCCGTCCCCAGTAGCCCTCGTGTAGCTCTATTGCGATGATAATTCTAACTAACCTAACCTAACAGTAAATGCTGTTAGATTAATCCAATAAGCTATATAAATAAAGAGCTTTTTGTGTAAATATATTTTAATGGTTATTTGCTGTTGATTAAATATATAAGGATTCTAACGAAACGTATGAAATGAATAAGCACACTATTCTATTGTAAAACCTGAATTCAAATCTATTTCATAATTAATGTACATGCTTGTTTGCTATGCCCAAGAAGTGTATGTTGTTGCAATAAATGCCTATTTCTATATTATAGAGTATTTAAATTATAGTTAATTTTATAAATATAAATTAAAATTTTTATTTAATGTTAATATTTTATTTAGTAATTAAACTTTTGTGTGTATTTTCCTTAAGGTATACCACTTTTCGCCATGTTTGTATGAATATGTGACGAAAGAATTGAATAAAAACATGATTCTTGTGCTCAACAAAATTGATCTAGTTCCTGCTCCATTAGTTTTGGCATGGCAGGAATATTTTAAAAAGCACTTTCCAATGCTCAAAGTTATGTGTTTTGCATCATATGCAGGAATGATAGTTAAAGAAGGCAAACAAGGTATGTGCTTAAGCACATTTCTATGCATATTTTTTCACGTATTTTAAAATGTTAAATAATTTATACTTAAAATGAAAAATATGGGAGGCCATGTTGTTATGATATTTGTCTGGTTTTTGCATTTTTTTAATAATTTGTTAATTGGTGCAACAATTTAAGTCTAAATAAAACATCGAAGTTTATTTCACATTGATTAAAAATATATACATGTAATAATGTGATGCATTTTCTCACTTTATGATTTCAAATAACAATATTTGTGTAATATAAGTTATTGAAGTATTAATTATTTTATTTATTATTGTAAAACAAAAATTTATGCTAAGCAAAAGTACAAATGTATAAAAATGAATTCTTACTCATAAAAGGATATAAATTTATTTATGAAAAAGTCCCAAAAACAATGCATTTTTTAAAACTAAATTTTAAAGCTGTTTCATTTTTTAGATTGTGCTATAGTCCCACTTAGTATTATTGCTCAGCATAATTACATTAGAATGGTCAATTAAAATGGACGGTAAAATGAACTAAAATTTTCAATTAAGTGAACACAAATAAGTTTGGATATAAAATAAATTACCTTTCCTTATATATATATTTTTAAAATTCAATATCTAGGAAAACGATTAGGAAACTTGCACATGGCTATTGCTGGAGCTCGCCAATTGTTAAAATTATGTGAAGAAATTGTTGAAGATAAAGGTACCAAACAATTATTTATGTATTTTTTAAATATGTGCTGTTGTATAACCGTTTCTTACATCATAATAAATTGTTTTAGGAAATTATACAGGAGTTAATAGATGCCATGATCATTTATGTCGTATATATTATTTAAAAATTATTTTATTAGCCAAATATGATGAGTTTAATTTATTCAACTTTTCTTTATTGTTGCCTATTTTAAATTCATGCTGAAATAGGTTCAGGCATAAGCATTAAAAATCCTACTTTAAATTTTTAATGATTTTGTTTTTCATATGATTTTTTTTTTTTGGATTTTTACAATAAAAATCATACTAATAATAGTTAAATAAGTTGATTCAATTAGTATTTCTTGATTATTTTTGCCAATTCTATAATATCTATTTAATTTTGGCAAGAAATAGTGTTTTGTGATTATAACCTAATAGGTATTTGTTTTGCCTTAGATGTAAATTTACCATTTATTTTTATTTACAATTAAATTATTAAAGAAAATATTGTGTTAGGAAAATTCAACAAAGAAAAAAAACATTTGCCACTTGAAGGAATAGTCCTCTCATAGCAATAAGAAATTCTCTCATAGCAATAAGCTAAGACAGTTTTCATTATTAAACAGTTTTTAAATATTTACTGTGCAAGCATTGGTTTGTTTTACATGATATAGACCATCCAAGACAGTTTTCATTATTAAACAGTTTTTTAATATTTACTGTACAAGAATTGGTTTGTTTTACATGATATAGACCATCCAAGACAGTTTTCATTATTAAACAGTTTTTAAATATTTACTGTACAAGAATTGGTTTGTTTTACATGATATAGACCAGGGGTTCCCAACCTTTTTGCACCTGCGTACCAATTGACTTTTTGAGAAGTTTTGGCGTACCACCAGACCTAAATATTTTAATAAACGTATAATATTTACTCTTCTAAAAGTGTTCAAAGGCTTTTTGAATTAAATTTCTGAGAAAACTTCATATTTAATGGTTAGATATTTGTTTATTTATAACATATGCTTTTTATAAAGGAGAAATAAAAAGATTAAAATGGTATTAATTTACAGTTTTATTTATTACCTATAGAGGTCTAAAAACATACAAATAAAAAAATAGTACAAGCTCAGCAAAAAACTAATCATCATACAAAATGTACTTTTATCGCCTTCAGGACGAAACTTGTTGTTTGCCTTTCAATTAAATTATAAGAAAATATTGTTAGGTAAATTCGAACAAAGAAAAAAACATTTGCCACTTAAGATAGTCCTCTCATAGCATAAAACTTTCTCATACAATAGCTAAGACAGTTTTCATTATTACAAAGTTTTGAAATATTCACTGTGCACAGCAGTTGACAGTTTGTCTTCACTGATATAACGCATACCACGACAGTTTTTCATGTACACAGTTTTGTAATATTTACTGTCAAGAATTGGTTGATTCCATGATATAGACCATCCAAGACAGTTTTCATTATTAAACAGTTTTTAAATATTTACTGTACAAGAATTGGTTTGTTTCACATGATATAGACCATCCAAGACAGTTTTCATTATTAAACAGTTTTTAAATATTTACTGTGCAAGAATTGGTTTGTTTCACATGTCATAGACCATCCAGACATTCTGTTTTCATTATAAGGTTTTGTAAGATTGTGTACTGATGAGCAAGCATTTGTTACATGGATTAGACCAATCAATTTTTTATATTCATCCTGATACTGGTGTCCAGCTCAAAAATATCGTGAAAACATCATGAATTTGCACAGTAGGCTGATTCCAAGCAAATGTGCCCTTTCTGTAATCAGCCAAAAATGTCCAACGAATAATGCGCTGCATATGATGTCCCCCTTAACGGTTGCATTGAGTGCTTACTCAGTGTTGGCTTGTCACCTGACCGTGGTTCTAAATTACGACGCCCTTATGTAGCTCTAGTGCGACGATAATTAAAACTAAACTAAACTGTTACCTGTTTTCTAGTTGACCTCTCCAGTTGGAAAGAAAAAATTAATGAAGAAAGCGCACAAATAGGATCCGGCGGAGACTTTTTCATTGATTCAGACTCGGACATAGAAAGTGACGGAGGGGGCAAAACTTCGAAGGGACGTGAAATTATAAGGCAGCAAAACGACACTAGTTATTTTGAAGGAGAACTTTATAGAGACAATGTTCTCACAATTGGATTTGTGGGTAAAGATTTTTTAGAAAACATTTAACATTTTTAATTAGATATTTAAAGATTTTTCAAATTTCTAAGCAGATTTTAATTTTTTTTTTTATAGAAAATTCAATCGTAGATAGTTATTAACTTGTTGCTTAGAAAATTTATCAATTTTGTCATAATTAAATATTTATTCCTATCAAAAAAATCTTTCATATATTATTTACAGATTTTAATTATGTTGGTTTGTGATTTCTGATTCACAAAATTGGCATATCCTTTAAAATTATTATTTACAATGAGTTTGTTTAGGAAAACTTTGAAGTACATGTTGATTTACGGTTATCGACCTTAATGTTTTTATTCTGTTAAGTTAATTTTTGTTCTAGACTTTAAGTCAGTTTACAATGAATCACCAATTGATCTTAGACCGTTTTAATTTCATAAATATAAAAAGCTAGTTTAATGTTTTTTTTTATGTAAGTAAAATCAATAATTTAACTTTTCTATTATAGGCCATCCAAATGTGGGAAAATCTTCTTTTCTAAATGCAGTTTGTGGTAAAAAGGTATATTTCTTGATATTTTGTTCATATTTTCTTTTTCTTTTTAAATATGGATATAAATAACTTCAACTGGCTCCCTCTATCCCTCTAAATAGTAGGGAAAAAAGTTCTTATTCCTCTTCCCCTTTTGAAAAAGGAGAAATTTTTTTGTAACTCCCCCTTTAAGCTTAAAGTGTAAAATATGACATTAACGAATCTCATTTTTAAAATTTAGATTATACATTTCTGTTTGTGAAGTACCACAATCCTTTTTTTCAGAGCTTTTGTTTTAATTATTACTGAATTAAATTTTATTTCTGCTTTAGCCATAATTATTGCACTATCTAACTCAACAATATTTCTGAAATATTTAGTTCATTTAATTTATTGAATAATTGTTTAATGAGTGAAGGCTTGTAACTCTTTCTACACATTTCTGGAGTGCAGTAAAGCAACATTCCAAACTTTCATTTTTAGCTCCTGCGCTGGAGGTATTTTTGGGTCCTTTACAATTCCAAAATATACGACATATCTGGTTTAAACCCCTCAAAATCTTACATTTTTAACCCCCTATTAAACTTCATAATTTAAATTACAATTTTAACATATCTTTAATATTATTTATTAATATCTTTAACATCCCAGTTACATCACTCAGTCGTTCCCATACAAAATGTTTGGTCAGCAAATATCTTTAAATGAACTTTCACCTTTCCCCATCACCGATTCTCGCACCTATTTGGTCAATTGAACTGAATAAGCTATAACAATCGGCATCAGTTCGCCACTTTGCAACTTACCCTCAAGCTACCCACACGTTAAAAGTTCCTCTCCATATGTGAATAAAATACTTTAAGCGACTACATTTCCCCAGTCGGCTTCATTTATTTCATATATTTAATTAAGTATTTGTTCTTTCTGAATTTTGTTTAGCTTGTGAGTGTTTCAAGAACTCCTGGTCACACCAAACATTTCCAGACTATCATGCTGACCAAAAATGTGACACTCTGCGACTGCCCAGGTCTGGTCTTCCCATCACTTGTTCCTAAGCCCATACAGGTGAGATCACTCAGCCTTTTTTATTAACTACTAGAAAAATTTATACACGTTCTTCGATTAAAAAAATATCAAATCGTTTCAAATATGTGTACCATATAACCTGTTATAGGATCATAAACTTATGTTATTGTTCCTGCTCGTTATAAAGTATAAAATCCCGTTTGATTGCCTTAAAATTCCAAAAGGAAAAATACGCTATAAAATGCATCACAATTCCCTCATAAATACATAAAACCTTTTAGCTCATTTGGCGTGTTTTGGGAAATAATTTGGCGAGAAAATAGATATAGCTACAAACACACCCATTATACAGCTCTAACATAATGACCTTCAAACAACCGACCAGGTTATAAATTATTTATAAAAGAAATTTCCCATTTAGCGAGTTTTAGTTAATAATTTGGCGAAAAAATAGACATAAAACACTAATATGCAGCTCTAGTGCGATGGCCTTTATTAACCATCATAGTTCAGTAATAGCTTAACTATACATTTATTGCTTAAATATGCATACATGCAGTCAACAGAAAAATCAATGAAAAAATCATCAAATAAACCCACAATAAAATCCGGGAATGGAGACTGGCGGAATTACTTCACTTGAAACATGTCGATTATTTTTCAAATAATGAATTCAGTTTCTGAAGGTAATGGCAAAAGAATAAAATAAACATTTTCAATTTTAAACGTTTTCGTTAAAAGTTTTATTTAACTTTTTTAGTCGATGGCATCAGGAAAGTAAAAAAAGATCGGATTTGAGCCAAAGTGGTGTAGTTTTTTCAGAAAATTCGAATTTTCTCTAAAAATAGAACATTTTGAAACTTGAAAGTTCAAAATTCATAATCTAAGTATGAACTACGCATTTGTGCCAAGTTACGAGTCAAACAGATACCTAGTTTAAGAGTGTATGAGACACATACATAGATAAACACAAAACTTCATTTTTATTATTATAGATGCTAATTTTTAAATTAATTATGGTTGGTTTTGTAATTTGTTAATGAAAGGAAACACACGGTTGGGTTAAGCTTTGCTTGATTGTTTTTTAATTTTAAGACCGGAGGCATGGACATGTCTTAAGTGGTAAGAGTTCCAGAGGAATCAAAATAAGTTCTCAATTGGTTAATCGATGTAGTGGGCAGAGCTTACCATGTCCTACCACTAATGAAATCCAGGAATGATTCTATATCACGTGAAACAAACCAAATACATAGGAAATTTCCATAAACTTGGTTGAACGTACAAATGTATGCTAGCACTTAGGACAAATTTATATAACTATGTTTATTAAAAAAAAGTAGAAAACCGGAAACAGGTTTGGTACCGTTCGTAGAAACACATTAGGACTTATTTCAAGTATCTTAAAAGGTTTTTTTTTTCAAAAAATGTTATGTAAGTATGTTATGTAAATGTATTAGAGCATATTTATAAAAGTATTATGAATTCTGTTAAATTGTAAGTATGTATTTACATTGCAGATTTGATATTGCTAATGGTAATTGTAAAATCAATGTTGCTCTATTTTTTGTAATTTCCATTTTTAAATAGCTCTTTATAATTTTGATTCTTGAACAGTTGTTAAAAAATCCGCATTTTCATTGGGAATATTTACATGTATATTCAATTCAATCAGATAATTTTATTTTACTTAAAATAACATCAATATGCCATATTTCAGGTACTTATGGGATGTTATCCCATAGCTCAACTACGTGAACCTTACTCTGCCATAGCTTTCTTAGGCCAAAGAATGAGCCTTCCAAACATTTTAAAACTCAGGCACCCCGAGCTTGAATCATTCGAAAAAGGAGAAGAAATAAGATGGTCATCATATGATATTTGTGAAGGTAATTAAAATTTTCATCAACACTGTATATTTAACTTGTTGATTGGTTAGATTTTAAGGTTTATGTGCTAGATGTTGTAAGTATATGTTCAAATTAATGAAAGTTTTTATTTCTTTCTTGTCTGTATATATATTTAAATTAATCAGTCAACCCTCTGAGAAATACAGACATATGAACCTGTCATCTGACTAGCAGGTTTACTAGTAATACACATAATTTTTATTAATTTTATAATTTTAAATGATGAAAAAATCATTTTTAATACTCTGCTAATGAAATACAATTTTAAAAAATTAAATTTTCCGCTAAAATTTTAATTTTAATATCATGCAGTGAAAACCAGTTCCACGTCAGCCAATTTGCTTAGCTCTCAGAGGTTTAAAGAGCTTAGAGAAGAAACTCCAACTTTTTTAACAGCCTTTCTTGAACATTTCATGGCTTAAGTGGTTCTATAAAATAAGGACCAAGCTATCTTGGTGATTAAACATTTTATCTGCTGTCCAGCACCCTGGGACCATAGACCTCATAAGCTGGATTGGGCACGGCCATCCGTGGCTTCCTATGAAATGTTTCTCTGCTGAATTTTTTGAATGTCTGAAATAAGATCATGGTTTCTTTATAGCGATAAGCTGATATCTATTACTGATATAGAAGTTTTCTTATTGATCTTAGATAATCGTTTATTTGTACGTCTTGGTACTGAAACATGAAGCTCTTAAAAGTTGGATTATGCATGCTAAAAAAAAGGTGTATTTCTATAGCAATGGTAATTAATCTTATTAAGTTTTATAATGGGCTGTTAGAGTGTCCTTCACTAAAAGAGGGCTCTAAAGTGGGCAATCTGCTACATGAATAGGAATTCGTTTCATTACTATTAAGGGGGAATGGGACTGGGTCTCCAAACCGAAGTGTATCGGTGTTTAATCTAATGAAAAAAAATTCTAAACCACATTACTACATTTGTATTGAATATTTTTACCAACGTTTTTTTTTACATGACGAATTTAATGTAGCTGATTTGCAGAGCTCTATAATACCACTTTTTGAAATTGGTTTTTAAAAAAAATATTGTAAAAGTATTTTTTGAAAATTAAAAAAAAAATCCAAAAGTTGTATCAAACCAACTTTAAAAAGCTATGTTATAGAGCCCTGTAAGCCATCTATATTTATCAAGTAAAAAAAACATTTGTAAAAATATTTAATAAAGCTGGAATAATTAGGCTTAGAAAACTATTTTTTTCCCATTGGATTAATACAGAGACACCTCAGTTTGGAGGCCCCCTCCCATCCCCCTTAATTATCATCAGTATAATAAGATAAATCTGTTTATGACTTTTGTATTATATAATACTTTTTGTATTTGTATAGCCTGGGCCATGAAGCGAGGTTTCAGAACAGCTAAGGCTGCCCGACCAGATGTGTATAGAGCAGCTAACAATATTCTACGAATGGCCTTGGACGGAAGGTCCCTGTGTATGGCTTTCTATCCTCCCAACTACACCAAAGAAAAAGGTACATTGAAATTATTTTATGAATTGAATTTAGAATCTTAAGAAACAATTATTAAGGAATTGGGAAAACTAGTGAACAGGATTCAGTGTCAGTTATTGTACTTATCGCACCTAACAAGTGGAGCTTTTATGTTTGATTTTTTTGTTCCAATCTCCATAACAATATCAGCAATGAGAAATAGGTAACTGTCAAATATTCCGAAGATATCTATTTAAAAATTTATATGTGATTTTTAATTAATTTATATTGAAGAATCCTATTTCCCGAATCAGACACACTAGATGTAACTACATTTGTAAAAAGAGTATTTATTTTTACTAGTTGTATGTTCAGTGGCTTAAGTGGCCGTTTCGCATTGCTGTGCCATAGGTCCGGAGTTCTAATCCAGACTTCGCAGGGTTCACTCAGCCATAACGCCAAATGTCCCTGAAAACCAAATTAAGCATGTTTTAGAATGTGCTTTAAAAGAATTGTTTTTTGATATGCGTTAACATAATTTTTTTCAAATGCAGAATATATTTTTTTAAGTTAGGATACAAATACTAACTATGAAGAAATGCATTGTGTGCTGAGAAATATCTCTATTCTATAAAAAGCTTAACTTGGTGTCTGTACCAAGCTCAGGTTCCCTGGTAAAACAAATTCATTAAAAAAAAGGAGTTTCAATATCATACGGAGGGTAGGTCCACTTTGGGCGGATATCGCCTAATGAATATAGTTTTAATTTTTTTTTAGTTATATATACTATTGATAAATTTTATGCCCCCCCCCCTTTTTTTTATGGGAATAAACCTACTCCATACACTACTCACTTTACCTTATGCACTGATTTCCAGGGACTGGAAAGTTACTTTTAAAAAGTAACTCATCACAGTTACTTTTAGAAATTTCAAGTGAGAAGAAAGATTGAAATTTAGCCATGTTACAGTTTTGCAAAGAGAACCAATACTTAAGAAATAGGGACAATCAGAAAAAGTTAATGATGAAAATGTTGTTAAAAGTTAAATTTTAAATAATTAAATATAAGCAAAGCACTGAATCAAAGTAAGCAAAGCAACTATCGAAAACGAACTGAAGGAGGTGGGAACAAACATGGCGGGAGGCGAAACATCTGGCCACCAACAGAGTGAGATGGAAGAACCTGACGGAGGCCCTATGCTCCAGCGATGGAGTGCAAGAGGGATAAGTAACTAAGTAAAGCACTGAATTGGGTCAAAAATATCTGTGAACAGCGGCGTGAAAAGTAAAGGAAAAGTACTGAAATTTGTTACCGTTAAAAGTAACTAAGTTAGTTACTTTCTGAAAAATGTATCGGCTTTACCAGAAAGAGGTAACTGTTAAAAGTAACACGTTACTCCAATCCCTGCCTTATACACTATTTTCTTTTCCAGCCATGTGGGCCTCCCACCCCAACCTCAACGAAATCATCGCAATCCAGGCCCACCGGCAAAAACGGGACGACACCAACCGAGACCTCTGTGCCGATTTTAACGCGGTCCGTGTCTCTGAAGATGACGATTGTGAAACAGAAACAGAAGAAGATGATTCGCGGAACGACGAAGCAGACAGTGAAGATAGTGCTGATGCACCAGCTGCGAATAAGTTTGGTCTGCTTGGGGGAGAGATTGACTGTTAACTTGGGGAGGGAGTGGTTGCTGTTGAAACATATCTGGGTAAAGAAGGGGTGTGTTAAGGGTGAATGAACTCGAATGACCGCGGGTCTCTAAAGCAAAGTGCCTATGTGTTAATTCAATTTAAATTTTTTAGTTTCAGAGCTACATTTCTCCGGCTGTATTCCGGGTTCGTACGCCTCCTGAAATTCCTGAAAAACTACTGAATTTCATTCTTTTTTCTAAGGGCATTTATAAGTCTTGAAATTTGTGCCTCATCTCCTGATACTTTTTCCCCCTCTACTGAAATATTTTTTATGACACAAATCGTTTTTCTCCTGTACTTTATCCGGAAGAACTCTACTGTGCATGCACAGTAGAAAATTAGTGTTCGGACATTGTGATGTCCCAGAATTCACTGCACAACTCTTTAAAATATTGTTTTTTTCCTTCTGTTTCATCATTTGAAGTGCAGTGAAATCACTAGACTAATGTGATAATAAACAAACATATTCAGTTGTATTCCTCTTTACCTTCTGAATTTACATTACTACACTCCTTAGAAACTCCAGAATTTCACTATCATTGATAACCCTGTGTATTGAATATTTTTACAGACAATTTTGTATATTTTAAATGTAGCTGACTTACGGGTCTCTATAATCCCACTTTTTGAAATTGGTTTGAATAATTTTTTAAATTGTCGATGAAAAGTGTTACACAAAATATTTGCACCAATTTCAAAAAGTGGGATTATAGAAATGAGTAAGTCAGCTACATCATGTAAATCATATTTAAAAAAAAAAGTTTGTAAAAATTTTCCATACAGCCGGAGAAACATGGCTTAGAAAAATAATTTTTCTCTCTTTCAGTTAACACAGCGGCACTTTTGTTTGGAGACCTGCAGTCATTCGGGCTTATTTGCCATTATAATTGAAGAACTGTGCATAAATGTTAATAATTGTAAAATATGATGGATGTTGCAATGAGGTTTGAGTGTACTTTGGTGTTTGTTATTTGGAATTGAAGTGTATCTTTGAATTGAAAATTTATTTATGAAATGAGATTAAAAAGGTTTAAATGTGTGTTAAGCACATTTTTTTTCTTCAGTGATTCAAGGTTTTTACCTCTTTACTTACAATAACAGTTAAAGGTAAATCAATTTATAATATATTATACTTAGCTATATTTTACATTTTATAAAAATGTGCATTAAATTTTTTTCTTAGTATTAATTCAGGCATAAAAAAACTTTTTCTTTCTGGGTTTTAATATGTACTGCAATTTTTTTCTATGCTTCCAGGATATTAGTTATATTTTTCTGGGTCTTGCAAACTCTGGGAAGTTAATTTAGGTACCTGTAAAACATTAAAAAAAATACCATTTAACTAAACTATTTTTTACATGGCATAATTTGGAACTAATTCTTCTAATTTTTCATTCTTTCAGTCCTATGATGTTAAAAAAATATAATCAAATTTTGAATCCTGTTTATATTAAAATGCTCTTGACAAATACTATAAATAACAAATGCATTTTATTGCACATTATGTAATTATTTTACTTTTAAAATTAAAATATTAAATTGCAGTATCAATTCATATGCTTGACTTACTTCCTTAATGCTAAATTATGCTCTAACCTTGCTGGAACCTTATTTCTTAATGTTTAAATGAATACTTTAAAATGTTTATTGTATAAAAATACAATGTTGTCTCTATCTAACTTGTAAATAATTTACATAATGTTTGGAGCTTGCTTTATATTATTTAGCTTGACTAGTTTTGTTAAAGTTTCACATTCCAAATATTTTATTCAAATTTCATCTTTGCACATATAATAAATAATTTCTTCCAACGTTACTCACATTATGAAGTTTAAAAATTATGCAACGTTATAAAATTTTGTAATTGTTATCTGCTTAATTTCCACATTAGAATTGTATTATTTAAGTGAGAATTTAAATTGTAGCTGATTGTAAATGTTTTAGAAAATGTGTATTTCAAGTACTATGGAAGTCCTTAACTTTAATTTTAAGAATGAAAGTATTACATTTTTACATTACATTTTCAAAAAAGTTATTGTTCACTTTCAAATATTACAAAATTTAGAATTAATTGCTGTTAGTTAAACCTACTTTTTCATGCATGATTTGGTCTTTTGAAAAGTTTTTGCTTACTTCAAAGAGACCAAAGGCTAATTTTTTTTCTAAATAAAAAAATTGAGTTGTAATTTTTTTCACAAAATCAAGATTAACGGATAAATTTGATTTAAGAATTTTTTTAAAAAATATTTTCAAATAAACTCTTTACATCTAATACTGACTAAAATATTTTCATGAACACAATTTAATGCTTTACTGTTCTTCATACGTATCAAATTTAACTAGATTTAGTGGATCAAAATGCACTATTTTTTAAAAATAAATTATATTAAAAAAGAACTTCAACAATCCACCATAGGGCCGGTAGAGTTTATCAAACAGTATTATGACTGTTATATCTTCTCAAAAGTTTATGAATTGTTAAATCTCTATAAAATACTAATAGTAATCTTACTGTTAAATCCTTCTGTAGATCAGTTGTAATATCCATTACCTGTTTCGTTTTAGTATTTATCATGTTCAAAACCTTATAAAATTAGTTATCTGTACAGTTGTTCAAATAAAAATGTTAAGAAAAATTATTGTGCATGAATTATAAAATAGTATTTCTTTTTCGCAAATGTGATGTATAGTATATGAGCCAGACCTGTTTGTCAGAATCAGACTCCATCTACAGTAGAACTCCAATTATCCAAAGTGGTGCTGATTATTCGTATGTCAGAAAAATATTCCACTCAGCCTACCTGTTGCAATTCGTCTTTATTGGATGTTATGCCTAGTAATTTTTTGTAAGGACGAAAAAAAAGCAACATCCAACAGAGACAAATAGTAACAAATAATAGGCCAAGTATAGTTTACATGTCGAATATAATCTTTAGTGAAACCAAGATTTTAACTTAATTTGAATAGAAAAAAAGCTAACTAAAGTAAGCTAACTAAAAAAGTAACTCAAACTGCCGAACGACATCTTACAATTTGGATATGGTTGAGTAGATAACGACCAAAACTAAAACTACATATCTCGAAAGCCCAACAATACATTAAGTAATTAATTAAAATATTCCTTTTCTCTGATTAACTCCAATTACCCGAATTTTCGATTATACGAATGTGGTTCAGGTTAGGGGCCAATTGCTTCGGATAGTTGGAGTTCTACTGTAGGTAGGTAGGTTGATACATGTACAGTCCCTGGACAAATTAGTAAACGCACTGTATGTTTTTAGTAATGATGAAAACATACTAAAGAATGCCATATCATTAAAAAATATGTCGATATATGTATTAAGTATAGCAAATAGTATTTTCTATTCAATAGCTTAAATTTAGGAACACAAATGTCCTTCTAAAGGTATTTTGTTCATCATTGATTGATACATGAAATCTTGCAGTGCGTCTAATAATTTGTCCAGGGACTTTATTTTAGTGTTTGTGTGCTTGATCAGAGACCCGCTTATAAACCTTCGTCTATAAGAGAGACACATACAGAACTTTTTCTGACACAGAGAATGAAAG
Source organism: Oedothorax gibbosus (assembly GCA_019343175.1). Lineage (NCBI taxonomy): Eukaryota > Metazoa > Arthropoda > Arachnida > Araneae > Linyphiidae > Oedothorax > Oedothorax gibbosus. Next base: position 8,297,004 of record CM033278.1, read on the forward strand.
TACACCATGGGCGAAGACGGGAATCGAACCCGCACCCAGTACAGTGCGCAGACTGTTAGCGTAATGGGCTGCGATCAAACCCTACTACTACTGTGGTTATCCACTCATCTGCCAACTCTCTGGATGTAATTCAGAATTTTAACCAATGCTCGTATCATATGTTCCAATTGCCGGATTTTCGAAAGGGGAAACATTAAACTTTCTCTTGGCGAATGGAATCAGGAAAATTGCAAATACAGAATTAAATCCGGAGAGTTGGCAGGTTGGTTTGTTGAATTAACGTTATACTAGAGCCACAGATGGCAGTTCTGTGTCCATAATTAAATTGATTATACTCGGGGCTTTTTGTCGAACAAACTAATGGGTGGAATTACTATTCATTTGGTAGAGATGCTAATGCTATTGACTTTATGGGGAAGAGATAATTAAAAGTATAGATCAAATAATTTCCGTTGTGGTAAGGAATATAGCTTCTATAGAAGATTTTTTTGTAGAAAATGGGAAATTTAAACTTTGTTGTTGTCGTGTCCATGATATGTGCAAAAACTAGATGGATCCGAAGCTGTCGTAGACAGCTTGCGCTATTTCTTCTGCATCTTCGGAGAGCATTAAAATTTCTGGGTCTTTAAAGCCAATCCTGAAGAGCCTGGCTTGAATTGCTGGGCAGCCAAAGATATGCTGCGGGGACAGTTGGACACCAGGACAGTTTGGGCAGTGTGTGGAGTAGCTTCTTTGTCCTTCCGTTGAGATTTTCATTCCTTTTAAATGTTTTTATCGTAGTCTGGCTATTATTGAAGATATTGTACGGTTACAATTTAGAGCAGGGATGGAATATTTAAAATTATTTTTGATAAGTCTACGGCTGGCAACTGCATTGGCGTCAACGAGAGTTATGAGGTTCGATGATTGGGGGCAAGCTCTTGATTCTTTGGCAAGCTAATCGGCTTTTTTCATTTCTAAGGATGTTAACGTGAGCTGGTATCCACTGTAACGTGCAGGTTTTCTTGGCTGCGATGACTTTGTTGATGGATAGGATTATTTCATGGCTGATTTGGCACTTGCCCTTCTGAATGGCCTGCAGGGCAGATCTTGAATCAGAAAGGATGGTAATGCCGCTGTATCTGTGGATGCTTTTGGATAGGAAAATCTCCAACGCGCTCTTGATGGCAACGAGTTCGCATGTATAGTTGGAGGCAATTTTCCCCACAGGAATTTTGTGACACTCATTTTCATCGCCTGGACCCGTTAAGAAAACTCCTGCACCTCCTCCATTAAGATTTGAATCGGAGGAGCCATCTGTGTAGGCTAATACTAAATTTTGGGCTTTGGTGGTGAGTTCATTGATACTATGGTCGCCCTTTTCTTTAATTATCGAGACCGGTTCTTTTTTGGTGCAGGGTCGTAGGAGGTTTAGGTTTACGATTGTCTGCGGGTGATGGTGCAAAGTATGTATAGGTTCTTTCGGGAATTTCAAGTGACTTATGCTGGAGGTTGATATCTTTCCTGATTTCCAGATCAAGCTGTAGGGTTGAGGATCTTTTAAGCCTGGATTTTTCGCTCCATGCTTTGAAAGTTATATTGAAAATGTGGTTTTCAGGTAGGCTCCGTATGTTATTTGTGAATTTAATTGTGGATAATTTTCTTCTGTTTTCTAAAGGAGTTAGGCCGCATTCCTTTTTTAATTTAAACTTTGGCATCAAAGATAGGAATCGGGGATTGGAAAGTTACTTTTAAAAAGTAACTCTCTTAGAGTTGCAGTTACTTAATATGAAAAGCAACTAATTACAGTTACTTTTAAAAGCTTCAGGCTATAAGTCATGCTAAAAATTGGAATTTAACCATCTTTCTTACCGCTTTAAAGAGAACCAAGTTTAAAGAAACATACACAAGCAAAACATTTCAATTAACATTATTTTTAGCCTACTTATCTTTTTTTAATTCGAAAGAATTAAAAAAATGAAAAAGTAGGTATTGACATGCGGTCGATGTCCGTCTGTCCGTCCGTACCCCCCTTCCAAAATCGGTTCTAATCATCGGATCTTAAAAATTCTTTTTTTGTTAGAAAGCTATAACCTCAGATACCCAACTTTCATACTTTTTGTCCGTCTGTCTGTACGTCCGGACGGACATAAATCTACTATCTGTCGGCGAATTTCCCATTGAATTAGCATTGAAATTCAATTTTGAGTCATTTAAATCACTGTAGGTATTGAAATGCGGTTGATGTCCAACTGTCTGTCTGTCCATCTGTCTGTCTGTTCGTATGTCTGTCTGTTCGTATGTCTGTCCGTCTGTCTGTCCGCCTGTCTGTCTGTCTGTACCCCCCTTCCAAAATCGGTTCTAATCATCGGATCTTAAAAATTCTTTTTGTTAGAAAGCTATGACCTCAGATACCCAACTTTCATACTTTTTGTCCGTCTGTCTGTACGTCCGGACGGACATAAATCTACTATCTGTCGGCGAATTTCCCATTGAATTAGCATTGAAATTCAATTTTGAGTCATTTAAATCACTGTAGTTATTGAAATGCGGTTGATGTCCATCTGTCTGTCTGTCCATCTGTCTGTCTGTTCGTATGTCTGTCCGCCTGTCTGTCCGTTTGTCTGTCTGTCTGTACCCCCCTTCCAAAATCGGTTCTAATCACCGGATCTTAAAAATTCTTTTTTTGCTAGAAAGCTATGACCTCAGATACCCAACTTTCATACTTTTTGTCCGTCTGTCTGTACGTCCGGACGGACATAAATCTACTATCTGTCGGCGAATTTCCCATTGAATTAGCATTGAAATTCAATTTTGAGTCATTTAAATCACTGTAGGTATTGAAATGCGGTTGATGTCCAACTGTCTGTTTGTCCATCTGTCTGTCTGTCTGTCCGTCTGTCTGTCCGCCTGTCTGTCCGTTTGTCTGTCTGTCTGTACCCCCCTTCCAAAATCGGTTCTAATCATCGGATCTTAAAAATTCTTTTTTGTTAGAAAGCTATGACCTCAGATACCCAACTTTCATACTTTTCATCAGGCTGTCTGTACGTCCGGACGGACATAAATCTACTATCTGTCGGCGAATTTCCCATTGAATTAGCATTGAAATTCAATTTTGAGTCATTTAAATCACTGTAGGTATTGAAATGCGGTTGATGTCCATCTGTCTGTCTGTCCATCTGTCTGTCTGTTCGTCTGTCTGTCCGTCTGTCTGTCCGCCTGTCTGTCCGTTTGTCTGTCTGTCTGTACCCCCCTTCCAAAATCGGTTCTAATCATCGGATCTTAAAAATTCTTCTTTTGCTAGAAAGCTATGACCTCAGATACCCAACTTTCATACTTTTTGTCCGTCTGTCTGTACGTCCGGACGGACATAAATCTACTATCTGTCGGCGAATTTCCCATTGAATTAGCATTGAAATTCAATTTTGAGTCATTTAAATCACTGTTGCCAAATCAACAATGGCATGAGAAACTTTATTTAAACATATTTGAAGCAAAATAATATTTTCATGAATCAGTTTGGAATGACGTCATAAAATGTAGCACAATTTGATTCTTTGATTATTCATTAATTATCTACCAAGAAATCGGCAAGGCATACTTTTGCATGCAATTATGCTTAGTTTTAATTTACATTTCTTGTTTTTTAATGCAGTTCGGAGTAGTTTCATTACTTTTGTTATTAATAAATATTTATTCTTCGAACTACAAATAAATCACGAGCAGATGATAAATAATATTTAATTAATTTGCGAACGAATATTAAGGAAAATAGTTGATTTTGGCTTTTAGAAGTTTAAATTATAGCTGGGTGCTGTGTTTCGATTTTTTTTTTCTAATGTGTATAAATCTAGTGTAGAAACGGCTGTTGATGATATTTACTTTAGGAACCTAGTTTTTTTCCCGATTAGAACTTCAGTAAGTATTTAAGTAACAGGAAAGTAGGCTATTTTAGTTCTTTATGAACTTCTTGTTTTAAATCTAATCTTTAAGGAGTTTCATTTCAAAATTTGCATCCATTTTCGCTAAAAATAACTAAGTTACAGTTAATTTCTGAAGAATCTAAAGGCCTTGTTCGGCGTTACCAAACTGAGTAGAACGGTTGCTTCATGAAACTCGTGCCAGCAAATTTTAATTTACAGTTCTGGCAAACCATTGTCACACTATTTTGCGATTCTATTACGAAAGTGGCGTTAAATCGCAAAGATTCGAAAACTGTAACGAACCGTTTCGCTTCGTTGACAGAGCCTACCTCGTAATTGTAAGGTCCTGTACTTGGAGAGTGAATTTTATGACTTTTAACGGTTTCTCAAGGGTAGGCATGAGTCATACTGTAGAAAACCGTTGTCGAAATGAAATATGAACCACTAAGAGTTTTTCTATGCATCGCTAATAATTTTACTGAAGTTATAAGAAATAAATTTCCGTGTTAAATGCAGTGGTTAATAACTTTGGTTAAGTTAATAATATGTTTGCTAGTTTTTTAATTATTTTTTTTTCTCTGCAAGGAAAACTGTTTTTTTTTTTTAAGTTTCTTTTTCCAAAACGGATGTCAAAAGTTTGCAGTAAAAATCCGATTACCATTGTAATTTTTTACTTAACTAGGATATTCTGAGATATTTTTCTTTGCTTCTGGAATAGAATTGAAATTCTTATAATTGGTACAAATTTAAGTAGACTCATTTCTATCTGTATGTCCATTTGGGAAAGAAAAATTCTTGAAAGATTGCACGCATAGTCTTTTTTCTGAAGCTAAAATGTGTGCATTAGTACTCTACATGTGAAGTATATTATCCAAGGAGAAACAAGTAGGTTTGTAACAGAATCTGTCACTTAACCCGCTTCCACACAACAATTGTATTTAACAGGTAAAAAGGCGCCAAGCACAGCACTAATTCTATATTAAACATTTTTATGATAAATTTAGCTAGTTTCATTTAAATTTTATTTCGAAAATTCAATAATTATTGCTTATCGTTTGCAAAAACTACTTTATACTTCAAAGAATAAATAGGTAATATTCCTCGCTTTTAAATAGAATTAAAACATTTCATATCAACATACAAAGAATCTCGAAGTGAAATATATTTGATGTCATTTCAAACTGATCGATGTCGCAAAAATAAATTTATTTTAATTTATTGTCTAAAAGAATTAAAGTTTCGAGCGATTGTTGCGAATGGCAATGGTGATTTGATTCTAATAAAAATGGCTTCTTATGCTTTTTAAATGAGCATTTTTAAATGAGAAATGTTGCAGTTTTTTAAATAATTGAAGTACTTCAAATTCGAATTTTTCTCTGAAATTTTCATTGTATTCTAATTTCGATGCGCTGAATTTGTTGACGTATCACACTTGTCCGTAGCATTTGTAGTTTGGGCTATGAAAGTGGGTGACGGACAGACAGACAGATGGACTGAACGATTATAATACCTTCCACTTGTTACGTTATAAACGTAGTGTGAAAGCTAAAAGGGTTATTTTACCAAAATCTTGCTTGAAATTTAATTTGAACACTATATTTCATGTTTCTTTTTATAATTTTTTGGAATATTTAAATATACTATAACAAAACTATACATAAATATAATAATAAATAGAAAAACAAATGTATAACCAACGCGTAAGTAATTTTATTTTTAAATAACGTCTCTAGTCTTTGAGAAAAAAAAGTCACCTTTGATATACTTTGATCATTATTAGATCTTATTGCTTTTACTTCAGTAAAGGTAACATAATAAAACATAATCCTTACACTATTAACATGCGTTCTCTATGAAAAAAAGAATCGTGTTTAAATACATTAACAAATTATTATATAATATTGGCCGTCTCCTCACCGAAGATTCCATGAAAAAAGTTCCATTAAGTATCCGTTTCCACATTAGAAGCATCCGGTTACATCAACCCATCTCTGTCCATCAGATCTTTTTGAAAACAAACACATCAACTATGGGCACTTATCATTTCCGTCGAATAATAAAAAAATCGGCCTATTATGCGCCCCCCCCCCCCCCCCATCGGGATAATTCCTGCTGAATCCCGAATGTAGAGATGGGGATGTATTCCACTTCGGATTAATGAACTTGTCCTCCTTATCTGTTGTTTTAAGGGGGAATGGGCGCGCTGGGATCGCGGGTCTCCAAACTCAAGTGCCTCAGTGTTAATCCAATGGGGGGAAAAAAACTATTTTCTCTGTTACATTTCTCCGGCTGTATTGAATATTTTTTCAAACGTTTTTTTTTTTTTTAATAATAAATGTAGATGATAACTTACAGGTCTCTTTCTTCCCACTTTTTGAAATAGCTTCGAATATTTTGTGTAAAATTATTTATTGAAAATTAAAAAAAAATATTCGAACCAATTTCAAAAAGTGGGAAGGTCGGGACCTGTAAGTCAGCTATATTTATCACAAAAAAAATTAGCTTGCAAAAATATTCTATACAGCCGGAGATATGTGGCAGAGAAAATATTTTTTTCTCCATAGGATTAACACTGATACACTTTGCTTTGGAGACCCCGGTCCAGCGCGCCCATTACCAGGGCAGATTGGTTTAAAGTTAATATTTTGGTTTTCTATTTCTGCTATTTGTCGTAAATAATGCAAGTAGTTCTTTTGCAAGAAGTTGTTAAAAGATAGCCGTTTTCAGTATGAAAATAGATTACTTGCCGGGCTCAGTAGAATAGACACCGGTGGGCAACATATTTTAAATTTTCGTGTGGCGATTTTGACTTTAAATTACCCAATATGAAATATAAGGTAATGAGAGAGTATTGCGATAGGATCGAAAATCGAAATTGGAGATTTTGTGTTTGTTTTTCTACTCGTTTTGGAAGGTGCCGATTCCTAAAAAGTGTTTGTTTGACCATTGGTCCGTCTGTCTGAAAAGACTAACTCTATAGATCGTACTTACTAAAAGATTTACGGACTTCAAATTTGGTACACGAGTTCCTAGTACCTGTCGGACGTCATAATAAAGTTTTCGAGAAAATAGCATCAAGCAAAGGGTAGCTGAAATAAAACTTTTTTTTTAAGGTATTGATGAAAAATTAAAAAAGATACAGACTTCAAATTTGGTAAACGAGTTCTCAGTTTTACTCGGTATGAACGTCAAAACAAGGTTTTCGAGAAAATAGCGCATGCGCAAAGGGTAGCTGACATATAGAACATTTTAGGTTTTAAAAATATTGAAATTACTTTATAGGGTATATATAATTTCTTTTAAATGTACCGATTTATAAGGAGGCAATTGAAACTCATGAAGTGTACTAGTACTGAAGTACACTAGTTTTTTAATATAACAGGAAATCTTGCCTATAAAAATTACAATAAGATGGTCATTTATTTCGCAAATAATGGCTTTTATAGCAATTTTTTAAACTTCAATTAATTGGACGTCGTTAAAAATGTCCTCCTGCAGCACAATGTCATTTATTTTAATCTAAGAAATTTCTTTATTTTTTCAAAAATAGAAACGCATAATAACCGTTTCATACAAATACTTGTATTCCCGATCTCTCCACACCAAATAACATCCACTAAGCACGGTTTCGCGTGCGGCATCAGCTACCGGCAAGCATCAGCATCTTCCCCATCTCCATGTGTGGCTCATTTTATCCGGCGCCGGACGATATAGGAGACCATCCGGCACCGTCTGGTCTTTGCCCATCTGGACAGTTTCGACATGACGTGTTTTTGTATTAAAGTATCGCTTTGAATGGGTTAAAAGAAAGAAAGCCGTCACTCAAAGGATGTGTTTAAATCTGTACTTTAGATGTACATATTTTACGACATTACCAATTGCCATACTACACTGCTCAAAACAATTAGGGGAGCACGTTTTGTACTTTTGTAACCCCTTTCAGTTCCAACGTTTTATTTTTTATTCTACAAATCTAAAATTTGTGAAATAGATTCATTATGCATCCAGAATGAATGGTAAGAAACAGGGGGGGGGAATCCTAATTTTTTAACTAAAATTTACGGGGGGGGGGGGAATTAATAAGCATAACTTTCGAATAAATTATAACAAAAACTTTTTAAAAACTTTATTTGTTAAAAAAAAGTTAAAATCAATTTGTAAACATCTAAGAATGTAAGCGTGAAGGAATTTAAAGGTCTAATTTATTTCCATAATTAATTGAATTCAAATTAGTAATTTTAAATACTGTTTCCAATCACAATGGCATGAGAAATCTCTATATTTCATTTAAATTTAAAGACAATAGCATTATTTAAACTCAATAATGAATGATTCTGTCAACAAATGATACATAATTGCGATTCTTAATTAGTGAAATTAAACAAAATCGCAAGGATGACTTTCACTCATTATGACTAAGTTTTAACTCATCATTTCTATTTCTTTTAGATGCAGTGTAATTTTAAAACAAACAAATAATAAATGATATATTTTTAAAAAAAAATTGAGTCCACTAAATTGAATTTTTAATTATTAAGGAAATATTGTACTTTTTTGTTAGAGAGTTTATATATAACTGATTTTTCATTTTTTCATTTTAAATAAATGCTTTATACAATGTTTTTTTTACAGGAAAAAAAATGTAGCAAAATACATTTTTAATCAAACTATTGAGACTAAGGATTTTGATTTTTATATATGTATTTGTTTGTTTAAGAGATACGTTTAGTAGTTGTCTAGTCTGTCCCATATAAAGTTAATGCATTTGTTTTGAAATTGCAACCTTTGCGAAAGTAGTTATTATTGCTCTGCCATATAAGTATTTCGTCATTAGATGTCAGAATTGTCATAACAACAAAATAAAACAAATTTTAACAAAAGAAATAGTATCCGGTTATGTAGTAACTAATTGATAAAGTTTAAAAATAGTGTCGTCCTCTTCAAATTATTTGAGGTAATTAAAACTAAAAAATTACTAATTAAAAAGACTGATAGTTTTTAGCTTCCACACTACGTTTATAACGTAAAAAGTGGAAGGTTTTACAATCGTTCAGTCCGTCTGTCTGTCTGTCCGTCTGTCACCCACTTTCACAGAAAGAACCACAAGTCCCACAGACAAGTGGGGTATGTCATTTTGAAGCAAAAAATCAGATTAGGCTACATTCCAAATTTCATTTAAAAATTTTAATTAGAAGTTTATTTAAAATTTAAATAACTAAAAATTTAATCTAAATTGAAATAGCATGCAAATTCCATTTTTATTCAATATTTTCACTGTTTCCATCCACAAGTCCCACAGACAAGTAGGATATGTCCTTTTGAAGCAAAAAATCAGATTAAGCTACATTCCAAATTTCATTAAAAAATTTAAATTAGAGATCTATTTAAAATTTAAATAACTAAAAATTTAATCTACATTGAAATAACATGCAAATTCCATTTTTATTCAATATTTTCACTGTTGCCATTTCGTTAAACGTACGAGAAACTTTAAAATAAAAATAAATTTTTTTTAAAGAATATTTATTTATGTGTATATAATTCAGTTTGGATTGTTGTAATATCACAATAGAGTTCTTTTGATGGTTCATTATATATGTATGAAGAAAGATGCAAAGAGAATTCTAACTTGGCATAAAAAATATGCAAAGTTTCGCTTTTATTTTTTAAGCACCGATTGTACAAATTATATATTTTTTGAACTGTAAATTAATTTAACAAACTATAAATAAGTGAATTTTCGAAAGAAATGTAAATGGGAAATTGTGGCGACACAAAGATATTTATTAAAAAAGATTACATCATTATTCTTCAAATTTCAAACAAATTTAGCAAACGATAAAGTCTAATTATTAAATCTGAGAAAGATGATTAATGAAAATAGTAAATTTGGGCGTTTAAAAGTTTGAATTACAAATAGCTAAAGCCCTGTTTGTTATTAGAAATAAATCACCAATGCCATTCGCAACAATCGCCCGAGAAACTTAATTCTTTTAGACAATAAATTAAAATAAATTTATTTTTCGAAATCGATGAATTTGAAATGACGTCAAATATATTTCACTACGAGATTCTTTGTACGTTGATATGAAATGTTTTAATTCTATTTAAAAGCGAGGAATATTACATATTTATTCTTTGAAATATAAATTAATTTTTGAAAACGATAAGTAATAATTATTGAATTTTCGAAATAAAATAAATGAAACTAGCCAAATTTAGCATGTAAATGTTTATTATAGAATTAATGCTGTGTTTGGCGCCTTTTTAATTGTTTAACACAACTCTTGTGTGGAAGCGGGTTAAGTGACAGATTCTGTTACAAACCTACTTGTTTCTCTTCAAATTTATTTTTTATTTTGCTGTTATGACGATTCTTATATTCCTGGCAAAAAACTGATAACATGACAAAGCAATACTTATCAAAACATTAAGACGTATTATTTTGCCCTAAACTAAACCAGTAAAGGTATATACAACTAATTAAAAACATACCATTATAATAGTATTTAAAAGATATTTAATAAATGAATCCGACGCAATGTCATGGTATTTTGATAAACATTACGTAGGAGGCTTCTAGTGTATGCAATCCAAGGCTATATTTTGTAACCAATGGATATCGTATGCATGATTTTATCTGTCTATTTTCAATGAAGTGATTAGCATGGAGATAAATATGCAAATTACGCAGACATAATTTTTTTAAAATTAGTGTAGGTAAGAATATGATGGAAGGGAATAAAACATTTTAAACTATACAAGTTACCAAAGTTTAATAATTACTAATTATGACGAATAATTATAGTTGAAATCCCTACATAAATTGATTTTATGCTAAACATCTAAAATAATATTTACCTTGAAAATTATAAGGTTTTAGTTAACAGTTTTAGCGAAATGTTTAAATATTCAATAGGAGAGTTTTATAAGGTTACATATTTGATTGCGTAATTAGCTGCGTCTACATTTTTGATTAAAAAACCGATAGCTAATATCAATAAGATTCTGTATGTGCCCCTCCTTTTTAAGATATTTTAACAACATTGCAGAAACTTTTTATTTTGTAAGCAAAAATATGAAAGATAATAAATGGCGGGGAAATGGGTCAAAATGATGTATATAATACTAAAATAATCCGTATTTTTTATGACTTTTCTTTATATACATCCAACTTTTTCAGCCATTTTTTAAAAACTTTTTTATATGAAATGAACTAACGAACATAAATAAAGGTCTTTTTTGGAGTTGTATGATTTTGAGAGGCCTGTATTTCTCCACACTTAGAGGCTGCATTGTTACTTTTGCGGTGAGTGTTTTCAGTATCAGAAGTTTGTGTGCATCCCTATATCTATATGTAACGAGAAATGGAAAATCTGGAAAAAAATTAGATAGTGTGGCGGACTGGAGATCGATTGGATCGAGTTTCGACGCCCGCTTCTCATCGGCTAGCGATCGAAAAACTGAACCTATCGAAATAGTGAAAATCAATCTAGCGAAATCGTGAACTGAATGTTATAGTAAACTTTTGTAGCAACTTTGCTGGGCCTCTGGCCTGTTGTTGTTCTACAATTTTTGTATTCGTATTTGTATTTCATGTACAAATGCTGTTATGTTGAGTTGAATTATGCATGATCCATTGGCCAATTAACACATTAAAAAATATCTATCTAACAGTAACTGAAAATAAATAGAAGTATATATTTTTCCTCCTACCTGCAACAAAAGTAAAATGCTCCCTTTTGCTGTTTTAAAGAAAAGCACACACACGATTTATAAAAAAAATAGAAATGCTAAGAATAATATAAAAAAAAGTTTTTTTTTTAGGTTTTGTTTTGGCTTACTCCAACTCCATAGTAAAAAAGCTTTTTACAACTACATTTTTATTATTATAACATTTTACAACCAAAAAAACCTTTACACTTTGAATACCACCTTAACCTAACGAGTCTACAATTAAAGCAACTACGAGTCACTTTTCGTTACAATGAAAGTCAAATAAATGAATAATTAAAATAGCGTAGGCTGACCCTTGTGGCTACACGATGTCCACTATGTCCGTAGGGCCTCATTGTGACATTATTTCATCGACCAAGGACAAGTCGCGTCAACACTCACTAACGAACGGTGACACCGATTTGAAATAATTAGCGACTTTCAACGTAAATGATCACTTCTATATAAGGAGATGAGTGAGGGGGCTAAAGAAATACGAGTAATTAGTGATTTTAAAAGGCTACTTGTATTATTGTAACGGGGCCCGGATGGCCGAGTGGTTTGGACCATTACGCTAGACGTCTGCGCGCTGTACAAGTGCGGGTTCGATTCCCGCCTTCGCCCTGGGTGTACTTTCCTTTCTCCGTGACAGTAAATATTCTTGCTGTGTCTGTCTTACTTTGTGGTACGAAAGCTTATATGAGCGGGGTCGTGTTCGACATATTGATCAAGCACTACAATTGCCGGAATATATATGTACCTACCCCCATTATTGTAACTGAGGAGAGTGTTGATATTTTAACGTGTTTATCAGACCATATTTTATATCAAGTGTCTATAATAGGGTACTTGACTAAAAATTTTTTTTATTGGCTTAAAATATTCTTATGCCAAAAATATTAGACCCGTATTTTTTCTTTTTTTCAAATACCCCATAAAAAGGGGGGAAATGAATTTTAAAATTAGGACAAAAAATCACTCCCGAAAACGCTTTGTGCTGTCTCGTGGAACTATGATGTCACTAGTACTACAAACAAACTTTGAAACACCATTTTGGAATCTACTTTAAGCAATTTGAACTATCCGCTTCTGTAAACCTCCACCATTGATCTATATAATTCTATTTTAATAGTAAATTAGATTAAAATCAGTTTAATTACAAACAAAAAAACATAACACCGGTTTGTTTATACATACTAGTGACGTCAGCCAAATCGACGTGTTTGTGATCACGTGACGTACCGATAAAAAAAAGCCCTTTAAAAATGATTTTATAATTATTTAAAGATTTATTTTGCAAAAAATATATGCGTTTGTTATATTTGGGTTCAAACTATAATTTAATTAATATTGGAAGGTATTTTAGCGATACTATCAAGTACCCTATTAAACCGATGGTTTTCTGTAGAGGAAAAACCTAATGGACGAAATAACTAGACATATTGGTAGAGGCTTCCGGTTATTTAAAGCAAATGAGATTTTAACAGATTTTTACTGGAAATAACTTTTAAAAAACTACTCTACAGCTAAACATTATGAATGAAATTTGATGCATCACAAGTGTGCATTGGAATCGACGAGAGAATTCAATTGAGAAATTTTAAAGCAGACCTGTACAGCTTTATGTGTCTGTGCGGTATACACCAGAGTGAAAGATTGAAACAGTTATTATTATTCATACTTAATGACTATTTTAAACCCAGTAAAATACAATGACACGGTGTGAAAAAATGTTTTTGACACAGTATAATTCAAACATACACTAACAATTCGAATATTAAGGCAATAGTCAAAACATAACTATTTCACAAAGTAATATATACATACAAAAAATAATGTTTGCCTAAAATTGGTTTAGTATATAGCACAATTCAGGTATCTCACGATTCAAATACTAAGGCAATATTCAAATATAACTATTTCACAAAGTAAAATATCTATAAAAAAAATAGTGTTTGCATAAAAAATACTCATTTGATCAGATCGTGATTCGAAATCTGCCAATAACTCATATAGTTCTTCCGGCATCTCATAGAATGTGGCTATTGTAAGAGAAATTTTTTTATTGAATTCTTACGCATTTTTTATGAGGACATTGGACGCAAAATTTCCAACCCTAGCCAACCCCATTGTCTGAAAACAAGTATTGATACCAAAGCCTTAGACCGTTCGCTCTGGTGAACAACTATAATACTTTTTCTTGAGAAAAGTTCATGTATTATTTCTGGTAGACGTTTAGAAAACAAGCCCTTTGGACCTATTTCCTTACTTCGCATACAATGACATAGATAAAAAAAAATGTTTTTTTTTATGTAGGGGCTTTAGTTTCAGTAAACAATAATCTTTCTGAGGAGTCATGGACTTTTTTGTTATTCTATTTCTATAGAATTTAAGACACATTCCTCGCCTGGTGAGCAGGGTTCTAAATTACGAGGCGTAATTGGCTGTGTTAAAGCTTCATGGAGACAAGAACTAGACAGCCGGAAAAGTACAACCTAACCTAACCTAGAATTTAAGAGAAATGTTTTGAAATTGGGTTCATTAGACGTTTAACACTTTGAAAGTTTTCTTAAAGCCCGGCTTTTTTCTTGAATACTTCTCAAAATCTGAACTGTGCATTGGAATACATACTTAATAAAATGATCTATAATTTACATATATTTGATAAATAAATAAATAAATAAATAAATAAATAATAAATAAATAAATAAATAAATAAATAATAAATAAAATAAATAAATAATAAATAATAAATAAATAAATAAATAATAAATATAAAGAATAATAATAAATAAATAAGAATAGAATAGATAAATAATAGAATAATTAATTAATAATAATAGATAATAATAATATATGATAATGATTAGATAGATATGATAATAGAATATGTAAAGATAATAATAATATAAAGAAATAATATAATAGAATAACGAATAAAGATGATAAAGATAGTAAATAGATAAATAAAAAAAAAAAATAAAAAATCAAAACACAAAAAACAAACAAATAAATTAAATAATTATACAAAATAAAACTAAATACTTAAACTTTTTCATATGTTGTTTATGCGTCAAAACAATTAATTTTAATGTTTTTTTTCAGGCTGTTCAAAATAATACAATTTCAGAAAAAAAGAAATTTAATTTAAACGCTAAATTTTCAAAAAGTACCGTCAAAGCGGGTATCTTTGACCATGGAGGGTAACTTTGGCCACGCGCCGGAAAAAGATTTGTTCTAAAATTTCTCTGCTCAAAATCATCAGACTTTAAATTAGTTAGCATTTTTAGAAAGGTGGCAACATTGGCTTTAATTTAATATAAGACTTTTTTTCTATTTTAGTTTTGGCAACACCAAAAAAGTGTGTTTTATTTCTGCAAGCGTTGAAGAACAAAAAACTACTTCAGTAAACTTTCATTTAGAATTTATCAAAAATTATTGAATATTGAGTAACCAAATACTCTATGCGATTCTTTAATCTATTGGGAATAATATCCCACCATTTATTTTATTCTATATTGAATATTTCAAAAGCTGCATTTAATTGTTGGTCACCGGAAAACTTTTGACCACGAATGCGGCTAACTTTGGCCATAGCTACAATGATTTCCTTATGCTATATTACACTTTAAAAAATGAACGAAAAGCGAGATTCTTTTTAAATAATACATTTTAATCTTATTCTTATGGATATTTTATATTATTATGTCTTTTTAAAACAATTTTTTAAACAATATAGAACGACATTTAAAATTGCTAATGCTAGAAATGTATACTTTTTAGAATTCCAAATTACTAATATGTTATTTTCTTTTCATTATAATATCATTTGCGTTTTGATTATGAAAATAATTATCATTAAATCTGGTTTTCAAAAATGCATGAGTTGATTTTCTTTTTAGAAATGTAAATTTATTTTTTAAAATGTCAGCTGAAAGTGTTCTAAAGTATTGCGGCTAAATCATTGGGCGATGCAGCATAAACTGAAACAAATAAGAATTTTTCTTGTATTTATCCTGAAATCACCTAATAAACTTTAAAAACTAATAATTCTAATGTTTAGTAGTTTTATTATTGCAATTTAAATCTATTACACAGCTCCAAAAAGCAGTAAATGGTACGTTTGGTGAGTATTTCGTGCTTGTGGCTAAAGTTACCCTCCTGGACTCGAATCGTATCCTAATTTTTAAAACTAGTACCATTTTTTTAAAAAACATAAAATGTAACAAAAATGCTTGCAAATTATTCCTAAAAGTACAATACTTTAAATGCATAGTGATTTTAAAGTGTTTAAATCGGTTTTGTAGTTTAATTTTTCTTCTTTTGTAAAAAAAACAATGATTTTGGACCAAAGTTACTCGCACTGACGGTATGTCATTAAAAATCCAAAATCCATTAAAATAATCTTTAATTTGAAAAATCCTGGCTCTAGTCATCATTTACTTAAATCAGTTTCTTCCTCGGATAACACGACCTTAGAAACAGAGCCCACTTTCAGTGATCAGAATAAATTAATATCACAGCGCCATCTATCGCCGATGCGGACAACTCGCTCCATCACTCTGATCCGAATAGACCAGACGTGTGTTATCCTCTAAGTCAAGCGGATCTCTATATTTTCCTTTTCGGCAATGTTTACTTACACTCTGCGTTTTGCTTGACACATTTCAAGATCTCGATTGGTTTTAACGAAGGAATAATGCTCGAAATCATCACAGTTTGATCGTGTTCTTTTGGATACTGGAATATTACAGAATTTTCTACTGTGTGCATTTCCGAAATAAATAAAAATGTACTCTCGGAGATCGGGAATGTTATATGATTATCCCTGCCGTGTCGAAGGATGGCTGAATACTATCGGTAAGTGCATTATTTATTGTGATTTTTATGCAATTTTTTGGGGTAAAAAAAAGTTAGCGGTAGTTGGTTTTAGGAAGCTGCGAGTAGAAAGTGTTAGTCGCCGGATGGGAGTGTAGTTTCTCCGGCGTACCTGCTTACTTTCCCCGTGCTTCTTCCTCTTTGACGTGCGTTAGGCTTACGGATGGTAGACTTGTAATCTATTGAGATCTATCGAAAAATAATGTTCTTATAAAAGTAAATCTAACGTTATCGAATAAAAACAAAAAAACAAAAAAAATTGCATTGTTGAGGTTTGTTTTTAAAAAAATCCCAAGATATTCATTGTAATATAATTTTCAATTAATGTAATTTAGTTGAAGTAACTAATTATTATAGTATCAATATCATTAATTAATGCAATTATTTATATTTTTAAAATTTTATATAGTGTTTTTAAAAATAAATTTAACATATTATCGGGTTATGACCATAACATGACTATGCCATATAGGTTAGCTTCCCTGGTTCTGTTCTCGTTCAGCCATCCTAATTAATGTATCGATGCAAACAAATTAAAAGCATCAATAAATACTGCTTATGACTAGTGCATGTTAAATCTGCCCTCTTCTAAAGTTCTGACTCCACGTAAGATATTGCTATGTAGGGTGACCAGACATACTGCATTTTGCAGTACAATTTAGTTTGTTATTTAACTATCTAAAAAATTTGCAAATATTCTCCTTTGTAATTTTTTATAGTTTTCCCAAACAGAAACAACTTAAATAAAATATGATTCATGAAACTTTAATAATGATTTCATAGTCGAAAAGTTAATCACTGAAACAAAAACTGGTCAGGTTACTATAAGGTTGCGATGAGGTGCCAGTTCAGGAGCCAGCGTCTTCACTTGACAATGCCTCAAAATTGTGAATCCCGTCGCCAAGAACCCAAATTTGGTTAGGTTAGGTTTGAATTATCGTCGCACTAGAGCTACACGAGGGCTATTGGCAACGGGCGTCGTATTTTAGAACCACAGTCAAGTGACGAGCCGACACCTGAATAGGCACCCAACGAAACCGTTAAGGGCGACATCGTACGCAGCGTTAGGACTTTGAAGGATATTTAACGTGCACTCCCTTACACGGGGTATTATTCTTCGACATTTTTGGCTGCACGGGCCGTTTATATAGGTCGGCAGTTATTTTGGCGATGCCCGGACCCGAACCTGGGACCTTTCGACCCGAAAACGCTTTGTGACTGTCACGTGGTATCTATGATGTCACTAGTAACTATAAACAAACAAACTTTGAAACACCATTTTGGAATCTACTTTAAGCAAATTTGAACTATCCACTTCTGTAAAACTTCCTTCCATTATCTATATAATTCTTATTTTAATAGTATGTTAGATCAAATCCAGTTTAATTGCAAGCAAAAAAAACATCACACCGGTTTGTTTATATATACTAATGACGTCAAATCGACGTGTTTGTGATCACGTGACATACCGATGAAAAATAAGCCATTTTAAAAAGATTTTTACTAATTATTTAAAGATTTATTTTGCCAAAAAATATATACGTTTGTTATTTTTGGGTTAAAACTATAATTAATTTAATATTGGAAGGTATTTTAGCGATACAGTCAAGTACCCTATTCAACTACAAGCTAACCCATTCGATTATAGCTTGTTATAAAAATATGATATGACATCTGGATAAAACTAACTATGGTAATGAAATATCACGTCTACTAAAGTTGAGCAGCTGTGCTAACGAACTATTACTTTCAGACAGACAGCCGATGACTTTTTTTTTTAACGAACCCGTGTCATCATATCACATGCGGGTAGCCTAGTTGGTAAAGCGTCAAACTCAGACGTAGCTATCTCAGGGACTTAAGTTCGTATACGTTCGTGCAATTGAAAATCCATCAATCTGGGACTGGTGCATGTTAAATCAGTGGTTCTGAATTTTCGTGTTGTTTTGCTATGGGCTTGTGTTTGATAACTACTTAGATGTCGGTCTTGTCACTTTACCGCGGTTCAAAACTTTATCAAATACATTAACCATCCGAAAGGCTTGGAACTGAATAAAAACGTATGTTTTTTCTGTGCATAAATTTAAAATTTTAGTTTTCAAAAACCCGATATTTCTTAAGAAAATCGAAATCAAGTTTATCTTTGAAGAGATTATTTTCAAAATTATTTCCAAACAAAAAAAAAGTAGAGTATCAAACAAAATTTATTAATTTTTAAATTTATGGCTATTTTTAGAAAAACTGGTGCATAAAATACTTAAAAGCCGGATCTAGAGCTCAGAAAGATAAATATTAATACATCAATTAACACTAAAGAAAATTTGAGACACTATGATCAAATTTAAGCTAATGAAATTTAGACCAATATATCTCTCAAAATCAACTTATATATGGCAGGCATGAGAGGGGGCTAAAGGGTTATTAGTTATTTATTAAGTCATTAACTTAAATCATCACCTGCGCTAGACCACCCATCGGCAGTAGCTTTCATCAGTTGTTTCCTCCTGGTAAACAGTAAACAAATTTGCCACTCGAGAGCGCACTTCTAATATTACTGAAGAGCTTATCGCTTGTCAAAGCTTTGTTTACTTTCGGAGTCGATCACACAGATCGGCGATCTTGGATATGATTGTTAAAGGGTTAGAATCGCAATGGGCTATCAATGAAGGCGAATCTAGATTTTTAATTAACTTGGGTCGTAAGAGTCTGATGATTGGTGGGTAATTATTGATTTAATTATTACTTTTGTGTTTACCCATAGATATCATAGTTAAATTATTAGATTGGCAGATCACGTGACCTCCAATGCTAACGACGGGACGCGCATGGAGACCAGAATTTGAGGGCAATGGGGCCAGTGTTGCCATCTCTTTAAGGAGAAAAACACTACCAAAAAATACCATTTAATTCTAAAATTACAAAACAATACCATACAAATTTTAGCTGCATTTTGGAATCTTTTTAGTGACTTTAAAAAAAACGTGAAATGCTTTGCTAGTATTTTTATGGTATGTTTTTGTATTTTAGAATTAAATGGTATTTTTTCGTAGTGTGTTTTTCTCCTAAAAATGGTGGCAACACTGGCCCATTGCCCTCTTATTCTGGTCCTCCATGCGCGTCCCGTCGTTAGCATTGGAGGTCACGTGATCTGTCAATCTAATACTTTAACTATGATATCCATGTATTTACCTTATGTGAAATATAAGGTAATGAGAGTATTGCGATGAGGTCGATAATCTGAAATGGAGATTTAGTGTTTTCTACGCGTTTTGAAGGGTGCTGATTCTAAAATATTGGTTTTTATACATTATATTATTTTATACATTTATACATTATGGTCGGTCTGAAACCACTCTACAGTTCGAACCAAAAGAGCTACAGACTTTAAATTTGGTGCACGAGTTTCTGGTATCTGTCGAACGTAATAAGGTTTTCGAGAAAATTGTACATGAGCAAAGGGTACCTGTCATAAAGTGTTTCTGGTTTTTGAAGGTATTGCTGCGAAATTAAAAGATATACAGACTTCATATTCGGTACACGAATTCCCAGTACTTGTCAGACGTCATAATAGGGTATCGAGAAAATCGCTCATGCGCAAAAGGTAGCTGCCATATAGCTTTTTTGGTTTGAAGTTATTGAAATTTCCTTAAAAGGTATATAATTACCTTTTAATGCATTAATTAAGTGGTAATCGAAAGTCGTGCAGTGTTACACACCGCTAGTTTATCTTGTGATGTTAGTGAAACTGGGTATAAATTGAGTATTTGACAGGATTATTTTTTGTTTCAAAATTTCAATAGCCTGGTTTAATAAAGAAACTAATACACAGTCTGTATTGTAGGTTGGCCCCCGATTTTTGTTAACTGACAACTTTCGTTGCTATTGAAATTTTTTTAAAATCATATTTAGCCCAAGATAGCTTATCCATTTTAGTGGCGTAGAGGGGTATGTTTAATGCAGATGCTAACGAGCATTTAGAAACACATACAGTTCCGTCTTTCTGTTTATCTATTAATTTTCTTTAAAAAAAAAAATCCGATTAAGAAAATAAATGTGGTCGTTGTGAGATTTATTTTAAGGGTCTGACCTCGTCAAAATAATTGCACTTAAAACAGTCCTCAACCTAAAAACTCCTTGCAATTACCATAATCCAATGGAAAGAACCCTTCAAACTTTTTGTTCTGCTAAGAAAGAGGACCACCATTAGAAAAAGAACATACGGACATTAATAGGATAATAATTCACACTTTGCCACTAGAGGGCGTTGGCTTTTTGTTAGAAGGAGATGAGTTAGAAGATGAAGATGAGAGAATATCTTTTGAAGTTATTTTTATATATATAAGTTCTGTTTGAAGAGTAGTTAATATAGGTTGAATTTTTAAACAGGTTCATATTATACATAGTAATAAATGCAGTGTAAAAATATGCTTGTGAAAATTTCTTATGCATATAGGTTTTTAACTTTCAATGAAATTATTGTTATTTAAGTTTAAAAATCAATATAACTTTCTTAGCAAATAAAAAAAGAAACTTTTTAGATTATGTTTAGATTCGATTTTATGTTTAGTACGAAGCGGGACCTCATTATAATTTACTTATTTAAATATAAGAGGTGAACATTTATATTAAATTCTAAAAATAAAAAAAAGCAGTTCTGAAGACACGACCTATTTTTAGTTCTAAATTTTTATTACAGACTATTTTTGCACTCAATATTTGTGTTGCCAGAATTACTATGACAGTTTTACATAATAAATATTATGTTAATTACAAATTTAATACGTCATCGATACTTAACAACAACATTACAAATAAAATTCATAAAATAAAAAATTGCTTCTAAATTTAAAAAAAAAACCTTTTTTAATCTTTTTCTGTTGAATCACCTGCTTCTGTTGGCTTTTCGCGTTACATAAGTGCTACGTAATTACTCAACCAAATCAATCCAATCTGGTTTTCTTTGTTAAAGAGCAGCTTAACTTTTACTAACAGTTATATTCCTTTACATCCTTATCTTGCTGTTCATTTCTTTTCTCTGATGTTATTTTTCTTTCTCCTTCATTTTATTGTTACGTTATTTTTCGATTGCTTTATTACGAGGACGGATAAGGATTTCTGGAACTGTGATGAAGATTTCGGTTTTCCCTCGACTGGCAATTTCCGTTTTGTTTTCCACGGAGGCGCCGAGATCCGCGTATCAATTTCCGATTGAGGACTTGACTTTAGTAGGGTTTTTTTTTTCGTGCAGATACGGTCTTTATCAAAGAAAATACAATTTTATTTAATGTTTAAACGGATATTTGACGGTAAACCGCAGCAGATTTTTACGGAAAGATGTGGCTTATTACAAAATACAATTATCGTTAAAAAAACATCGAAGATTTGATGTTCGTGATAACTAGTGACCTTTTTTAAAAATTTAAATAAACTGCTTGAAGTGCTTGAATTTTTTTCCTAACAAATGTATGAACCATGTTAATAAGGATATGTAATAAAAAGATTAAAAGTTGGGGATTTCAATCCTAAAGAGGCAGACAAGAACTTTTATTTTTGCAAAACCTGGCGACTAAATATTTAGCTTTATGGAACTGCCAACGACCAAAACATGTTGGTAATACACCCAATTAACCACTAAACATGTTCATAGACAAATCTGATGAAGATGATTCCTCCCAACACCATAAATAAAAGTAAATGTAATTATTTTTAAATGTTTATAAAGAAATTAGACGTTCATTTAGTAGTATAGTATTATATAATTATTTGAATATTTTATGTCAATGTTCACACAGCCGTTGCAGCTACTAGGAACCATTATTATGGTGAAATTAAGCACAAGACGTTTTTACAGTGTGTAGCTCCGAATGTCTAATTCTCAAAGACAATTGAATGATGTAAGCAATAACCTAGCTTGAGGAATACACAACAAAATGAGCTTCATTTTTTGCATTTCACCATTACTACACAAAACGCGCGATCTATTTATAATTAACAAACAAGTAGGTTTAACAGAATCTGTCACTTAACTCGCTTCCACATATTTGTGTTTAACAGGAAAAAACGCGCCAAACACAACATTAATTCTATATTTAACATTTACAAGCTATATTTGGCTAGTTTTATTTTTTATTTCGAAAATTCAATAATTATTACTTATCGTTTGTTATTTAAATTTTAGTTAAATTTTAAAAAACTTCTAATTTAAATTTTTTAATGAAATTTGGAATGTAGCCTAATCTGATTTTTTGCTTTAATATGACGATCCACTGTCTTGGACTTGTGTTCTTTTGTGAAAGTGTGACAGACAGACGACTGAACGATATATAAAACCTTCACTTTTTACGTTATAAACGTAGTGTGGAAGCTAAAACTCATGTCATTTGCAAGGTTACAGAAACACAACAAACAACGGCATGTTAAGGAAGATTTCCTTGACTTTGATAAGGCGGTTTCGGTTGTTTCTTCATCATCGGTCTGAATTTATTCTACATCTGTGGACAAGCTGAATCGAGGCAAAAGGTCGCGCTTATATAACTTTCAGTTTTTTGTCATTGGGAAAGCGTTTTGAAAGTAGAGATCGAAGTTATCCGAAAAATCATTAAAAGTTACTCAATCTTTAATGTTCCGAGTCTGCTGTCGTATTCCCAATATTGGAAATGGACATTTTTCATTTTAGTGAAAGTTTCCCGTTAATGTTTTTCTTTTCTTTTTGTCACTGAAACCAAAAAAAAAAAAATAGTCTAATCAGTCTAGAAGAATCAGTTAACATTAAAAATACTTGGTTACTATTTTAAAACTTATATCAAATTGATTCATGTCATTAGAAAATTAACAATTCTTTGCATTTTATGAAAATTCGTGAGAAAGATTATTTCATTATTAATATTTTCCAACGTTTGAAATTATATGTTGAACCCCCACAGTCATATAAACATCTAAATTTTTTCCGCAACTACAGATTTAGTAAAATAATTTAAAGTTAAGATTTACTGAATTGTAAAGGTTATTTTGAATAGGAGCTGACTGTATAATTTAAAAAATAGTTCTTATTGCGGTTTACGTTAACTATTTATTTTACCTTTTGGTGGATAACTAGTTCACACTAATTTCATCAGTGTATTTTAAACTTTATTTTGGCATGATTTTAAATCGAAAAACTACAGAGTGGAGCAAATAAAAGTGGCCCCGGTCTAGAGATAGGAATACGTTGAAATGCTTGGCGAGAAAAACTCTTCAAGCCCCCTGAAAGCTTTCGAGTGGAAATAAAAGATTATTCAAGCGTGCAGTGGTTTCACTTGATAAACCTGTTTTTGCATTGGTTGGATTAGCATCACATTAGAGCTACTCATGGACTATTGTCCAGTTCACATCGTAGTGCGTCAGTGTGACTTGCGACTGTGTGAATGTAAGTTGATCAATTCACAGGTGAAGATGAAACTCACAGTACTGCAGAGAGTGTTCACTGTAGAAAATTTTATTAAAACGAATTCGTGGAAAAAATGTGGCCAGTTGTTTTGTTAAAGGAAATGTTATCAAAGTGATGGTCAGAAAGGGTCTTAAAACAAGTTGGTCTATGCCTTCGCGCCCATGCGAAAAGGTTCCAGGTTTGGGTCCGGGCATCGCCAAAATAACTGCCGACCTATAAACGACCCGTGCAGCCAAAATGTCCGACGAATAATATCCCGTGTAGAGGGAGTGCACGTTAAATATGCTCCAAAGTCCCAACGCTGCGTACGATGTCGCCCTTAAAGGTTGCGTTGGGTGCCTACTCAGGTGTCGGCTCGTCACTTGAATATGGTTCTAAAATACGACGCCCGTTGCCAATAGCCCTCGTGTAGCTCTAGTGCGACGATAATTCGAAACTAAATTAAACTATACTAGGATAAATAATGACCGAAATAATCACTAGTGGGAACTTTTTTTTATCAGCTCTACACTCTTAAAACAAAAGAGCGGTTTTAACTCAGTCTGAGTTAATTTCCACTCCTTTCCGTGCCGAAAATGCACTTCTCCTATAGGAGTGAATTTCACTCTTTTTCGGAGTGGGTAAAAGAAATAAAAGAAAACAATCTGCGTCCTGCACTCTTTAAACGAGCGGTTTTAACTCAGTCTGAGTTAATTTCCACTCCTTTCCGGTGCCGAAAATGCACTTCTCCTATAGGAGTGAATTTCACTCTTTTGTTTTAAGAGTGTACAAACCTTGTTTATATTTAATTTCAACTATAACTTAATATTGAAGCGATCAATAGCTTATTCAGTTAGCAAACCTGTTTTTGTATTGGTTTTTGACTTGGCAACATTTCTGTCGTATTCTTATCTTCACGTTGGGGCCACTTTTATGTGCACCACCCTGTAGTTCGGCAACGAAAATTCGAACATAGTGAGTGGTTGACCTCTGTACCATGACGAAGTAACTATTAATTAGTTTAATTACTGTGCCAACTTATTTTCAAAGTAATGGCGTGCTTCAATTTAGAAGAATAGAACTTCGCGTCGATTGGATAACTGCAATAATTCCTTACCAGGAATTCTTTTCTCCATTATTTGTTTAATACCTTTTCGCATCTTATCGTCTGCAGCAGTTACTGGAATTCTATCCTCTTTGTCTCACCCGGCCATTTTTGTTTCTACAGTTTTCATTATCGTTTTTTGTTTGTGTTTCCGCTCCGTCGAACGGCAGATAAGCCTAATGAGGTTTCGAGAGTTCTTGTATACTTTATTTTTCTATTACTGTGTTCTTTTCTTGTCTTCTAGAATCGACTTTCGTGTTGGCAAATTTTTTTTTCAGTCACTAGGAGCTGAAGAGAAATTCTATACGATTTTATCAGAATATTATATTTTTTTTCTTACCTAGGAATTTCAACATAAATTCTAACTTTTAAAAGGATCTTTTAACAACATTGAAAAGTTGAAATATTTTTTTAGTTTTTTTTTATTGCCGTAATCAGAAAGAAACGTGGAGATTTTTTTAATATTGTCTTTGACATTAGCAACTGATCCTGAAATTAACAATAACTATTAAATTATAGTTTAAGATTAAGAAAATGGTTATTTAATTTTATTTACTTAAACGAGCTTCGAGAACACTTTAATTGCAATGTATCTATTTCTGGTATTCTTTTAATTTTGTGCTAACAAAAGTGTGGACTTTAATAACTCAAACCTTTGTTTCTAGGTACTACGAAATTTAAAACTAAAATATATTTTTAAAAAAATCAAATATATAATCTTAAATTACAATGTTAAATTTCAAAAGATAATTTTTCCTATTTTTATAAATTAATGTAGCAAATAAGCAAGCAGTATAACTAGGTATCTATATGAAAACACCATACACCTAAAAGATACATAATAGTATTATACTTTGATATAAGTTTTATTATCTGTATTCTATTTTGATTAAATGTAGTTTATTTTATAATAAGTAGTTTAAAAGTTTTTTTTTATTGTTACAACGGAATTTTTTTAAAACTGATTTTAGCAATATATCTAAACTCAAATAATTTTCAGAATTCTTTGCGCTATTTTATTTCATCATCACACGCTACCAATCACCTTTACTCGCGGCTTTAATGCTCTTAAAAAGCCGTATTATATCTAGACCTATGAACTTATACATCTCTTTAAAAAAAAGTGTCCATCTTAACTGATAATCCTAGAAATTATTAGTAGCAGCTTTTCTGGTCTTTTGTCACGTGCTATGAAGCATTCCAACACGTTTCCCTTGTTCTCCTTTGTTTAGTTAAATTGAAAAAGGATGCTAAAGAAATAATAACTGAGATTATCTCAAGAATAAAGTTTTTCTAGTTAATTTTATATTCAAAATTATTTCAAGAGGGATAAGTGTTTATTTAAATATAACAGATCAATCCTTAGAGACTATTGGCAGATTGGCACAACAACTTGCCATACGAAATTAAATTTTCTGCTTTAGTTTATCAAAATGAACAAAATATTACACAAATGTAGACCGTAATACTGAACAATTTATGTCGAACAAACTGCTAAGTCACATAAAAATAAAATTTTAAAACAGTTAACTTTTTATTCGGCAATATCTGCATTAATGCAGCCCTCAAATTTGTCTTTAATGGGCTAAAAATAAGTTTTGAAAAATGTACAATGGGCTTGTTTCACGTGGGATCTGGCAACAGCTCTGCGGTCTTGTTTTCATTTTTCTCGAATTACTTTTGTTGATATTCGAAATTGAATTTTCTAAGAATAAGTTATTTTAGTTGTTATTTTTTAAAATTACAACTTCTTGCTGTGCTGTTGGTTGTTGGCATTGAAAGAAGTTGGAATTTAAAAAAAATGACAACTAAAATATTCTTAGAATAGAAAACTCAATTTGGAATACCAAGGCAAAAGTAATTCGAGAAAAATGAAAACAAGACCGCGCAGCTGTTGCCAGATACCTCGCGAAAGAAGCCAATTAATAATAACTGTTTTATAATAAAAACAAAAATGTTACATCACTATTGTATTCGTCCTTTTATTGGTATTTTTTGCTTCTTCATGTTGGTCTTATGACCTTACTTTTCCCCTCCACGTCACACATTGAGAGATTATATTTTTATTGCCCTCCCGCGTAATTATATACTTTATAGATAATAAGAAGAGATTGCGTTATTTAGCACCCTTTGTTTGTAATTATTAATTTTTAATTTGTGTGATGTTACAGAAAGATTGATATGAACGAAGTGTGCAATTTAAAAGAATTGTCTTATCGGAATTTGGTTGTTTTTGGCCTTGATTGACGTCTTATTGTATGGATGAATGATATGCCAATAATGTGTTTCTTTTATCTATAATAATAAAAGAAAGAGTCTGTCTGTCTGTGTGTGTGTCTGTTATCGGATCGTAAAAGACCGACTTATACTGCCCACAGGAATTCGAAATTTTAAAGATAGATTCCCTTTAATACTAACGTGTGCACCTGAGGCTTAGTTTTTTCATATTTGTTCCATTTTTAGAGAAAATTCGAATTTTCTGAAAAAAATACACCACTTTCGCTCAAATCCGATCATTTTTTCTCTTTCCTGATGCCATCGGCTGAAAAAATTAAATAAAACTTTTAACGAAAACATTTAAAATTCAAAATGTTTATTTTTTATTCTTTTGCCGTTACTTTCAGAAACTAAATTCATTATTTGAAAAATAATTGACATGTTTCAAGTGTCGTAATTCCGCCAGTCTTCATTCCTGGATTTTATTGTGGGTTTATTTGATGATTTTTTCATTGATTTTTCTGTTGACTGCATGTATGCATATTTAAGCAATAAATGTATAGTTAAGCTATTACTGAACTATTATGGTTAATAAAGGCCATCGCACTAGAGCTATTAATGTTTTATGTCTTTATTTTTTCGCCAAAGACGTTGCCAAACTCGCCAAATTATTAACTAAAATTCGCCAAATAGGCGATTTCTTTTATAAATAATTTATAAGCTGGTCGGTTGTTCGAAGGACATTGTGTTAGAGCTGTATAATGGGTGTGGGTAGCTATATCTATTTTCTCGCCAAATTATTTCCCAAAACGCGCCAAATGAGCTAAAAGGTTATATATATTTATGAGGGAATTGTGATGGCATTTATGAGTGCATTTTACAGCGTATTTTTCATTTTGGAATTTTTAGGCAATGAAACTGGATTTTATAATTTATAACGAGCGGAAACAATAATAAGTTTATGATCCTATAACCGTGCGAAGAACGGGTATAAATTTGCTAGTAAACAATAAATTACTTATTTTCCATTTTTTGAAACTATTTGTACTACATCTAAACTTAAGTAGTATTTTTTTCGTAGGTTACATTTGGTAAGATATGGTTATAATAGAGTGGAAAATATAATAGCTTAAATCACAGCCATTTAGATAATTAAATACTTTTTTTATTGCATTTCTGTTCGATAATTTAAAGATAAAATTTTCTATATTCAAGGCTTTTTTTCAAACAATATTTACAATATAATATCCAGCAAAAATATTTAAATTATTCCAAACCTGTTTTAAATTTGAGTTATAAATAAATATATCTATGTGAATTGTGAAGAATTTTATTTGTAACTACCCTATAAAAAGTAATATATCACCATTGCTTTAAATCTTTTCACACATTAAAAAAACACCAATATTTCATTTTATTCGAAAGAAATAAAAAAAAAAGTCCTTTAGCGACAAAAAAAAAATTTCTTTAATCGATCGATAACTTCCACAATTCAATGGACATTTTTATTCTCTTTTTTCCTCCCTGAACTCCTTTCTTGTGTTTATCACCGTGATTTGGTTTCTATAGTAACTGTATCCCTTTAAGGAAGCGAGAGGCGAATTCCAACATTTTTTTAATGAAAAAAAACACAATTTTTTACGAGTTCGTTTTTCATTCATGAGTAAGGTGGAAGGTACGATAAAATTCCTTTGCGGAATTTGGTGTAGAAAGGTAGGAATGGCGGGTGTTGATGATAATTGATTATGAGATATATGATAATTTTTTGCGAGATATTGAAGTAAGTATCGATTATAAATATTGGAATACGATAAGATTTTTTGATAATTTTACTCAATAATTCTGACGTGTCATATAAAAGTAAGTAACAATTGAATAAACAAACTCATTGGTTTAATTTTGCTTAAAAGTTTTGATAAAAAAAATATGTAAAACTAATAATTTTTTTGTAAAAATTTTCCATCAACTCAATGATAAGATCTAAAAAATGCTGATATTGGTATGTTGTGTTAAACTCTTTGCCCATTAACGATCTATTTGTGAATACCATTAACACTTTCCTTACCTAATGATATCGTAAGCTTTATTTTTTAAATTTTTTTGTGTTACCTAATTTTGTCCTGTTCTATGGTCGTCATGAAATGTTCTGTTCTATGGTCTTCATTTGTTTTATATTTTGTTTATTTAGTTAAACTTAAACAGAATGCCTATTTTCGCAAGGGAAAATTTCTTGCAAATCGTCATTAATGAGTTTATATTTTTATAACTAAATAGTCTAAATCTAAATTATCATATCAATTGTATTATATTTTAGATAAGATTACGAGGTAACTTGTATCCTATATTTAACGTGTCCTTGAAAGTCTAACTTAGTGATCTCCAACTTAGTGATTAGTTCAAGAAATTATTCCCCACCTAAATTTAATCCATAAGTACTTCACCATTACCCGAATCTTAAACAAATTCATAAAGAATAACAAATTAAGTACAAGGAAATTATTTTTTTGAATATTTATATTCCTTACTTTAAGTGCAAATTCCCACAAGCGTTCGAAGACTATTCCGTTGAAAGATAGAATTTCAAACACAAAGGAACACTACAACTAAATTTTACTCAAGAGCTTCAGGCGAAAGTTTTCCTTTGTGTCCACTCAACTGTAATATTTAAATTTGGCTGTACATTTTCTTTTTTAACTTAACCAAAATCATTTTTCTTCTGAATCAAAAACTGAAAAACAAATTCCACTTTTCAGGTTATGCCTATTCACGAGCTGCAGACGAACTAAATTATGTTTACAAAATTCGTCTTTCAGATTCGATACAAATTCGAATCTGCATCTGAAACTGAAAAAATGAAAATGACATTTCTAAGTTATACCTCTCTGCCACAGAGGTACACAGCTATCACTCATATTCCGTCACAACCTCTAGGATAATTCCATGAAAATACGTCTCTGAATCTTTGATGGAAATTCCATCATATTTCTTGTGCTCTTCTTCGTTGTGGGAGTTTCCATTTGTCTTTTGTGTGACACATGGAAAAAAGGCTCTTGTGTATCCGTCTTTTATTTTTAGATTTTATTACTATTCCATGATTTATTTAAGGGAATGCTTGAATTTGCGTGATTGCGAGGGAGGTGATGTGAAAAGCGCGAAATCGAGGATTTGGAAAGGCATGAGTACTTTTTTTAGAAGGTGGTTGTGAGATTTGACTGATAGGTGTTAGGACGGTGTTTCTTGTGGAATACATACTGTACACTGTTGTAAATTTGACGTTTGGTTTCACCAAAACTATGGTAATAGACCTCGTGTAGCTCTCGTAAGACGATAATTCAAACTTACCTTATCCAAAAGATGGTTCCTCGTAGCTGCAGCTGATGTGTGGTGAAATATTTTGTCTCTATATTTTAGTATTTGGTTGAACCATTCCTCCGGTTTTAAATAAACCATCCGTGTCTTAGTACAAAAATTTCAATTTGTATTATACTTAGAGTACGAATATTTTTCAGGACATTTAGGATTATCATTTAGGACATTCCCATAAAGTTAGTAGTAACATTCATAAGTGCCATGGGTAATTAATACTGTATACATTTTTCGGAGTCCATGTAACCCAGTTCGAAAGACTTGCCCTTCTAACCTGGAGTTTTCAGAAGACGTAATTCCAATGTGGCTTGGCAACACTTGGCCGATTTAGATGATTCAATAGTAAGTAACCCACTCAGAGACTAATTTCCATAATTAATAACAATATCATACAATTATTAAACGAAACAATATCAATTCCTCCGCAATATCGCCGGACAGCAAATGAAAGAGCAATTATTCTAAAACATATTACTAACAAGTACAACGTTCATCCAAGCAATATAATTAACAGTACATTTGAAAAAAGGCTAACAAACGAACTACTTTCAAACCACTGGTAGAGACAAATGTCACTACCTTTACAGCAACTGAGTACATCAAAGTACTATTTTTCAAACGAACTAGTATCTAACCAACACATTTTCAACTTCACCAACTGTGAGAACAAATAACTGATTTGAATCACAAACTTTGTGTGGGACGAGCAAAGTCAAGATCACACACTTCCCAGACTCATAAAGCCGATGCGTCCTCGGATGAACTGTTTGCCAAACGAGACAACTCCGACTCATTCCGCTCATACGGGCAATCCAAAGCCACCCTACCCACATTTCGCGCGCGGACAGACAACGAGGCACCCTGTCTGGTAATAAGTTACTATGGATCTATTGAACTCCCCAGATTTCGCAGGCAACACCCGTTTCCCAATAACTACAACACCCCCCCACACTCCCCTTCGATAAATTTCAACCCCGCAGTGGAACAATCACGGAAGCCCTATAGGATAAGCCGGAGGCGCGGGATCCTGAAGACATAACTCCAGGTTCCCCCTTCAATAAAACTTCCTGACACTGCCTTTGTGGTGTAACGTCATGTCCAACAAAACTCTTTTATGCTGGACATCGACACTGTGGCGCCAGGTAGGAATACATGCGTCTGAGGAAAATCTGTAACAATGAAGTTTGGCCCCCAACACACCTGGATCGAGACCCAATTAAGGGACCGAGGAGCGGCCATTGCAGAAAAGAATGTTGGCTATGAAATCAGCCCAACAGCAACAAACTTCCCCATTTAGAAAATCATACTCAGTCCAAGTCCAACGCTCCTCGGAGCACTAATTTACTAAGATAACAATACACTATCCCCCACCCCATTCTAACAACAATATCAGTTCCTCTCCCAATATTTTGTCGCCGGACAAGCAAGAAAAAGCACTATTTCCAAAACAACTGTACGTAACAACGTACTATTTTCCAAGCAACTGTACGTAACAACGCACTATTTTCCAAAACAACTGTACGTAACAAAGAACTATTTTCCAAAGCAACTGTACGTAACAACGTACTATTTTCCAAAACAACTGTATTGTCACACAATCCGACTCTCCTCAGTGAACTAATTTACCAACACCACAATACTCCATACCATTCTAACAACAATATCAGTTCCTCTCCCAACATTTCGTCGCCGGACAAACAAGACGAGGCTATCCCTGTCTGCGTAATCAATTTATGGTCCTAATGAACCCCTGTTTCGCAGTAGCCCCCGTATCGAATAACTACAGCACCCTTCCCCACATTTCGTCTTGAGCACTATCTTCCAATACACCCCCGCAGTGACCAATCAGGAAGCCGCTAAGAGGGAAGCGGGGGAGCAGGGATCCCTAGGGATGCTGAAGGATCTTCTGTGATATGTTTTCTTGTTTTGGGATGAGATAGTGGTATAAGGGATGTTATCCTTCAAAAAGTTAGGCCCGGCTTTTTCAGTATGTTATGCACGGGTCTTTCTAGCAATAAACATAAATTTCGAAATTTTATAAAACATGAATTTTCATTCATATTCTATTTTTTTTTATTTTGAAATGATTTTGAGTATCTTTTTTAAAAATAAACAAAATTCTGATTTTCCAAACAACCATACATTTATGCCCTTTTCCAGGCTGTTGGGAAATTGTTGATCGCTTCATATGAAGAGACAGTTTTGTCAAGATTATAATTAGATGATTTTCGAAGTATTTATTTTGCAAAATTAAATTTTCGCAGTAACATTATCTAGATATACTACACCATTATAAGTCAAGACGTTTAAAATTAATGTTGCAGAGCTATTCGCTTAGGGATGCAGAGAGCAGATATCTCTTATACTTTCGACTTATGTTGGGATAAAGAATAACTAAGCGATACTGTGCTTCTAAATGCATCATTTCTGTAAACATATACACATTATAGTTTAGAAATAGTTTTGACTTTGGCTTTACTTTTAAGTTTTCTCTTATATTATTTCACTACAAAATATTTAATAAAAAATGTCACTCAAATCACTATAAAGTTATTATCCTTGCAAACTTGTTTTACTATTGGTTTATAAATTTACATTTTATGCCTCTCTATTTCTCTAAAAACAATTAAAATGTCACGAAAATATCTGTTAAAAATAGTTTAATTCACCTTTTTAACAACTAAATCCAACTAATCAATAAAATAACACAGAAATATACAGAACAATTCCTAATCCAGATGCGGCAGAACTCTTATTTCCTAACACCCTCTCTCTGTAATCAATCAGGAAGATTTCTAAACGCGGATGCGGAAGATCACTGATCCCTGGGGATGCTGGGAGATGCGGAAGAGCAGATCCCTGCTTTGATGCTATCTTTTGACGCATATTGCTTATCTCTATCATGCAGTGTTATTAAACATGTTATGTAATGGTTTATGTTAAAGTGAAAAATTTTAAGATTATAGAGTTCTGGGTTTCGTACAATTTTGTTATGGCTTTCGGTGGAATTATGTAAAAATTTTGGTTTAGTTTTTAAAATTCATTCTAAACTCTTTTGACGGTTGAAAGAATTATTTTTCCATTTAGGGATTGGTAGTTTTTCTTTTTTAAATACACGATTTAGATGCTTTTTTATAATAAAATATTAGTTTCTTTATTTTAGAGAGTATTTTAAAACCATTTAACAATGATATGTACTCAAAAATTGTATAATTCGCAATAAAGATATCAGATATTTAAAATAACAATATCTGAAGTTTAAGATTAAAAAAAGGTGAAAAATAAGACATTAACAATTTTGGAATCACATTCATTTAAATTTATATCATTAAATACTCTTATCACACAAGAAACTATCAAAACAAAACTTTCAAATATCTATTAACTTACTACAGCCACCCATACGATAATAGCGTCCTTCCATTACGAAATGCAATAACACTTTCCCGCCACAAGACTATCTAAATGGACAGCTAAATCGCATTTGGCATCTTTTAATGGTGCATATTATACGTCATCAATCAAGATAAGACTCCCGTTAGGTCTTATTGTAATAGTTAGATGAGGCCATTGTCTTTTCTTTTAATATATAATGGTTAAGGGGTGTTATATAGTGAAGGTCGCGTGCTAAAAGTTTAGTTTTCGATTCCACTAATATAAAAGATGGGCCGCCTTAAATGTGATACTGCTGCCGATTGTAGTTGATTTCTGTTTTCGATGTCAACTTTTTTCGGTCCAAAGCTCAAAACTACGACTTTTACCCTGTCGTAAATTAATCAAAGACAAAAGAAAAAATATGGAATTTTATTTAAATTAAATATATTATCCAGTGGCTGTGAGGTATCACGTGTTCGCCTCATAAACCCATGATCGTGGATTCGATTCCCCTGATGAGTCGACATATTTTCAGGATGAGAAATGATGTTCATTGTAATCTGAGAGCCAAAATTGGTAGCGAGAGCCGCCTAGGTGCAAATACAAGACGTATAATTTTGAATTTCACTATAACCTCCTGATACCTGACTTCCATTTAATTAGATGTTTAAGGTTACGTTTCTGTAAGTACACAATTTATTTTAAACTTTAAGGGATACGGTACCCGAAAATTGGTCAAAATATTGATTTTTCAGTTTTTACTTATAATTATTACAATATTTTTCTGAACATTTACTGAAAGTTTCATAATGATATCTTTTGTAGAAAAAAAGTTATTAAATATTTTCTGGAGTCATTCCTATAAGTTTGAATACGTATTTCGTCTGCTTGCAACCTTTTTTCTCGGTTTCGCGTTTTTCAATTCTTGTGTTTAATAAATCCCTAAGGCTTTTTTACTAATTAAGTTAGAGTTTTGAAATTTTTAACCTGTGTTCTTATATATATGGTGCACAAAATTGTGCATGGAATAAGGTCTACTATGTATAGTTTTTTTTTAAATGTTAAATTCAATAATTTGTATTTTTTTTGTGATTTTCAGTATAAATGCATGTTACTTTTTAAATGTAGCTCACATTTTAAAATCCATGCACAGTTCTTGAATAAAAGTACTAAAAACAAACTATAAAAGTTTGGTGGAGTTATTCTCAAAATTGAAAGAGGAGTAGCGTTTTTAAAAAAGTTCAAAATATTGACTTAAAAAAATGAAAAACTACTTCTAAATATTTGTTTTTATTGCTAGAAAATGTTTATTTAGAGTGAACATTACATAAAACCACTATAATTTACAAGTGTGTTATTATTTCTAGAAATAATGTTTTGGGTACCGTATCCCCTTAATCACTGAAATAAGTCGATACAAGATAAATAATACTATTATCTACCACACAACCACTATTGGACCCTGATGCATCTTGTACGTGGAATTCGTCGGTAATGGGTTAATTGAAGACTTGACCAAATGAAGTTCACAGTTCCCTGTTACATAAAAGTGGAGCAAGATTCTAGTTAGAGTTACTAAGATAGAAAACCCCAACCTCAATAATCAAACATTATCAAATTGGTCCCAGACGCTTCTTATGTACGTCAATTTTCTACTGTATCCTATAGTTAGACTAACATTTAAGTATCTAGTTATCATCTGATTTTTATCTCTTCAAGAGACGTTGTCACCTAATTCATCAAGAAATGTCATAAGTGAATTTGGGCGCGGATCTCACTGTTAAGTTCCGTTTGGGAGTAAGGAAGGACGCATGTTTTCCTTTCTGCAGGAATATGGGTGGGGGCTGCCGTTTTGAAGGGCATGGTGTGTCTTTGTCTTACTATTTATTTTGATTGAGTGGCTGGTTATCACCTTTTTTTCGGGATGGTAAATATTCTATTGTCTTTAAGGTATTAATAGTTAATGGAATATTTTTTGGTGGTATTAAATTATTTCAGCTGTTTTTTTTTTGTCTTTAGCTGTTTCTGTTGTTGCTTAAGTTCACCTTTGCTATTTTATTTTTCTTTCTCCTAAATGACGTTCATCTTAGTTGTATTGGCATTTTAAGCTATAAGAGATACATTTAAAAACAAACAGCTAGTGATAATATTTCATAGGCATCCCCAACAGACATGTATACAACGTCACATAAAATTTCAATCCATCACCCACCACTTAAAAGAGGAAATTGGACCGCAATGCTAAACATTAGTATTTTGGAATAACAACATTTGAAGCTGGCAGCCAAGTTTATTTTAAAATTAGTTACTAAATTTGTAAACTCAGCCCCAAATTAAAATGTGATTCTAGCTCTTTTCGTAAAGGAAAAAATTTCATCTGGTTGAGTGTCTTTTTTTTTGTAAATTTTTTCCACATTTTGTTAAATTTTTAATACTCATAAAATAAATGTGAAAGCAAGTAAATACCACGTCTCAGGACAAATAGAATTACTCATTCTCTACGTCTTTCACAAAAAAATAAGATGCCAGAAAATTGGGGATTAAAAAAACCCTAGTCTTAACCTTTTCACAGACCTTTAAAGTCTCTAAGAAAAACACGCAATTTTTTTTTTTTTGAGGTCCACTCTACATGCTGCACAAAACATCTCTTGCTCAACGGATATTTTCTTAAGATGTAAAAGATGCATAAATCTGTTTTTTAAAACCTGTTAAAAACTAATACCGTTTTAATGGATTTATATTATATTGTATTATACAATGGTCCATGTATTTGTACTCTGGAACGAAGAGGATAGCATGGGAAGGTAGATTAAAATGACATATCATTATTTAAATAAGCCCTTCATTTACTATTAGTTAGCACTATTATTATTTTATAGAATTTTTTTTGTTTGTGTGCAGGCGTGTGTTTGTGTTCAAGGAGGTCGTCATAAAAAAAGTACACGGGACTCTAAAATTATTTTTATTGTTCTGAAGCTCAGCGACCAAACCAAAACGAAGAGACTGGAAAAATAAATATTTTAACAGAATATATATCTATTAAAAATAGAACAGCAATGAAGCATAGCCGTTATTTATACATAACCTAAACATCCCATTATTTAACACGTCCTTCTCTTACCTGCGATTTGATCGACCAACAGGTGAGAGTGGTGGTTACGATTCAGGTTACCTGGGGATCGTTTTCCCTGATCGCACCTGCTTTTTTTTTATCGTCTACTTATATTTTACGTCACCACCATCGGGGTCTGTCGGAAATGCCCCATTTTTTATGCCTTCTCTACTGCTACTTTGCTACTGGTCGATAAGGGCAAATGTATAGGGGTCCATTCCAATATATTGTTGCTATAAATATAGTACCACATATTGTAGACCACTGGAGTTTTTAAATAATGAATCATAGTTCTTATTAGGATTTTTATTGAGTTTATATGTCCTTATATTTAAAGAGGAATTTCTTTTAACTTGCTTTAAAATTGCTTGAATTTTATTAACTCAATAAATATATGTATTTTTTCTTATATGTACCGTGGTATTTATTATCATTGGTTTGTAAATATTTACAAAAGTATATTATGAAAGAATGTTTGGAATTTATGCTATATTTATAAATTCAAAAGCTCAAAAAACGAATGCATACGTTTTAGTTATGTATGCATAAGTTAAAGAAGTGCTGAGAATGAAGATTAAAGTCAGAACCAATTTTTAATATGTATACCAACTGTAAATAACCGATAGGTTTTACGCCATTAAAATGTCAGTTTCAATTAAATTAAAATAAAATTATTCTTGAAATCAATTATAATTAGCTTATATTGAATACATAGAAAATTTATTATCCATACCTTCAATCGAAAAACATGTATGATCCTATATTATGGGGTTTTTTTTTTTTTCGTGCATTTATACAGACATGTTTTGCAATTTTTTTTTCCGTGAAATTAACTTTTCTCAGTAAATCTGAACACTATATTT
Source organism: Oedothorax gibbosus (assembly GCA_019343175.1). Classification (NCBI taxonomy): domain Eukaryota; kingdom Metazoa; phylum Arthropoda; class Arachnida; order Araneae; family Linyphiidae; genus Oedothorax; species Oedothorax gibbosus. The sequence goes on from CM033278.1 coordinate 8,334,943, forward strand.
TATTTACGAAAACACAAGTATAATTATATTTACATTTTTCACTCTTTCGTGGAAATAAAATAAAAACCAAATGTTAATATCCCCAGTAACCACAGCATAGTTACAAAATCATAAAACTCATGAATTTCTTTTTTTTCTTTGGTCTAACCTTTACGCCCACATAACAATGGCATTTCCCTGTACTTCTCTTGCAGTAATCGACATCTATAAAAATATCCCCATTTGACCTACATGACGCAAAATGGCTTTGTACAGGTACACCCCAATGCCAATAAATGCTTAGTATTTTTATATGTCTCCTAAATATACGTGTTATTTAATGCTTGTATATTCTTTGTAATTAATGGTTATAGGCGTATTACTATACATACGGATATTAACTTCATTCATAAAAGAAATACTTTATAGTCTAATTGTTACATGATATTTTAGTTAGTCATCTATATAGATATATATTCATAATATTAACTTTATTCGGATAAGATTTTTTTTTAAATTACTTTTATACAAAAATGCATGCTTCCAAAAATTTTACCACATTTTCCCCATCAGAAATCAGTAAGTTATTTTGTGCTTGCTATCTTAAAGGCTATTGGTATTGGTAGAAAGCGTTCAAAACATTAACGATGACTTATATCTTTTCTGGAGGCCTGTTATGTTTTCGATCCCTTTTCGAAGCTTTTTTTCGAACAAACAAGGCATTTCCTCGTAAATAACTTCAAACCATTGATCGTAGTTACATCAGACATTCTATCTCATGAAAAAATATCAACCAAGGCCATCGGCGTAAAGAAGGGAGCGGAGAAGCCCCTTAGAAGATCCTCATACCCCCTAACTTGATTATCGCTACATAAGAACTCTAACAGTAAAGGTTAAAAATGAAAACCAAACCACAGAAAACTTCTATTATTTATTCCCCTTCCCATTAATGAACCAAAAAAACACAAACCTAAATTCTTACAAAGGGAACCTTGTGTAAGTGCCTTGTTGCACCTTACTGTGTGATTACATAGTCCTCAAATATTCATGTCTTCCCTTAGGAATCATTGCAACCTCCCCTTTATAAATGGCATCAGGTGTATTCCTGACCCCGTAATCTTGGGGTTCCCTTATATAACACAGGGGAGCGGTTTTTTATGGGAAGAGGGGAGAGTACTGCTGAGAAATGTATAAGTGGTCATGGGTAAGTGATCACTAGGTAAAGGTTTTGGTTTGTTTTGGGGAGTTGTCAGTTTTGGCACAATATTCGCTTTTATTGTTATTTAATTGTTTCTGTAACCTAGAATTAGGTTAATAACGACGACTTTTGTGAACAATATTAATACCTCCATTTTCGAATAAGAACGTTAACTCTAAGTTTTTTTTATTTGTTTTTCGTGTTATTTTATTTTGTCCGACATGAATTTGTTTAGGATTATGGTCTCCAGTTGTATTATAGTTTGATTATTTCGATAAACTGAAGCAGAAAGCTCATTTTCGCGTGGCAAATTTCTTTGCCAATCGTTGTTAACGGGTTACGGTGAATTATTTCTCTTTGGAGGAAGAGAGGAGGCATCAGAGATTCTGTTAGCTGCTAACTTTTTGAAGCAAATTGTATTGCCATTTTTCAAAATTGCCCACTTTTTACGACAAAAAGAATAATGGATATTTTACGCCTACATTTTCATTGCCACTTCTAAACTTCATTTATTGAGTAAAATAAGTCATTATTTAAGACCAGATTTTATGTTTGAAGCGTATCAATACATAATTTATCATTATTGATGGCCCACAGAGGATAAGACTCTTATTAGTTGAACAAAATACTTTTAGCAAACACTCCACTTAAAATAATCCAAATAACACTTTGAGTATTTGTTGCAAATTTGGCGATATTTGTCTAATATTGGCGACTTCTAAATTATCAGCTCTACGTGTGACGGTAGCTTTATATCAGTGGGCCACACTTATCTGTTCAATGTTCATTATTCCGCTGAGTTTCGCTGAATGTTAACTGTAGCTTGGCCGATGGAAATGGATTGATAAGCTCACCTGGTGTTGTGGCTGCTTTGTCTATTCTTTCCCCTAACACACTAATGGCTACGAAACACGCGAGGTTGTAAATTTTACGATGGAGATAAACTTCGGAAGATAAATTATTTTGGGAGCGTGTCGGTTTATCTGCGGTGGTGAATTAGCCATAAGGAAAAGTTTGGTTAAATACGTGAAAAGTTTAATTTTTTTCGTTTTTTTTTAAATGTAATTAGTGGATATATTACAGTATTAATAGTGCATGACATGTACGACAGTCATTAGTAGCGAATGATAATATTGGTTGCGATTCGAAAGAGCAGAAAGGTTTTGTTACTGTTCGTTATAAATGGGAGGAAATAAACAGTACTATTTTGGGGAGTGAGTATCTCTTTAATTTATTTTGATTATTTTATAATTATAATTCTATTAATTTAATTATAAATGGTTTTATCATTATGTTATACCATTTCTTGTTAATACAAAAAAATTATTATTATTTTTAAATTAATACCAGGAAGTTATTATATTTACTCTATGAAAACAGTAAATTAAATACAATTAAGTTCTATATATACAATTAATTTTTTACATACACTTGTATATATGCAATTTTAATTTTTTCATTTAGTAATAAATGAGATTTGTTTCAATTTAAATTGCATCATTTTTGAAAACCCAAATGACAAAAGATCTGTCCTTTTTTTTCCTAAGTATAATATCATTAACTTCATAATTTAGGACATTAATTTATTTAATGGATAAGGCTTAAATATTTAATTCCCCCTTTGATAAGGAAATGTCATTAAAACAGCACAGCTTTCATCATAAATATACCTTTTTAGATGAAAATACAACGGTTCTCTTGTGACAGCAATATCCGCTGTTTACTTTCGAATTGTGTTTACAAGCAGTTTGCTTGCTCTGTGGTTTGTCTAAATTGTAACTTAAATATGGGTCTGATTTCTGGCAAATGTTTAAAAATAGAAATGTAGTATGTCTTTGTAAAAATAAAATTTTGTATCTTATACACAGCAACACATGTGCTTTTTGTACGTATAGAAGACCTATACGAGTCTCAAGTCTGCACCAATAATGAAATATATATTATGCTTGTTCATACTTTTGAATTAATGCTCCCAATTTATAGAGTTCCCAAATGGATATCTTGCTCTTAGCCCATTAAGGACTTAGTGAATACCATGAAACACCTCTATTTCCAAATAAAAAATTTCAGTTTTTTTTAAAATTCGTTTTAGGTGTAACTTGAATGATCTTAATTCGTCTTATATTTTGTTTATGTAGATAAACTTAAGCAGAAAGCACATTTTCGCGAGGCAAATTTTCTTTCCAATCGTTGTGAATGGGTTAAAACTACCTGTTAACTATGGATACAATTGATTGATTACGACAAAAGTTGTTTGTTTCAAACTAATTGTTACAAGCCTTAGTTTTGTTGGACACAATTTTTTGTTGTTGTAAACTTATAACTTTTGTCATGGTGTAACACGATCCATATTTAAAGTTAATTTTAGACTATTGGATACATGACCCATCTATTTGGATACATTTATCGCATATTAAAACAAACTGGATCGTTTGTTTTAGCTCAGAATTGTGCGTGTTTACATTTCGGTACTCCTCCTATTGCAGACAGACTATGTTCACAAAGATACCACGTTTATAACATACAAACCTAAAACTCGTTTTAAAACATATAACTAACATCTCTTCCAAGCCAAGATATAGAGGACTAAAACCTCTTTTCGATTTTATTTTCGCCCACGTACGACCTACACATCACCCAGAGAAATGCGGAAAAAACTGCCGCATATTTTTAACCCTCTAAACGCATCATTCATTACATAATTACGTACCTTTCTCGACTATTTAATAAACCAGTTATTCACTTTGAACTTGATTTTATTAAAAAAAAACTTAAGAAAGAAGGAGGTCAAACGGAATTTCCCGTAAAAGAAAAGTGTCGTAGCTCTGAGATCACTGCTGAGGGCAGGTAAACTGCAGTATCTAAACTAGTAACTTGGACCATTGTTGCAAGCAGTCAATAACTCTAACTTGTAAAAAGGATACTGAAAGACTGATTATTTCAGAGCAAAAATGGTACAACTCATTTAGTGGTTACTGCAGTTTACATGCCCACGGCAGATCAGCTGTGTTGAACAACATGATGTTCCGTAGCCCCGAAGGGTTGATTTTTTTTATATATTTTTTGGAGAAATTGAAACTAGTTATTTTCGGTGAGGTATCTGAATAAGTAGGTTTCGTGAACGAAAATGATTATAGTAATGGTTTAAGTATGCTTATATTAAGTAAATATTTACTATATATATATTTTTAAATAAAGGTTAAAATTGTATAATAATCTCAAACATACTCATCCCAAATGCAGATATTAGCTATTTTGAGAATAGCAAATATGATGCACAAAATTTTTGACTATTACCTAATAGTGCGATGACAAAATTGCTTATGCTATTTTTTTTAATCTAATTTAGTATAACATCAATCTTTTGAATACCAATTTCTTAATAACAAAATATTACATTCTTTCCAGAATTTTAAATAATTCTGAAAATGTATAAAGGCTAATAAAAGTTTTAATTTTTTTTTTAAATGAGATGTTTCACCCGCAGACTGTTATTTAATCAATGTTTTGTATTAAAAATTTATTAAGTTTTTAATTACTTATGTCAAATTAGCAGTAGATTATTTAAAAAATAACATGAAACAGCCCCAATTTTCAATTTTAAACCAACCAGTTACAGTTATTTACTAAAACTGTACAGAATACTAAGATTTTGTATCTGAATGTATTCTTATTGAGTGTAGCAAGAAAGGATAATTCCTTTATAGTACAGCTGTATTATCATATAAAATCTATTCATCTCTCTATGATAATACAGCTGTACTATAAAGGAATTATCCTAACCCGCTACACTCAATAATGAGATTACATCCAGGTAGTAAATGTTAATTTCCTATTCAAGAAGCATATTAAAATCATCTGTGAATTCAAAAGCTTAAGTATTTTTTTTACTACCATTACGGGAAAACACAAAAACTGGTTTCCTGGTTAGACTCTCTTTAGATCAAACCTTGTTCCACACTTACCGCTGGTCACGTCAGTTATGATCTATTTGCAAATTCAGGATTTCATCTTCAATTGAAATATTGTTTTTGTTGGTGGCTTAAATAAAATAGCTGATGTCATAACATTTGTATGGATGACAGTGTAAGATGTCATCTCTTTTTACGCTTGAGCTTGTTAGTCATGGTTAAGCAATGGTTGTCGGCTTGCAAATTTTGCTTTGTTTTTAAATCATGCATTTTTTATTTCATACTGTCGGAAAAAATAAATGTTTAATTAAGTTCTCGTGAAATACGTTATTTTCTATTAATCACATTATAAAGTGTTTTAAATAGGACAAAATATTAAGCTGGTAAAGAAAAAATTAGGTTAAGACAAATATTAAAGAATGTATCTTATTTACAAGGATAGAAACATTTAATTTGTTTTACTGACAGATAATAAAAAATTCCATTATTTACCGAAATTGAAACATGCATATCACTTAAACAGTTATAATAATTAAATCTAATCTGAATTTGAAAAATCTAGGCCGATTAAATAGTGACCAGTTATACGAGAATCAATGCATACCATATTTTAATTTACATATGTAATTTGAAGAATTATGAATATCAGCTTAGGAGAGATAGAAAGTTTTTATTTTCCCTTGAAATTATTTAAAGGCATCGAGATTATTTCAGTGAAGACTGTTATTAAAACACTTCATAATGAAAGATAGTAATCTTCCAATCTATTGAAAAGTTTCAAATTATCATAAGATCTCATAAAATTATAATTTTTTTTATCTTAAGCCTTTATAAGGGAGCATTTAATATCCTCATTAAAATCTCCCTTTTACTCCCGTCATTGTATAAACATTATTTACTTAAAAGAATCGTTTTCGTTTAGTCTCAGGTTTTAAGATTAAAATAGTACCAAAACCTTTGCAATCATACTAGTTATAGCGCTGCTTTACAAATATTGCATACCGCTAATGCGATTAAATTAATCTTTTAATGGGTACACGTTTCCAAACGTAACACGCAGAGCTTTAAAATGTGTCTTGGTATATTTCTGTCGCCGGATTCAAGCTCTAGCTTAAGGAAGATGCAGAAAACTGGTTTGAAAGAGCTGTAACGATAATTTTATCAAATATAACTTTCATACTTTTATTAGAATTAGTTAACACGCGTTTCAAAATAGTTTTTGGTAGTTTTTGAGATAGAAAAAAATATTCATTAAAGTTTCTAATTAAATAACGCAACTCTATATCTGTAGTCAAAGGAGAGGTTCTATACATAAAACAATACAGCGTGTATCTATTTCGGCCAATCTATCTTTTCATAGCTATGTATCGGTGGCATTTTTTAATTGTTTTCATTTTGCTCGTATACATTATTTTTTTAAACAGTACTGCCATACTATGGTTTTTTAACCCCTTAATCCTTTATAAGCAAATCCTTTTGGTTGTAATAATGTGCAACAATAGTAATGTAATACAACGTTCGATCGATTTTAATGGGTGATTTCACTTGTAAGTTCCATTTAGGTAAATCTATCGCATAGTAACGGCAGGTAGGAAACATATTTCGGAATTTGGTGTAAATTTGTTCGTAGTTTAATGTTGAACTCAAGGGGCTGCAAAGTAAAAAACATACAGTACACTTATATGAAACGACGTAGACTACAAAGAAGTGCATTTTACATTTACCCTTGACTTCCAGTGCTGGGGAGCCAAGTCGCTAAGGCTCTTGCCTTGCAGGCGAAAGGTCCCAGTTTCGGACCCGGGCATTGTCAAAATAACTGTCGACCTATATATGGTCTATGTAGCCAAAAAAGTCCTACAAATAATACCCCGTGTAGAGGGAGTGCACGTTAAATATGCCCCAAAGGATAAACCTGTATGCCGGGTATGATTTCATCCTTAAAAGTAGTGTTGGGTGTCTACTCACGTGTCCGCTCGTCACTTGACTGTGGTTCTAAATTATGACGCCCGTTACCAATAGCCTTCATGTAGGTCTAGAGCGGCGATAATTTAACCTAACTCTAACCCTTGACTTCTATTTTATAATTCTTAGTATTACACCCACTTTACTAAAATTAAAATGAAATTCAAATTGTCTCTTAGAACCCTGGCAAACTAGCGTGTTTAGATTCCACGTTGATAGAAGAAGGCACTAAAAGATAGAAACCACGCATTAGTGCAGGCCCAAGTGCTTGTGAAGCATTACATATTCTTTCCATTAGCGTTGTTTTATGATCCCTTATCACAAAGGCTTCGCATGTTTTATAGATAAGAGAAAGATGAAACGGAAGATTTTATAAACTTGAAAAATTTATGAAAATTTTCTTTCGATTTCCTTCAAAACGCAAATTGCGCTTTGCTTATCTTTATTGAAAGCAAGTGCAGAATTTTTATGTGCAAAATTTGAGAAAAAATTATTTAAAAAGAAACATACACGCAAACATAACGCAACTCAAAAATAGTTTAGTTTATAATCAGCGCGATCTGTAAAAGCATTTTTTCTGCAAAATGAGTACCTTCCAGGACAAGCAGTAGCTAAGGTGCACATTTAAGTTGTCCATGATAAATTATATCATAGACACATAAATACTTACATAGATTCATAGATCTAAATATATTATGAGATATTAACCCCTTAAGACCTCAGCAAAATCGTACATGTGTATTCTTAATCTAAACATACTTTTCATACAAATATATACTGGTATGTTTTGCAAAGTAATTTTTTAAAATATATGTTTAATAGTTACTGACACGCCTTAAGCTCTAAAAATACCATTTTTTTGTGTGCTGTAAATGCAAAAAAGGCTGTATCACTTATTGGTAGTTAACATTAACATTATTTTTAATGCAAAGACTGAATTGCAATTAAAAGGCTTGCCTATTTGCAAGAAGTACAATACTTTTTAGATCATGTACTCCTCTTATTTTTTCCACTGAAATGATAAAAACAACTACTAACGTTTTCTACTATTTATTATAAGTCATTTTGTGAAAATCAATAACGCATTAAAATTTAACTAATTTTGTTAAGTCATGGTTTAGAGAATTATTTAAATTTATGTGTGTAGATTTGTTTATTAAAAAAAATTGTCTGTTAGTAAACTATTTGTTAATACATATACAATTCCCTTGTTAAACAACTTAGATTTTTCCTTTAAAGTAACTTTTTACAAACAACCTTTTATAAAGGGTCATACACAAAAAAAGTTTAGAAAAATATGTATTACAAAATTTTTCTTCGATAATTTAGTCGAGGCGAAAAAATAAAAGACAATGAAGCCGTTTTCCGTATTTAAATGTACGATCGGGGCGGCATTCTAAATTGTCAATAAACGACCCTTTTTTCCTTGTTAATTGTATTCAAAACAAGATAAAAGCCATTTCGGGGCTAAACAAGCCATTGTTGTGATCATTGAGTTATTTTATTGTCGGTTTCTTTGACTTAAAGTAAGAATAAAAGTCAAGAATTTCTTTGTAGAATTTAAACTGTGGCCATTATTGCAATTGTTGGTTGAATGGGTTCGCATTGTTAAAGTGTTCTGGATTCTTGCTTCATTTGGGGCATTGTTATCGTGAAGAGAGTAAAATAGACAGTGTAAATTATCGGGCATTGTACTCTAATCGTTTGAGGGGTAGATTGCTCTTTTCAAGAAACGCATTCTTCTTTAAATAATTAAAATGTCAAATTATCTATTTTAACACTTTCAGTACGAAGGATTTTTTTTCTCGTAATATGTGATTGGAATATGCTTATCGAGTCCTCATTTGTACGGCCGAATGGGTCGTTTCAGAAATGAAAGGATTAAGATAGTGAGATCCTAATGTTTGTGAATTGGGTTTTAAAATACGCACTACTATTACGACGGGTGTTAATCCATTTATAGGCAAGAAAAATTGTCACGCGGAAATGAGCTTTTCTGTTTAAGTTTATCTAAACAAACAAAATATAAGAAAAGTGAGTACTGAACAATTTATGTAGGACAAATTAAGTTTCACAAAAAAAAAAGATTTTTAAAGACTTAAAAGCTTACATACAAAATGTTTCTTATGCAACAGTCTTTTAAAAAAAAATTTTTATGACTTTACTCAAATAAACCCATACTTTCTAAAAGTAAACAGTATGTACTCGCTGCACAGGTTGCAAACGCCTTCATATTATACAAATGCTTGCCTTGCTTTGAATGTTCTTCCTCGTAGTTAACCTCGCGCTTCAACTAGGCTCTCCACTTTAAGAATAAAATACAAACCAAGACCTTCAGTATATCATAAGAACCTTCGAATCATCAAGCACAGACTCGATTAAAATTTCTATAAAATCTATAGAAATCTAGAAAAATTGTCACGCGGAAATGAGCTTTTCTGTTTAAGTTATCTAAACAAACAAAATATAAGAAAAGTGAGTACTGAACAATTTATGTAGGACAAATTAAGTTTCACAAAAAAAAAAGATTTTTAAAGACTTAAAAGCTTACATACAAAATGTTTCTTATGCAACAGTCTTTTAAAAAAAAATTTTTATGACTTTACTCAAATAAACCCATACTTTCTAAAAGTAAACAGTATGTACTCGCTGCACAGGTTGCAAACGCCTTCATATTATACAAATGCTTGCCTTGCTTTGAATGTTCTTCCTCGTAGTTAACCTCGCGCTTCAACTAGGCTCTCCACTTTAAGAATAAAATACAAACCAAGACCTTCAGTATATCATAAGAACCTTCGAATCATCAAGCACAGACTCGATTAAAATTTCTATAAAATCTATTCAAAACTTCCAAAAATAACTCCTTTACCCCCACGCAATGTTATATACGACAGACCAAACTGCGAACCCCTTTATATTCAACACTCCCCCCTCTGAAATCAATAACTTGAAGTGGGGGGTGTTGACCCCCCCCCCCTTCCTCCCCCCCCAACTCGAAATCTTGCATCGATCCCTTTCGGGCACAATAGGGGGAGGATGACACTTAAATGCTACTTTGAATCTCTGTTTGGTAGCGATATTTGAATGGGTGGCGCCATTTTGGCTTCCGGGATTGAGTTGCGGACTTTTGTTGATGTGGGCGGTCGCGGTGTGATTTCTAGGTTATTGTGTTGGCTGCCTTTGTTTATGATAAATTAGCAAATGTTTTAAGGTGGCGAGTTTTGTTAATATTCTGCTATAAAACAATTGGTTTTTTGTAACAGTACATGTTACTTAGAACCGCTTTCTTGTGTACACCTTAGACCTATTTATACACGTTAGGAAAGAAAATAGACAAACACGACCTTTTGCTAGTTGTAAACTTTTAAAGCCAAAAATCCAATTTCGTTAATTCTTTTTCGCATATTTAATTAGTAGTCTTTATCGCTTGCTTAATTTTTTTTGAAGTTCGCAGAATAATGAAGTATTTTTTTTTCTCTTAAAATAGAAGCGAAACTCATCATAACATCATTTAAATTTATATTATTTTGAAAATCGAAAATAAACCGATGTTTATGAAAAAAAAGTTCTCTGTCGCTTTCTTAATAAACAACGTATCCTACTTGTTTTTGACACTTGTGGTACGGTCTGTGAAAGTGGTTGACAGACAGACGTAGACTTCAAAAAAAAGTTTCTCCTTTTACTTTATAAATGTAGTGTGGAAGCTAATACAAGACAGTCTACTGCTCCATCCTGTCTTCTAGTTCATATGATATTGGTTATGTAATGTATTGATGTCCCCATAAACTAAAGTTTTATAAATGTGGAGGTGTTCTCGTTAAGTTACAAATGATAATGAAGAGTTAGTGGTGCTTACTTTTAAAAATCATTTGTCTACTATCTATAATTTTGAAAAACTGCTAATGCTACATTCGTAATTTTTGCTCTAAGTAGTGAATAATTTGAAAGTACGGCGCTAATGTGGATTCATGCATTCTTATTTTGAACCCCTTTTCGTCTATTCTCAAAAACATTGTGAAATTATTCTAGATTTCTTTTGTTTCTGATTGTTTCAAAGCTAAGATATGTCTAACTGCAATGCAACCACTAAAATGTGCATGTTTTCAAGATTGAGACTATTTCCCTTTTTTTAGGTTCACATTGGCTAACTTAATATACATTTAACGTTGTTGACTAAATTGTAGATTTTCCATATCAAACACGAGATTGCGATTATATATACTTAATTCCAGAACAATAAACAGAACAAATGTCAATCTGAAAGAAAAAATGTCTTTTCAGAATGAAGCCTCACGCTCGCTTGTGCTAACGAGGCTGCCAATAAGCGGGTGTCTGATGTGACTGACAATGTTAGCGCAGCTGGGATTTTAGGGGCCTTTTTCTACAATGCGTGTCACACTGATGAGATAGTTACGTTGAGCAACTCCATTGTGAGTTTCCAAAATAAAATATTTTATTTTCGGAGAAGTGTGCGATGAGTGGAAGTGGAAGTTATTCTTAGATTTGATTTCGTTTGTTTGTAGAGTTGGTGATGTACAAGTCGATTAAGAGTTTTTAGAGTTTTTTGACCTGCAAGTGCTTATTGCGAAATACTTAGTTTTGATGATAAAACTATTTTTTTTATTTATAATTGGTTTTGTTTTGTCCGTCATTATATCATATCCTACAGTAACGGATTCTGAAAAGCCCCCTAGCCTCCCCCCCCCGCTTGGATTGCTGCTGATTTTCTGACATATATAAGAAAATTTCATTTAAAAAAAATATTAACATACAACGCCAGTTATTGTTAAAGCTTATTAGCTATTCAATGATTTTTTTAATTTAAGGGTGCTGAAATTTTTAATAAATTAATTTGAAAAAATTAAATGACTAGTGCTTGCCTGAGTATTTTTAGAACCCCCACAATATACACCCCCATATTTTTATCCTTACATTTTTCTGTACCGGAACTGTTTTCTTTCACGACATGTACTCAATTCTGCATTAAGCTAGTGACGTAATGAAGTGCTGCTTCCGTTTCTGACAGTGGGGGTGTAGAATGACGTCATGCACTTTCCGTCTTTGGGGGTTTGGAAATGACGTCAAATATAAAGTACAATAGACAATCTCTGAAAAGTGCGGATCTTTCCGAATTGTTCAAGCTTTTGAGAAGAAAAAAATGAGAAAAGATACGCGATCAAAATTAATAGAAACTTCAGAAATGTGAAGCATATCTTAGTTTACTTTAATTTAAAATGTTGAACTTTTGCTTTCGTTAAGTCACCAGATTACAGCTTACAGTTTCCTTTCATACAGAACTATTTTCATATCCTATCCCTTTAAGGAAATATGACAATTTAAAGTGGGATATTTCGATTGTTAAGCTTTTGAGAAAAAAAATATAAATGAGAATATATATGATAGGATAAATATTATATGGAAATTAGATATATAGTGAGATCTTAGTTTACTTTAATATAAATAGTTGATATTTTATTTGTTATATATATATTAAGTTACAGTTTCCTTAATATAGATACTATTTTCATATCTATCTTTAAGGAATATATGAAATCATATATATATATATTTTAATGGCAAATAATAGAATTTTTACTCATGCATCCTGATGAACCTAATACAACTTTTTGCATTGAAAATAAATTTGTCTCAAGTACAACACCACATTAGATAATGGTATCACAACACATGGTAATTACCAGTTAAAGTTTTAACCCTCTCGCAAAAAACTCTTACAAAAACTATTTTCCCTCGAGGACAGCACTCTTCCCACTGATCGGCCATTATAAGAGGCTCCTCCCCCTCCAATTAAACACTATCCAAAGCCCCAATTTGCATTAGGACCATTAATCAAGAATATTTCTGGAAACGAAGAGATAAAATACAAGAGATGTGGAAGAAATATATCCCGATATTTTTCTTTTAAAAAAAAAAACATTTGATAAAGTTTAGTTCTGCAATCTACATGAGAAACGTGGTATTTTAGAATTTTTTAAAGTAACATTTTAGTACGAAATAGAGGATATTCTGGCATTCGTTGAAAAATTGAAAGCTGTCGTTGGGAATTTTCCCCATTACAACTTATGCATTCCATTTGTATAAATGACATCAAATATAAAGTACATCTAGAAAGTGCTATCTTCGAATGTTAAGCTTTGAGAAAAATTGAAATAGAAGATACGCATCAAATATGGAAACTTCAGATATGTGAAACATATCTAAGTTTATTTTAAAATTTTGTACTTTTTTTTTAAAAAAATTATCAGATAACAGCATACAGTTTCCTTTCTTCCTACAGAACTCTTAGCTTCTCCAATCCTTTTAAAGAAATACGAAATAATATTTTTTTTCTTTTTCAATGGTAATTAATGGAACTTTTACTCGTTATGCATCCTGACGAACCCAATGCAGTTTCTTGCATTGAAAAAAAAATGTCTCAAGTACAACACCACATTAGATAATGGTATTATAACGCATAGTAATTACCAGTTAAAGTTTTAACCCTCTCACTATAATCTCTCACAAAAAAACTGTTTTCCCTCGAAGGCAGCACTCTTCCCACTCATCGGCCATTACGTGGCTCCTCCCCCCCTCCAATTAGACAATATCCGAAGCCCCATTTGCATTAAGATCATTAATCGAGAATATTTCTGGAAACGACGAGATAAAATACAAGGGATCTGATAGAAAAATATCCCGATATTTCTCATCTGTTTTCTGAAGATTATTTCTAAAAGTGTAGTTCTGCAATTTACATGAGAAACGTGATATTTTGCAATTTTTAGATACCTTTTACGTATGCAATACTGGATATTGAATACTTTTTTGCATTTAGTGATAAATTCCAAGCTGACATTGCGAATTTTCAACATTACGTCTTATGTTTTTCAATTGAACAAACCTTTTTTTTATTATGTATAACGATGATTTGCTTGATAAATTTTAAAAGCACAGCGAAATATTTCATTTAAAACGGAAAAGTTTACTGAATGGAGAATAACTAAATCACAACAGTTGACTTTCGGGGCTTCCTTGGTACATATGATAAAAAAAAAACCTTCTCATACATAAGCCCAAAGAATAGCATGAACGTTTCTTACATCAGTAAGTGATAAATACTATTGTAACCTGTCTCCGAGTTCCTTTGATGTTCCAATGAGCATTTATGCTCCATTTACGAACCAACCAAATATTACTTTTAAAAATTACAGTAACAAATAACTATTGGCTTTTTGATAAGAACTCAAGATCTGTAGTAATAGACTCAGGTGCGTACACCTTTAGGGCTAATTGACTTTTAGGTTAATCGATAGCGATCTGCTGTTTTCAGACACGGAGGCTGAGAAAACATCTTTCAACTTTTTATCAGGTGTATCATTAAACGGAAAAAGGTATAATTTCTTTTGGATAAATTTCCCTATATGATCCTTTCTTTACTATTTTAACATAAACAGAAGTTAGTAGGGAAGTTCTCCTGATGTACATAAGATATCTTACCGTTTAATGCATTGAGAAAGTAGAACATGTACCAGTTTTTGGGCGTGTGCCTATCCAGAGTAAAGATCATCTTCTATTTTCGGTTATTTTTGTATTCTGTGGGGATTTGTATGTTGTCCAGGAAAAGTGCATTAATTGTGTGGTTTGGAGGTGAATTTTTAATTTCTGTGAGTGAATATTCAAAAAGTGACCCGAATTTCTGTAATAGCTAATGAATCAATCTCAAAGATAAAAGTTTTGCTTGTTTGTTGTAAGTGATGGCAAAGAGTACATTATGAAAATTAGCAATGATAGTGTTGCATCATATGTGAAGAAGTTTTTTTCCTCAGCATATTTCAAAGGCTTGGGTGCGTTCCGAATATATATTTAATGATAAGTAGGTTGTGAGATAATTGGTTTAACTTTGTTTTTAAACTTGCATAATCAATTATAATACTCGTATTCCATCCAGCATATTATAAATTTTTTTGATATAACTATATAAAATATTCTGCACTTACACTGCAAAAAAATTAGCCAATAGAATATAAATATATCTGTTATTTACCTATACAAAATTTCTGTTTTCTAAAACTACAACAATTGAATGAAAAATTACATTTCATTTTGCCAAAATACTTATTTCCTCTGTAAACAGATAAAATCTGTAACCACTGAGACAGATTGCACCTGTTGAGAACAAATACTTTTTTTCTGTCTTGATTACGAAAGGAAAATTTGAAATATCTACAAATTATATTTGTGGTCCCGATTGCACAGAGGTCAACGTACCTGACTCGTATGCCATCAACGTAGGTTCGTATACGAGTCATGATTTTACTTTTTATTTTTAAAGTACTCTGAACTACAGAAAATATCTGTCATGCAAGAATATTTTCTGAATTGTTTTACTGCTGAAATATTCTGTAGACAGATTTTCCGTAGCATTACGGAACTGTTTTCTGTTAACTTTACTGCTAAAATTTTTTAATAGCCCTCGTGTAGCTCTAGTGCGACGAAATTCAATGTAACTTAACCTAAACAGAATTTTTTTTGTAATATAAAAGAATTTCTTTCTACAAGTATATACAGTTTAGTTCTCCAAACAAGTTAAGGGCTTGTATTAAATTGATTTTTTTAATTAGCTAAAAAAGGTGTACTTATAAATTAAGTAACAACTAACTTAACCTAACAGATTTTGTGTTTTAATATAAGAAGAACTTCTTTACAAGTATAACAGTTTTAGTTTCCAAAAAGTTAAGCTTATTTTAAATCGTTTTTTATATAAGCTAAAAAAAAAAAGGTGTACTTATAAATTAAGTTGCACATTTTTTTTAACACAACTTTAAAGTTTAATTAACGAAATATCTAACACTTTATACAAAATATTCCTCAGCTATTTCTATTTAGAAAAAAACCCTCTAAACTCGAAGTAACCCCTGCACTTACGCAAAACTTTCAAAATTACTCACCCTATTTTCCCCTCCCACCGTTAAATTACCTTCAGGGGAAAATCTTTAATTTATTTTTTTCCCCTCTCCTGAAGTGGCAACACTGCAATTTGAGGGTGGATTTGTGGAAGGGTGAAGTTGCCCAGTTCTGTGCTTGCTTCGGATTGAATGAATGTAAAGCCCACTATACGACCAATGCGAACTTATAATTGGCTTGTTTCAGATGAAGTATTTTCCTCCAGCTTTCATTTCTGCACTTCGTTTAATCGGTGCTCTGTTCACACGTGAGATTTATTCACCAATAGAAGCTCGAAAAGAATTCATTTTAATTCAGCATTTGTGTTTCTACTCAAGACCTGAAACATGCCCATTATAATATGCTTATTTTGTTTGAATTTCTTCGTACTAGAGCTATTTGAAGGCTGTCGGCGATTGGCTTTATATTTTTGAACAGTGGACAAGTGTCGAGACCGATACCTAAGCTAAAGGGTTATTTATATTAGCGGATTTATTTTATTCTTGCATGACCTGTTTATGCAGAAATGCTACTATCGATTTTTATAAAAAAAATTATAGGTTGCATAATTTAGAGTTAAAATGTTAACTTTTAAATATAGGAAGTATCGTATAACTAGTTAACTTAAAACGATAAAATATATTATTTTTTACGTCGTATATGAAAAGTCTGTATAGGATATGACATAGGATAGCTTGAAAGAGAACATAACCTGCGAAGGTTAACCACGTTAACCCTTATAAATGTCACACTTCTGTTTGCACTGAGAATGAAGCATTGTCTTCTAATTGTGTCCTATACAAAGTTGCTTGAGGTTCCGGCTCAAGTGTCGGACTTTACCAATTTTGCCACGCCCCCTCCCTTCATAGTGTAGCAAACCAGCTCTTGTGTAACACGTTCTCTAAACTCTTCTCTAACTCTTGTGTAACACGTTCAACTAAAACTAAATTATCCAGTGTCCTAGATTAAAGCAAATGATTCCTTTCAGTATTTTGCTTTTTTCTCGTTAAAACTCCAATATTGTACCCCATTACATCCCATAGTAGGATGGGACTTTTGAGCTTCCTCCCCCAGAGTTGAGTCTCCCCAGAGTTAATGCTAGGGATGTTTAAATTCAAACTTCACCGCAGGACAAATTTATTGCTCCACCAATTGAATGTGACATCTTGATGAAAGACTGGCTCCCCAGTTGCTATGACAACCACCATCCCCCGGTGTTTGTGGGGAAAGGTCTTGGAAGATGGAGACATGGTCCTTTGTTAGGGAAAAGAAATGGTTTCATTTCGAACAGCTCAGGCGAGTTATTTTGCGGTAGCCTTTCGCGTGTAGGTGATAGATTGGTTTGGGGAAAAGTTGTGCCACATTATAAATTTTTCCAGGTTGGGGCCAAAGTGAGTGTCATTATAAGGGGGTGGGGGTAGAATCATTTGAAAGGTGCTGTCGTATAACTTATTCTCAAACTAAGATATTGGGTCAAAACCGTTCATTAGCGAGTATCTAATAGGATTTACAATTATGAAAAGTCTCCAATGAACAGACCTGACCCAATATGTTAGTTATACTGCGAATTTGTCTGTGCATACTGTGAATTATACTGTTTAATAGACTGTGAACTTTACAACAACGCTTTTCATTTATTGGGGGTCGTTTTTATTTATTTTATGCAACAAACAGTATCAAAGCATGATTTTTTAATTTTGGTTGTCACTACAAATTTACTTGCTCCCTGAATTAAGAACATTTGTAACAAATTAAATGTTTTCATCAGTGACCTTATCAGTATGGCTTGTAAAAACATATGTAATTTTATTTATAATAAGTACGACGTAGAAGCATGTACATTTGAAGCGAGGACTAAAAGAACATGTCGCGCTTTATCACTGGAAACAACTTAATGTCTGCAATTTAAAGCAACTCGAGTCAATTTTATAAATCGCAGATATGATTCGATGTTTATCATTTTCTGCTTCGAAAATTATAAACATCATTTAGTTTAACATTATCATATAATCGATTAACCATCATGAATATATTATGTTTAAATCCTGGCTTTCCTAAACATCGTAAGGTGTCGGCTCGTCAATTGACTGTTGTTTTAAGGTATGACGCCCGTCGCCAATAGCCCTCGTGTAGCTCTAGTGCGCCGAAAATTCAACCTAAACTAAACAAAAAACCTAAACATCGTAATCGTAGCGTCTATCAAGATTGACACACTTCTCCGGAAAAAAATAATCTATAAGTACGCTTTCGTTATCCGTTAATATTTTTTGTTCACATAATGTGAAGGCGGTCGATAGCCATCGTTACCTTAGGAAACCTAAGCTTTGGATCCTTTGCCAAATATTTTTAGAGCAACAAACTTTGTTCGCATAGTAATGAGGGGATCAACAAACCGTAGGTAAACATTTACTTGTTTTCACTATCGTATTTTACATATGCCTTATATATGAAAAGACATGAAAAATGTAAATTTTCTTTTCATGATATAGATGGTCTCATTGAGTTAAGCAACCGTCCTAAAAGAACTATATAAAAATATATCTTTACTTGATATTCTCATTAAAAATTGAATTCTATTACTTGACATTACCTAAAAACCTTAGACAAAGCAGATAAGAAGCTATTAAATTTCCAAAACAAAGTTGCTCTCTCTTTCGAGCGTTATTCACCGCCATGTTTCAGCAGTGTCCGAACATAATGATAAGTTCCCTTTCGCAATAATCCAAACGCCATGTTACACACGCATCCAACAGCAATCTGTACCTACTCAGTATTCTGTCAACGGACTTCTTCTATCTTACTGAAGCTTAGACGGATTCGCAAATTAGGTCTTCTGGTAGGCACGCGCGGAACGGTAGATGGGGTTGGTTTTACAATGTTGGTTCTGACGGCATTGATATTTTGGCTAAAATAGACAATTGATTACATCGTATCAGGTTCCAGTAATCTCCAGGGTGTTCCATATTGTACTTGTTTTGTTTTTTGTTATTAAAGAATAATTTAATGGAAAATTTTATGCTTTGCGTTCAGTATACCAAAGACCCGCTTTTTTTGCTTTTCACAAAAACATTTTAATCTAAAATTTTTACTTAAAACGGTATCTTTATGTATTTGGTATAAACTCATTGAAGACGATTTGCAAGAAAATTTGCCATGTGAAAATAAGCTTCCTACTTAAGTTTATCTAAATAACACAATTTAGGTTGTACTAAAAGCATATGCTAAGCCTAAAAGCCATGCTTTTAAAGTCTGATCTTTGGTTGTTAAAATTTGAATTCTAACTGTTATAATGTTGTAGTGTAGAAATATTTGCAAAAAATATATATATTTATCCGCTTTTAACCCCTTGTCCCATTAGCCCCCAATTTCCCCTATACTTGATTACGTAAGGTTTTAATTAATGCTTTGATGCCTGATATCTATGGTTAATTTTGCTATAGTTTAAAATGCACAAGAACAATTACAATGAAGAGTTTTTCTGTAATAAATTTAGATAAATATTTTACTTTAGATCTGGTATCTTAAATTTGCATTTTAATGAATTCAAAAAATCTATGAATGAAGTACTAGTTGCATAACAAAACTTATACCTTTACAATTCTTATTTCTAATTTAAACCCTTTTTGAAAATTAAATTATGACCAGATATTCAAAATTCCTAACAATAGTGTTAAGGATGCCTATGAAGAACATAGAACATTTCTAGTAGGAAAAAATGCATATCTCACCTAATAAATAAGATTGATATATACGAATATAACGTCACTTAAGTTCCCACATGTGCTATCTCATTTTCTCAACTTTTCAGGAGAGAAGAAAAACGTGTTTGTTCATTTAACACCGACTGTTCGGACTTTCTTGTTACATATTTCGGTCTACATATAATTTGACAAACCTGTCGGATACAGCTATGTCAGACCTAGCAGTATATGATGGTCATTATTTGGAGTCTTAGCCATGATTGACCACATATGAATGTTTAATTTGCGGAAAATCAAAGGGTGAATAGTAATTTGGTATGCGACTTTGTAACATTAAATGTTAAGGGAAATTAAATTTTATTCCTCACGTAAATGTGGTTAGAGTGTAAAAAGTTATTTATTATATTCCTTATATGTTAACTTAGTGTGCCTATAGAATTAGTTTTCTAAATTCAAGGGGAAAAGTGAATTGACAATTACGTGGAGTAAAAATTCGTTGGGAAAATATCATATAACATCCTTATTTTAATACGTTATTTTAATCAATTTTTTTTAATCAAAGGGGCTTCTTCCTAGCAATAATATATATAAAATATTTTTCTAATATATATATATTAATTTATTCCTAAATTATTCCTTAAGTTTTAACTCAATTTATCGTTTCGCAATTAACTATTTAGGAAGTGCTGGTAAACTTGCCAGACATTGTTGTCTACGTTATTTCTCTGCATGATGTAATATTCTCGTCTTACCTTTCTTAGTTGGGTATTCCTATGCTGTTCAACCTAGATTGTGTAGAATTTTGGGATTCTTGTTTTCTTCTGTAAGTGTTTATTTAAGGCTTGGAAATCGTCCAGCTAAGAGTCTACCGGATGTTCCGGATTTTTACTTTCACGTAATCCTATGATATATTTTGCTTAAGGGGATACGGTACCCAAAACATTATTTCTAGAAATAATAACATAAACTTGTAAATTATAGTGGTTTTATATAATGTTCACTCCAAATAAACATTTTTAGCAATAAAAACAAATATTTATAAGTAATTTTTCATTAATTTTTTTTAAAAAGTCAAAAATTTAAACTATTTTAAAAACGCTACTCATCTTTCAATTTTAAGAATTATTTTACCAAACTTTTATAGTTTGTTTTTAGTACTATTTGTTCAAGAACTGTGTATGGATTTTTAAATGTGAGCTACAGTCAAAAAGTAACATTCATTTATACAGAAAATCACAAAAAAATTTATAAATTATTGAATTCAACATTTAAAAAACACCACCTATACATAGTAGACCTTATTCTATGCACAATTTTGTGCACCATTTTTATAAGAACACAGGTTAAAAATTTCAAAATTCTAACTTAATTAGCAAAAAAGCCTTAGGGATTTATTAAACACAAGAATTGAAAAACGCAAAACAGAGAAAAAAAAGGTTGAAAGCAGTTACGTATTCAAACTTATAGGAATGACTCCAGAAAATATTCAATAACTTTTTGTCTACAGAAGATATCATTATGAAACGTTCAATAACTGTTCATAAAAAATATTGTGAATAATAAGTAAAAATTGAAAAAAATCGATTTTTTAAACCAATTTTTGGGTACCGTATCCCCTTAAATAGCGAAAGGCTTATAGGTACTCCAAGCTTTTCTTAACGATATTCATTCATCCTGGATTTTTGTACAAAAACAAATAAATTTTAGCTGTTAACTTTTTGAAAGCATACTAATGCTTTACTGTTTATATAGGTCCAGTTGTAAATAGTCCTTGTGTAGAGAATATTGATAGTAGCTCGCTGAAACGATAATATTTTTGTCATTTTTATTTGTTAAAAAATATAGTTAACTTGATTGCGATTTAAATAGCTTCAATTCTTAACGACAAAGTTCTTTATTTTTAATTGTTTTTCAGCTATCATCAGAACATTAATTCTGCTTTGCAGAGAAGTTAAGAAATGTTGGAAAGAGTTAACTTTGCCCATGCTTTCGCAAAATGATTGATCATCGTTGATTCAGAAATACCTTGAACTAGCTTCATAAATTTAACAAAACATAACTAACTCATCAATTGTTAACTGAAATTTTATTTAATTTTCATTGCTAAATGACCCTCCGAGTCATTTACTTGTTCCTTAACTATAAAAAAATGCATTAGCTAATGGTTTTTTTTTTAAAAACATCATTTTATGGATTTGAACGTTTTTTGTACGTTACATAAATTTTCTGTTTATCGTAGCATGCGTAGATTACTATCCTAATCTATTTTTTTGTAAGTACAATGTTTTAAATTACAAAAATATGATGCAAAAGTACTTTATTTATTTCAAAACAATAAACCAAACTAAGAAACAATCACTCATTCTTCGTTTAAATTTTATTGATGGAGAAAACAACTGAAAGTACAGTTAAATTAAATTTCCAATTGAATTTAAATAAACTATATAAACTCTAAACACATACTTCGGACATTACAATTCAATTTAATTTTTCATCAAAGCCATTTTCCAACACATCCAGAAGCCATTTCCCCCGCTTTCAGCAACTCTACCATTATCAGCAGCACAGAAGTTCTATTAAAGAGTGCCCCCCCCCTGTTCTCTTTTACATATCGATTTTGCCATTTCATTTTGAGTCATCGTTGATGGGGGGGGGGGGGGGGGATGCTCAATCTCAGCTTCTTGTTCCGCGTTCGAATTGAAACATGTTCGAAAGGGGGGGAGGGGGATGATGGATGGGGTTGAAGCACGTTGGGATTTTTTTTTATAATTTAATGAGAATGTGAAGGGGGTAAATAAACGAACTTTTGGGCTTCTGTGTGAGAAGAGTGAATTGGGAGTTCTTCTGTTTAATATATTTTTAATGTAAAGCTAGGCCCACATGGATGGACTTCGTCCGCGGAACTTATCTTTTATCTCATCTTTGATTGGTGCCCTGTAACCACGGGGCATGTAAGCGCCATTCAAAGAGGAGAAACAGTTAAAGACCAAGTCCTCCGTGCATGCCCATCTTAAATGTTTTATGGGGATGAAAACATGTGTGAATTGGTAATTGCATGAAGGTAACTGTATGCGAAAGGAATAATACTTCTAAATGTTCTTTAAGGATATCATGTAGGGTAACAAGTACAGTGATTGGCCCCCTCATTCATTATGAAAATAATAGATGTTAAGGCGTTAAGCCCAAAATGTTGTTGCCAACATGACAAACATTAATGGCGGAATTTAAACCTTTGTCACACTATTTTGGGCTTTAACATCTTATTGTTTTCAATAATGAATGAGGGGGCCAATCACTGTGAGGGGGCCAATCACTGTACTCGTTACTCTATGTTTAAAATTAATATATCCAAGTCCTCCTTCTGAAATTGTTACTTTTTATACACGTTAGAATATATTTAAATATGTTAGTATTTGGGGGCATGTTGAATTATTGTTTTTTTTAATTAAAACTATATATTTCCGACAGACTGTGACACCCGTATTAATTTAAACGTTCTTGTAATTTGCATAAACTTGATAACTATTTAAAAATAAAACTGGTGAATTTTTTTTTTATAAAAATGTACATAAACTATTAAAATTTAATCAAATGTATATTTGATTAAATAATAGTAAAATGTATATTTGATATTCAGAGACTTTCATATAAATCATTTGTAAGAATTTTTTTACACACATGTGCTATTATATGCATTTATTAGAAATTTTAATTGCATAAATATTAAACGCCATATATAAATATCTA
The DNA here is from genome assembly GCA_019343175.1 of Oedothorax gibbosus. Classification (NCBI taxonomy): domain Eukaryota; kingdom Metazoa; phylum Arthropoda; class Arachnida; order Araneae; family Linyphiidae; genus Oedothorax; species Oedothorax gibbosus. Next base: position 8,358,384 of record CM033278.1, read on the forward strand.
TTTGGAGTGCTATATTCAAAAAAAGAACATGTTCTCTAAAAGAGTAATGATTGCTTTTACTTAACGTCTAATTAAACTTTAAAACACACAATTTTTTTAAACCTTAACAATGACATACAACACAAGACAAATCTGTTGAACAGTTGAAAGCATTTGTAACAGATTTCGTACCAACGCGGGAGCCGTTCTAAACGACCTACCACTTCATAGCGGGCTTGTAAATGGAACACTCCCTTGTCTTAAGTGAGATAAATGAAACAAACTTCTCTTTTTTCGCCCCCTCCAAAAGATTTATAAGTACCGAAAAAAGAAAAGAAAGACCGGAAGAACACCGAGATAATAAACCACTTTTTTTACCCCCTATAATTGCAGAGAAAAATAAAATTCGAGCAGAGGTCGGCCTCCCAATTATTATCTATTAAGAAAGAAAAAATACGTACTCCGTTTCGGCTAGTGATCTAAAACAAATGCCTGTAATTTATAGCACGCGCTTGTTGCCATGAATTGAAAGAACAAGAAGATGAAAAAATGTAGGATGAAGATGCTGATAATTCGCTTCCTTCCTTCTGCGGTAGATAGTTGTTTAATGTTTTATTTTTTTGATTGCAGTCTTTACGTCACACAAAAAAAAATCTGATAAGAATAAAAAAAAGTTGTCTTGAAAGTAGACATGCAGTCTGGTAAAAATAACGGAGCGGAGAGAGAAAGTTATCTTCACGTGTGGGTTTTGGAAGACCTCTACTAGTAGCTAAAAAATGTACTTAGTTGTTATTTAGGGTTTCTTTGTTGAACAGTTGCTTACTATGTTAACCATCAAATAAATACAATTTATAATGATTGATTATTACTAATAATCACCAGTTTATAATTTTAACCTTAACATATCTACACGCTTTAGGCATTTTACAATATTTAGGCTTTTTAATATTTAGGCTACACACTTTCTCGTTACAACACTGACGATGCGAAATATGATGACGATGCAGTTTGAACTAAATTCACCAGATAAAATTTAAATTGATTTCTTTTTTTTTTCAGTCAAAACTAAGTCATAAAAATATATATTGGTAAAAAGTAAATTGAAAATTCTTAAAAGTATGTAATTTTTTTATGAAAGTGTTTGATATTTATTCTTTAACAATTCGCATTTAGTTATAAAAAATTGGGTACTTTTTCATTTTTTTTCTCGGACGCACATCTTGTCAAACGAAATTTATGGTTGTATATTTTTGGCGACTTTTTCACTTGTGCCCACGAAATGGAAGCAACAATATATACGTTAAAACTGAACAAATTTAGTAAAAATATTCAAACTCGGACATTTATTTTAAGTTGGAGGTAACGGTTATTGTCAATAAATGCCATTTTCTTGAAAAAATTATTCTAACAAGAAATAAAATTGAATCAGATTTCACGTCATTTTTAAGGAAAAATATATACAATTATGATGGTCAAGAACTCTTTAAACAATTGATATCAGGGGTTGATAAATTAAATAACTGTTCTATAAGTATTCACGACCAGTCCGTTTCTGTTTCACTTACAAGAAACAATGTTATTACAATTTAACAACCTTGAGTCAGATAGAAAAAAAAAATATTACACCTAATTAAAACAATAGTTTAAGATGAAACGGAAGTCAGTCAATTCTTAGCCTTTGGCGATAGCGGAAAACGATTCAGTGATAAGAATTTTTAATTTTTTTTACAATGCTATTTTTTAAACGTTTATAATGTTACATTGTTAATTCCCCTAGTGTTGAAACCTCCCTTAACGTGATTGTCTTTTTATATAAGGCTTTCAAGATACCTATCGTTTATTGTTAGCCTTAATTGTTTTTATTAACTCTAATTTTATAGTAACTCTAATTATATAGACAATATCCGGTGTACTTTGGATATTACTCTGCAAACGAAAAGTGTAACACAGAAATTTATATTTTTTTAAATATTAACTTAACATTTAATTTCAAATCTTTTTTGTTTTTTTTTGTTTATGCCTTTTTAAAATAATGCATACTTTAACACAAAACTCTAAACAAATCACAGCAAAATGTATAAAAAAAGTATTTGCTTTGAAATTAAAAATGGCAGCGAATAAACGAAGTCGTTTGCTTTCCTTAGCTTCTTGTTACATTTTTCATATTTTTATGTAAATTAAAAAAAAAATGGGATGAAATTGGGCAAACTAAAACTCTTTTATATATTCAGTGTTGGAATGAAACTAAAATTTTGTATATAAATAACATTATAAAATGGTTCCCAATTTTTATTTGTAGCCATTTCACATAACTCGAAAGATAACGGGACATCAATATTTAAATATTTAACAGCAACTGTACCATAAAAAATCATTTAAGGAATACCTTTAACACTTTTGCTTCCAAATGTCTAAGTTCATTTAAAACTTTATTATCTGGCTACCGAATTTTATACACAACATCATTAGCATCGTATCCATGACAACCATTCTTATCTTTTCGTATAAAATGAACGAGACAATTTTTCACATCGCTGTCTTTGTTTGACGATGTTGTAACTCATATTGGGTTAAATATTTTTAACCTTCAATCTCTGTGATGCAGTATTTTATATTTAATAAAAAATTTACCCGTCCAATGGGTTAAATTTCATTGGGATTTTCACATGTGACATAAGCGCCCTTAACTTTGGAACCATCTTTAGTTGGTGAGACTTTTCACGACAGCTTAAAGTTACGAATTCAGCCTACCCCCAAAGTGAAATCACCTTCCACTAGATAAAAAAAAATTCCATTAATACATGTAAAATAAATGGTTTTAAATTAATTAAAACATATATTTAGTAGATATTATATAATTAAAATTAATAACTAATGAGTTTTATTGGATAAAAATTATCTGCATTAATTAAAAGGAATAAAAATAGGTCTTAAAAGATTGAAAATAGGTTGTCTATAGGTTGAAAATAGTTCTTAGTTATAATTAATGAGTTTGATGATAAATATCTCCATTTATTAAAGAATAAATAGGTCTTAAAGATTGAAAATAGGTTGTCTATAGGTTGAAAATAGTTCTTAGTATAATTAATGAGTTTGATTAAAAATTATCTCCATTAATTAAAAGGAATAAAAATAGGTCTTAAAAGATTGAAAATAGGTTGTCTATAGGTTGAAAATAGTTCTTAGTTATAATTAATGAGTTTTGATTGATAAAAATTATCTCCATTAATTAAAAGGAATAAAAATAGGTCTTAAAAGATTGAAAATAGGTTGTCTGTAGGTTGAAAATAGTTCTTAGTCCCCAATCCTAAAACCCATTCCTGGTTCTGCCACTGTATACATTAGTTACACTTTTTGCAAAACTATAAACACGAAAGAGGAATACAAATTTAAAATGTTTCCATATCCTTTTTGGAATTGTTATTCCTTCTACAGATAAAGTCTTTAATTTAGTGACCCATATCTTTAAAACAAAACAACCATAAATTTCATCTGAATGGTTGTTGTTGGTGTTTAATTCTCATTGTAACTGCAAAATAAAAAGTTTAAGTACACTCTTAAAACAAACGAGCGGTTTTAACTCAGTCTGAGTTAATTTCCACTCCTTTCCGTTGCGAAAATGCACTTCCCCTATAGGAGTGAATTTCACTCTTTTGTTTTAAGAGTGTATATCAGATAATGAAATAAGAATAAAGCAAAAACAAAGTATTTTTTTAAATTCGAGTTCAAATACCTGTATATGAAAATCATACGAAACTTTATTTATAGGATAGCAATTAAACTATCAACTATCTGATCTTAAAATCATGTTAAGATTAAGTTTTATACCATACTAATCATATAAAAGAATGTTTAAAAAGTGCTTGATTACTAAAAAAATTTGAAGGCATTAAGAAAAAGTTCCCACCGAATATTTATATGAATTCTTCATACAAATTGTCATGCAATTTTAACTTGTTCAATTTAAATCATGTGTGTTGTTGTTGTCGTGTGACCAGTGCAAAAATGGAAAAGTAAAAAAAAATAGAATTAGGTAGTGGTGGGATTACACAGTTAAATAGTTCCAAAAGCGTGGGGCACTGCACAGGCCACATCCACAGCTTTGCCCGTATAGAGTGTTCCCGGGTACAGTTCAAGTCAATCTTAAAGAGTGCAGCAGTGATGGAAGGGTAGATTAAAATCATATTTAAGTATAATATTTGTGTTTTGCTAAGTTTACTTGCACTCAAAAAAAATTTCAATCAAATACAAATACAAAAATTGTCGACCAACAACAGGCCAGAGGCCCAGCAAGGTTGATCCAAAATAAATCTATTACATTACCAGTTTCCAATGACCGTCAAGTTTCTTCTTAAAATCTTCTACTCTCTTCGAATGCACAACATAATCTGGTAAAGCATTCCACTCATTGACAACTCTATTGTAAAAATAAGTTTTCTTACCTCCCTTCTAAAGCTCGATTTATTCAATTTCTGATCATGTCCTCTGGTCGGCTATTTAAGTAAAATCTAAGCCCTCCATGTCTCCCTAGTGTTTATGAACTTGAATAACTGTATTAAATCACCCCTAGCTCTCCTGTTTTCCAGGGAATACATGTTTAAAGATCTTAATCTGTTATTACAATCAACAATTTAATTTACCTTGTAAGATTTTAATTGTAGCTGATTTTATGTGTTTGAAGAAATTTTCAAATTTATGGTGTCTTTTTCTTGAATACGATTTAAGTGCAAATTTTTTTTTAAAAAAAACTGTTGTGTAAGAAATTAGACATCAATAAATAAGTATACAGATATATTAGATTATAGTATAAAGTTCATATTATATAATATCAAATTATACAATTACAACAATTTTGTAAATCAGACAAGAACAATGCCTGAATTATACTATTTTTAAAAACTTAATTTTTTTTTAAACCAAATGTTTACTAAGTGATTGACCACATCTTAACCCATAAGCAATAGTAGTAGTGTGTACATTACCACTGAACCCGGCTTTATCCTCCTCTGCTTATGATTTTCCATTATATTTAGAGGCCGATCCCTTGTTTTGCTATCCCACTGTGTTAGCTTGTAAACATTTTAATTAGCATTATACTGAATATAACTGGTTTGAAAGCAATATAGTTTTAATTGAGACTTGTATAGTTCCTCGAAATATAATTTCTTGTTGCTGATATATTCTCCGTGAAATTATATTAGAAAATTGGTTCATTTAAGCTAATTTATAATCCCTTAACCATTTCATTAATTTCATCATCATTTCAGTGAAACCTGAAACAAAAGTTAGATAATGGATGAGAGATTTGTGCAACAGGATATTAATTGGACTTTCTGTTCAAATGAGTTTTCTAAGAATATTTTAGTTGTTATATTTTTTAAAATTCCAACTTCTTTCAATGCAAGTTTTCCTTGATAAATGATTAAAACAACCAACAGCGCAGCAAGAAGTTTTAATTTTAAAAAATAAAAACTAAAATAATTTATTCTTAGAAAACCTAATTTCGAATATCAACAAAAGTAATTCGAGAAAAATGAAAACAAGACCGCTGAGCTGTTGCCAGATCCCACGTGAAATAAGCCCATTGGATGAAATTTGTGCAAAGGAAATATAATTGGACTTTCATTCAAAATAGTTAATTAGCTTCTTTCACGTGAAGTACATCATTCCGGCTTTCATTCCTGGATTTCATTGGTGGTTTCGGTGAATTGTAGTATGACACGGTAAGCACCACCTGTTATTTGATATTAACCAATAAAGACCTCACTTTCATTCCTGTGGAACTGATGCCACTCACGACATGAAACATTTCCATTGCGTTAATAAAAATATAAAACTCACTTTTGCCAAAACTATCAATTACAATTTCCTCAAAGTAACTAAGCGAGTTTTGATATAATCTTATGGGTCGAGTCCGCTTTCGATTTCCTGCATTGGCGGGATGTCAATAGGTCGAACGATAACTTCTATGAAAAAGGGGGGGTTACGTCTCTTCGTGACAGGTTATTAATACCTGAAAATCAGGCAAGAGGTGAGAAGAGTTGAGCGCCACCTGTGGATTGCTTACCGAACCGGATGCTGAAAATTGTGATTGATTGATTTGAGATCTTCCTTTTAATGGTTTGTTTTTCTGGAGGACTGAACCTGTGTAGGATTTGTTGCAAATGAGTATTGGTTCAATATTACGTTGGTGGTGATTTTTTTTATATTATTGAATATTGCTCCTGATCTGCTAAGTTTTCTTAATTATCGATTCTCAATAACTGCAAACTATATGCCACATTTCAAAATATAATTCTTGGTCTAAAATCGTATTTGCGCATTTTTATTCTTGAATTTTGATTTTAGTGAATTTTCCGTTGTTTTGAGAAATTTCCTTTTTAAGAAATTTGAATATCCCAATAACTATAATTTTCTTATGTGGATTTTCCTGTATATTCTGTCAAAATAAAAAATATAGGAATATATCATGGATACGACAGTTAACTGAAATAATGAGCGTTTTTTTAATGACCTTCATCAACTTGCATACACACTACCCCATAAAACTTTTTAAACATCTCAAAATGTAAGAACACCCAGAAACTTTAAGCCTAAACATATATCTAAAAACGCACACCGTTACTTTTTCTTTTTACTATAAACCTCCGTGTTCTAGTACATTTCAAACGAGCTTGCGATCCTTTCGTGCTATGATTCTCCCTACAATGTCTTTATATTCACACGCAAATGGGATTGTAGTATCTAGGACACAACAGAACGGGATTTGTCAAGCTACATAATCTAATTAAAGAGCGGAGTTAAGGTGTCTTACTGCTGCTTCTGGGATCGATATTCTTACATAAGTTTTATTCTTAGCATAAAGAAATCTCTAGTAAGATCGACCAATCGGATATTTTCATTTTGCATGTAAAGATAGGTAACTTTTTACCAGTAGAAAAGTGCAAATTTGTTTTCACTGCATTATATTGAAATTTAAAATGTTGACTCATTGATTAATTTTTTGAATTTTTTCAAGTTTTATTTATGTAATAAATGGTTTTGAAAACCTCAATGCTTTAAAATTAATACAATTTTATATAAAAAAATTATTTAATTTTTTTTATTTATATGTGTTGCTGTAAAAACTAACAGTCCCTTGAAGGGTTTATACGTCTGTATCCCTCAGGTAGTTTTAAAAAATTATTTAGATGATATAATTGAAAATATCCATGCTATAATTGTTCGATTTTGTATATCAAAAATTAATATAATAATAATAATTTGATGCTTCAAATATATTACTTTTGTTTGTTATTAATAGTTTGTCCCCTGTAAGTTTTCAAACTGTATATTTATATATGCGTGTATATAGAATAATTTTCTAATAAAACCATAATAAAACAATGAAATACTAAATTATAATATTTGTCGAAGAAAATACAATTTGTTTAGATATTTTAGAACTATATTAAACTTGAACAATGTAATAATGTTTCGATAAGATAGCTTTAAATATTCGTCTGACGTAAGCCAGTTTCGAGTAATTAAATCTTATTTAATTGAAATGTTTCCGGGATTGAAAAAGCTTTTTAGAATTACTCGTTCTATTATTTTACGTGTTTGAAAATTTGTACGAAGTCTAAAAGTTATTATGCAATTTTAGTTTGCAAAATATTAGTTAAAATGATTTTAAAAAACACGCGCTTCTTTGTACTCTTCTATGAAGTTTTTAAAAAAAAGTAATTTTGTAATAGATCAAATTCTTCTTAAAAGAAATTTTCTCTCTAAGTTAATTTCTAAAAAAAAAAAAATTGTGTGCTACGGCGGCATGCTATAATAGCTTTTATTTTATATTTCTAAAAATATTTTTCTTTATAATATAAAACCTTTTTTAATTAAATTTTATTATTTTAAAATATAATGAGTTGGTAATATAACTTAGATTTGCATAACCGAAGGGTTATTTCAAAGCGTTTGTTGCACTTAAACAATTTTATGCATTTGTTTTAATATTTCTATAAATGTTTTTCTTTAAAAAGTAAAGCTATTCAAAGGGAATTGAATTATTTTAAAATAAAATTCATATAATGTTGAAATGTATTTTAACTTGCGTAATAAATGCGTAATTTCCTAATATTTTCGTTAATAACTTGCGCAATTTATTACAAAATAATGGCATTCTCCCATCGAATAACTATGAGAATGCCATTATTTCGTAAGATAAAATAACATTATTTTTAACTTGTTTCTTGCAATAAAACGATTTAAAAACTGATAAAACCTGTTGCTGTGATAAAAAAAAAATCGTAAAATCAAGTCAGTATGAAAAATATCAGTGTATAAATAATAAAAACAGAATATGACATTTCTGAACCTTTTTATTTATAGTTAAACTCATAGTTTCCTTGCACAAAAGCCACGACCATGGGCGGAGCTATAAAACGCGCGCAGCAATCAGATAAAGAGGAAATTTCAGCCGTTTCATTTTGTCTTCATCTGATTGCTCCGCACGTTTTATAGCTCTACCCATGGTCGTGGCTTCTGTGTAAGGAAACTAGGAGTTTAACTATAGAATGTTTAAAATATAATTCGTTTATAAACTTTTGAATTGTGATAACTGGGATTTCAATGTTTATGAAAACCGGAATTTTATTTTCTAGCAACAGACCTACCTTTGAAATTGTACTCTACTTCCAAAGGATACGTGGCCCGCCAGGACATTAAGAAAAGGGGTATGAGGTCTTTTCGATACCTTAATTAGATGTTTACAAAAACACTTATAAGACATACTTTTGAGACACAATAAAATTGAACTTATAACTAATGATAACTTAAATGAATGAAAACTTGCCACACTTTTAAACATAATAAAATTGAAAACCTTGTTTCAACTAAGAAAAAATTGGAGTATTTAATAAATCAAAATATTTCGAATCAATTAAACTTGAAAAAGTTAAATACATTATAATTAAACAATTTTAAGTACATTAAAATTAAATAATTTTCAATACATTAAAATTAAATAATTTTCAATACATTAAAATTAAATAATTTTCAGTACATTAAAATTAAATAATTTTCAATACATTAAAATTAAATAATTTTCAATACATTAAAATTAAATCAAATTAAAATAAATTTAAAAAAAAATGCAAATTGAATTACGATTCAACTAATTACATTTCCTGAAAATATTTTTTTTTCATCAAATTTTTAAATGGTAATCGTTAAAGTGAGAACGTGTTGTTTTGTAGTTTACAAACTTGTAATCCTTTCAAAAGACCAGTTTTGCGAATACATGTCATAATCAACCTTTTCTCGGTAACGATAAGTTAAAGCTTTGAAGTTTAATTTTTATAAGTTTCTTATGATGGTAGGAAAAAAAGTATGGCGATTTGCTATTCACATGGAAACATCTCCAGCTGCATGAACCATTATTTACGACCAAATAAACGTTATGTAAAACACGGTAAGCGTCAAATTCAAAGGCGTATAAACATCATTTGCGAACGGCCGGTAAATTTATTCAAATTTAATAATAAAGGCGTAACTTCCCCTATCTTATTACATTTTTGTCAGACACGGTATGAAAAATAGGTAGGTTGCATAGATATCATAGTTAAAGTATTAGATTGGCAGATCACGTGACCCCCCAACGCTAACGACGGGATGCGCATGGAGACCAGAATAAAAGGGCAATTTGGCCAGTGTTGCCACCAGTTTTAGGAGAAAATCACTACGAAAAAAATGCCATATAATTCTAAAATTACAAAAAAAATACCATAAAAATTTTAGCTGCATTTTGGAATCTTTTTAGTGACTTTAAAAAAAACGTGAAACGAGGGGAGGGGGGAGGGCATTGCTAGTTTTTTTATGGTATGTTTTTGTAATTTTAGAATTAAATAGTATTTTATTTGTAGTGTTTTTCTCCTAAAACTTGTGGCAACACTGGCGCCAAATTGCCCTCTTATTCTGGTATCCATGCGCGTCCCGTCGTTAGCATTGGGGGTCACGTGATCTGCCAATCTATTACTTTACCTATGCTATCTATGGTCTGTTTTTTTTTATTTAAACCATTTTTTCAAATTTAAAAAAAAAATTGAGTGGATCGTTGACCTACGTAACTCTAAGAAACCCTGTGATATGGCTGCAATAAAAAAGGCTGTAGATATAGATAGTTATTTTGATAGGTATTTTTGCATGAGATATGCAAATAAATGTTATGATGGGAAAACCTCTGGAAAAATGTAGTATTTTCCAAGTGGTATGAAAACTTTAACAAGTTCTATCCTTATGAAAAGTTATGTATAGATAGGCTTTAGTTTGTTTAACGTGTTACAGTTTGTTCTCATTGAGAAAACTAAAAAAAAGTGACCTAATTTGTTATGAACTTTGGTGTGAATGTAAAACTAAATAAATTCGATTATATTTTATAAGTTTAATCTATCTGAAATTTTATATATATAACAAATCTATCATTTTAAATAATCTGTATTTTGAATAATTATGTATCTTTAATAATCATAATTTTAAATAATTATGCTACAATTTTAAATATTCGAGGATTTTCAATTCTTTAAAAAAATATGAATTTTTTTAACGTTTAAGTTTATATCTAGAGAAATCTTAAACCATTAACTACAAAGAAAATGATTATAAAACAATTTTTTTTTGCAAAATAATGGATTAAAAATTTGACTTCAAGTCTCAGTCAACAATCCGCGTTAAAACAATTTTCATTCCCCACATTTTCCTATCCCTCAGTATCCACATCCCCGACCAACATTCCTATACAGGTTGAAACTCCGCTGCGGAGCCGCCCTAATGAACAATAAATCCCTTTCCCGATCGGTGTCTATGGCAACGTCCTTGTGTCGTGACTCACTTGCCCCTGACACATACAATTGTTATGACACAATGCATTTTTGTGAGGGTCTCTGCTGTACTTATTGGTGCGAGAGAGTATTGGTGTTGTTGAACTGTGCTCGGGAATTGTTTTGTAATGGGATACTTCGCATTGGACATGTACTTCCGTATCACGGGAAACGAAATTGGAATGTTTTTTTGTAATGATGGTGTAGAGCTTTACAAACTATTTCCCTTTCAGTTGTAATTTAATCATTGCTTTCAATTTAACTTAAGGGGCTGGGGAGTCCAGTCGGTTAGGAATTCACCTGGCATGCGGAAGATCCCAGGTTCTTGTCCGGGCATCCCCAAAATAACTGCCGACCTATAAACGGCCTGTGCAGCCAAAAATGTCCGACGAATAATACCCCGTGTGGCGGGAGTACACGTTAAATATCCTTCAAAGTCCTAACGCTGCGTCTTCAAAGTCCTAACGCTCGTCTTCAAAGTCCTAACGCTACTCAGGTGTCGGCTCGTCACTTGACTGTGGTTCTAAAATATGACGCCCGTCGCCAATAGCCCTCTTGTAGCTCTAGTGCGACGATAATTCAAACTAAAACTAAAATCAATTTTTAACTTAAGGGGAGTCGGATGGGTGTTTGGGTCAAAAATGTCGATTTTCCGTTTTTATTTTATTTTTTATTTGCATATCTATAGCTTTAATTTAAGACCAAGATTATTGATTTCTGTTTAGTGGTTTTCTTTTCATAAGAATTACTCAGAAACTCTGTATATGAGTTCCTGCCCATACCGTACTTTTCTTTTGCGTTTCCTGAAATGTAAGATTTTCAACAGTTAGGAACATTTTTCTCATGAACTATAAAATATATCAACATGTTTTGTTCTATTATTTATTTCTCATTAATAGCTCTTTGGTTTAAACTGATGAATTTTAAATATCTCTGCTGAAAAAAATATAAAACTTTAAATCGGATGCTTTTGAGTATTTTTAATACATAGTATTTAAAAAAATCACTGTAAAAGTATTTTTTTATACTGTGAAATATCCTCATTCTAAATCAAAGAGCTGTATATAAGGAACAAACTATAAGAAAATTCATAATGATATCTCATACAGTTCCTGAGAAAAATGGTCCTAAAAAACTAGTAATTGTTTCACTGAAAATTTTTTCATAACAAATCTTCAAATCCCCTATCCACTTTTACAGCCCTCGTGTAGCCCTAGTACGACGTTAATTCGATCAAAAAGAGTTAATTATTTCTTACTTTTATTTCTCAAATGCAGCAAGAGGACTTGATTAAGTGACTAATGCTATAGTGGAGCGAAAGATAATGCACTCCGATGCCTTGTCGTTTGGGGTCTTCTTTTCTCTTAGTTTTTTTTTTCCTTTTCGGTAACAAGGGGATTCGATGGGTTTCTATAGAAATAGAATGGATCTCTTAGGGAACTTCTTCTTAATTAGATCTTGTATCCCCATGTAATGGTATTGGAGGTAGTTTATAGAAAGGCGAGGGAGATATTTTTTTATTATGTATGTGACCTTGGCTGTAATAGCATTATATTTTCGAAAAATAAATGTTGTGCTTTAGATTTAATTTGATTTTGTTCTTTAGATGTAATTAGGTTCCGAGTTTTTTGCCTTATTATTAAAATTCTTTTACTTGAACTCTCTTTTAGTAATCTTCATATTCTTATAAAATATTTCGGTAAGTTCATAAAAGTCAGCAAACGAAGGAAATGTGTGTTTTATTAAGTTCTAGCTTACCAAACTTGCGAAATGAACCAAATTTTTTTTATTTGCTGGTCTTTGTTCGGAAGTCATTGTGCTATAGAACTGCAAAATGGGTCATTTGTGGCAATCATGTATTTTTCTTCAAACATGTCGCCAAAATGTACTCCAAGTTGCGGTGGTTTTTTTTGTGCTTTGCAATTGAACTTTGAACAATTTCCTTTCCTCACATATGGTTGCATTGGGTGCCTACTCAGGTGTCGGCTTGTCCCTTGACTGTGGTTCTAAATTATGACGCCCGTCTCCAATAGCCCTCGCGTAGCTCTAGTACGACGATAATTCAAACTAAACTTTCCTCACATTATACGTCGCTAGGATTACCAAAATAGCCAAATGAATAAAATGTGTTTTAATCATTTTTAAGCTGTTTGGTTGTTTATAAGTCATTGGGCTATAGGCTAATTCCATGTAAAATTATCATTTCTGTAGTGTAAGTCCTTTTTGTAAAAAGTGATTATAACTACAACTTTTAGCATTAAATGGAAAAAAAATTAGCGGAATAACCGATCTCTACCCTTATTAAAACTAAGTAATGTAATGTGCTTTATTTAATTAATTTTTTTCCAAATTTAAAAAGCTTGTAATCTCCTCCTAAATTGTGACTTGCACTACAGTTACAAGGAATTAGCCTTTATAGTTTTTCAACGAGTCATTCATGGCGATTTTTATTCTCTCGACAAATTATCACCAAAGAACCCCCAAAAAATGAGAGAAATGGTTTTTTATTCGTTATTTATATGCTGGTTGTTTTTTCGAATGTTATTTCGCAATCAAGCTGTATAAGGACTCCCGTCGCCAATAGCCCTCGTGTAGCTCTAGTGCGACGATAATTCAAACAAGCTAAACCGAGCTGTATAAGGAGCAGGAGCAATCTCTGACCTTTTTCGTCAAGTATGTTACCAAGCTCACTCGAAAAACGTATAAAGTGAACTAATTTAGATGGAAAAAACAATATTATAAATCATTCACTATAGTTTATTTTAATTCTGAATTGTTTTTTAACAAGTTTTTTTTCAATTATCAATTTAAATATCGCTTTAAAACTATATTCAGGCATGATATATATTTAAAAAACTTTATTGTTTTAATATTTTTTACAAGCAATTATATAAATACCGAAGCATTTTACATAAAGTAATGATAAATCAGTCGATAATTTAATTTACTTAATAGGTTTTTACAGAGAACTTTTACAGGAACCTAATAAAAAATCTGCGGGCGATTATATTTTATTGGAAAGGTATCTATTACTTTTATCCTAGCAAAGAAAACTTCTTGTTGCCATCAAGGCATAAAAAACGTGTAATCCTTTGTAATATACCGCTTTGAGGCATAGAATAAAAGCTATAAATCTACATTTTGGCATTTATGATGATGCCCTTATTTTTTATGATCTTCTCCTTAGTGACAGCGAGTTATTTTCGAAATCCTTTTTATTGTTATGTTCTGTATGAAAGTCTTTGGATTCAATCTATCTCAAATATTCCGCTTCATATTTGTACATTTTATATGAGTTTGAGTTTGTAGGAGCTATATAGAAGTTCAACTACATGTCGACTTATTAAGTTTTACATTGAAAGTTACTTTTAAAAATTAACTCTTCAGTAACGAATCACAGTTACTTTTAGAGATTTCAAGTTAAAAGAAAATTTGAAATTTAGCCGTCGTACCGTTTTTCAAAGAGAACAAAAACTAAAGAAATAGGGACAATCGACAAAAGTTAAGAATGAAAATTCAGCGGTGATGAAACTTAAATCTATAATAATAAAAGAAAGAGTATGTTTGTCTGTGGATCGTGAAAGACCTACTTATACTGCTCGAAAACATTCGAAATTTTTAATATAGATTGCCTGTAATACCTACGTGTGCACCTGAGACTTAGTTTTTTCATATTTGATTACGATTTTTTAATTAATCTAATTATTTACAAAAATACGTCATCCACCTGAGAGTGAGAGACCGAAACTGGGGCTTGAAAACACATGGGCCGGGCTGAAACAGGGGCTTGACGTCATCCGTAGATAAACATGAAAATCCAGTAAGAAAAGCCGTTAAAAAATTAACATGAATTCGATTTCTACTTTTAATTTTCAATTTGAAAGAAACTTTAGCGCGAGCAAAAATTAAGTATAAACACGAAAAATCAAGAGGATTTTATTTGTAGGATTGTTATTTGACTATCATTATTGTATTTCATTTATTGATTGTAGAATGATTACAACATTTTTGTTGTTAAATTTTAAATATTGCCAAAAGTCGCCAACGAACAGACCGACCATTTTATTATAGCTGTGTCAAAAACAAATCACCGTTATTAAAGGTTAACCCGTGCGACGCCGGGTTTAGAAAGCTAGTTTCAAATAATTAAATTGAAGCCGAACACCGAACTGTGCCGAAAACATCCGTGAAGAGCGGCTTGAGAAGTAATGGAAAAGTAACGAAATTTTTCGTTACTTCGTTACCGCTTAGTAACTAAGTTACAGTTACTTTCTGAAAAATCTAATGGCGTTACTCGGCATTACCTGAAAAATGTAACTGTTACAAGAAACGCGTTATTCTTATTCCTAGTAAGGGGGCTGGGGAGCCCAGTCGGTTAGGCGTACGCCTTGCATGCGAAAGGTCCCAGGTTCGGGTCCGGGCATCGCCAAAAATAACTGCCTACCTATAAACGGCCCGTGCAGCCCAAAAATGTCCGATGAATAATACCCCATGTAGAGGGAGGGCACGTTAAATATGCTCCAAAGTCCCAACGCTGCGTACGATGTCGCCCTTAACGGTTGCGTTGGGTGCCTATTCAGGTGTCGGCTCGTCACTTGACTGTGGTTCAAAATTACGACGTCCGTTGCCAATAGCCCTCGTGTAGCTCTAGTGCGACGATAATTCAAACCTACCTTATTCCTAGAAAAAGATAACCAAGTTACTAAACTAGAACTTGACATTTGAGTTGGTTGTTATTTCGCAAGTTGTTGAGCTGTTATTTCGCAAAACACAGTTCAAGTCAAAATATACTCGGACTATTCTTACTCTTAAATATACTTACTATATAGCTGAATAAAATCATTAGGAACGTTTTGACCTTGTATTCTTAACTTCTAAAGTCAATCAGTAACTCAAACACAACCCAAAATTTCCTAGGTCATGACAAGACTTATTATATGGGAAAGCCCTGCCTTATACGAAATCCGTATACAAACGAACATTAGAAAACGCTTTTATCTTTTCCTAATATGTTGGGACTAGAAGTATTTCCTATACAATAAATTCATGTCACTAAAAATAGACAATGGTATATACATTGTTTGTGTATCAATTAAGAATGTAATTAAAATACATCCTATTAACTACTTTTAAAGTAGTTATATTAAGTTGTAACAAAAGAACTTTAAGAAAAATAAACTAGTTTATCGAAAAAATGCTATTGTTTTCTACTAGAAAAGAACACACAGAATAGAATACGATAACGTTAACGTCACTAAACTTTGAAAATGTGAAAGTTAAATATTATAACGCAGTGTACAATTTTAGAAACAAACTTGGAATGATTCTTGGAGTATAGAAAGTCCTTGCGTAACTAAAGGGATTTAAAACTTCTACCACAGAATGGCTTTAAAAAATGTAAGCTCTTTAAAAAAAACTGATTAATTTCTTAAACTTATGAGGCTTAACAGTGTTAAGTATCCCATTCTAAAAAAATTTGAATGTTTATTTTTTATTCAAGAAAACGGATATGCACCTGAGTCCTATATACTGGTTCAGAACTACTTTGCGGTGATGGGAAGATTTTTTTTTAAAGAAAAAAAGGGTGGGGAAGATTTTTTCTAAAACTGTCAACTAACCGATACGTGGTTTCCATGTAAATGTTGTGTAACTAAATAACATGTAAGCCTGGTTTGAGACGGGGCAATTTCGGGTGATTACCTCATGAGAACTTAGCTTGCTTCCTAATTAATTTTACAAAGAAATATTGAAATTCAATAGAAACTAAAGGGTACCGCTGAATTGGAAGATATAGCATTTTCCTAAATTTTGTTCACGAATGAGAAGTCAATATTAATTTAAAAACCACTTTAAAGAAGAATGGGAGTGGTATATAGCCGGGTCTCCAAACCAAGTCATCTCTCTGTGTTAATCCAGTGTAACAAATAACTTTCCCAAGTCGAATAACTCCGGCTTTATTGAATAGTTTTGTAGACGATTTTTATACGATAAATGTAGTTGAATTAAAGGTTACTATTATGCCACTTTTTTTAAAAAATTGCTTCTAATATTTTTTTAATGTTCAATATATAATTTTACAAATTCAAAATTATTATTATATAAACTGAATATTATTAATTTCAAAAAGTAGTAGTATAGGGACGTTTAAGTCAGCCACTTTTTCATATAAAAAACCGTCTGCAAAAGTATTCAATACAGCCGGAGGTACTGTCGTTTGTCATCTATTCGGGGAATTTGTACTACAGGGTGAGGCAAATAAAGCCGGCCCCGGTCTAGAGATAGGAATACGTTGAAATGCTTGGCGAGAAAAACTCTTGAAGCCGCCTGAAAGCTTTCAAGTGGAAATAAAAGATTATTCAAGCGTGCAATGGTTTCACTTGACAAACCTGTTTTAGCATTGGTTGGATTGGATTAGCATCACATTAGAGCTACTCATGGACTATTGGCCAGTTCAGATCGTAGTGCGTCAGTGTGAGTTGCGACTGTGTGAGTGTAAGGATATCAATTCACAGGTGAAGATGAAACTCACAGTACAGCAGAGAGTGTCCATTGTAGAAAATTATATTAAAACGAATTCATGAAAAAAATGTGACAAGTTGTTTGTTCAAGAATTTAAATGTGTAAAAGTGCCAAAAAAGAGTACTAGGCAACGATCAGTTACGAAATGGCGTCAGCCAGGATCTGCTGTCAACAAGTTCAAAAACATTCTGAAACGGGTCTGAACACCAGATTCTGGGTTTTGCAATCAATTTAGAATGTTTTGCATTAACAAAAACAAAAAGGTCCGATTCTTTACGATAAATAAAAACCGAAATAATCACTAGTGGGAACTTTTTTGATCAGCTCTACAAACCTTGTTTATATTTCATTTCAACTAGCTTTTCCAACCATAGCGTAGTTGCCGGCAAATAAGTCGCCAAGCGTTTGGGCTTAATATTGAAGCGATCAATCGCTTCATGTTAGCAAACCTGTTTTTGTATTGGTTTTTGACTTGGCAACATTTCTGTCGTATTCTTATCTCCACGTTGGGGCCGGTTTTATTTGCTTCACCCTGTAGTATACTTATTGATTAATTAATAAACTCATCTTTCTCATCTCTCAACTCTCTTGTCATCTTTTTGGGGAATTTGTACTAGTATACTTATTGATTAATTTATAAAAAATTTCTTTTTTGTACTGTCTGTGAATCTCACCTACAATTTTCTACTTGTGTTTACTTGTGGCCACTATGCAGATTATTCGCATTAATTTCTCTACGCTCTTGTGTAACAAATTCAATAATTTACATCCTAACAACTTCAAAATAAAATATATTCCTTAAATAACAATTACACCTTGGTACTTATACCCACTTTCATCTTCAAATAAGTACACCTTCATATCGTGACCAACAATGGTCACTTTACCAACTTGTCATTGCAGCCTCGATTTATTATAGCGCTTGCCTCATGGACAGCCTGTTCCATTAATTAGTTTTCTTTTCTTTTATCTGGAATTAGAAGCTGGCAATTTGCGACATGTTGGGTCAGAGGGTGGACAAATTGCGCTCTCCTTCACCCCTGCAAGGTTCATCATGACGTCATCTGAGTCATGTTTTGGGCATGATGGTGTGAGTCAAGGTGTCTTAACTTTGAAAGTTAAGCTAATGTCCTTTTGATATATGAGAAATGAGAATTGTGTAATAATGAAGGCTAAAGAGATCAGAGTCACACTTTGAGAAAACTTATCGGTACTGGAATCACAATTATTTGCCTTTTTAATTTATTTTTTACTTTCAATAATATAAGGTAATGAACGTATTGCGATGAGATCGACACTTTTAAGTACAGATAGAACTTTTTAAGTTTTAAAATGATAGAAATTTTGCTTATAAGATACCCTTTTAAATATATTGATTTATTAGGTGGTAATTGAAAACCGTGTAGTGTTACACACCCCTAGTTTTAGTAGGTGAAGCACCTATGCCTTCAGTCTAAAGTGTATTTCGAAATGAAAACGCTTCACCCTTTATGCGTCGGCTTCAATTGAATAGAAATTTTTGAGACAGAGATTTAATTTTCACGGCAACAAGTGGAGAGTTGATTTTGGGTATTTTGGGTTTGTTCTAATATTTGGGTTTATTAAAATGAGCACCAGGTTTTTAAAAAAAATTAGAACACCCATTTTTTTACATAAAAATATATACAACGTCAGAATTCTTCAAATATTAATTTTCGTTGACTTTCGTGCAATATTTTATCATTTATAATCATTCAAAGTTGAACGTCCGCTATTGTTAAAAAAGTTTCGCAAACTTTTATTATATCTACGATAGCAAAATAATATAAATAATTTCTTCATTTAATTAATCAAATTGTTAATTGTTAGATCATTCCTATTTTTGAAATAAATCTTTTCTTAAGATAAAGTTACTTTCTTCTTGAAAACTAAAGTTTTTAAGGGGTTTTTTTTAAAGAAGAATATACTATGGATTACCTTTTTTTTTTAAAAAAAACACACTTATTCTTCTTGGAACAAAAGCGGAGAATTTTTCTCTTTACAAACGATAATTAGTAATTAAATATTCGCCTATATAGCAATCTCATTTCTTTTGTTACTCAGCCAGATTTAATAAGTTTCTTTTCTGTAAGAAAATGAAATGAAGCGAAGAGAATCGATCATTGCTTGTTAGTAGAAAATTAAAAACTTCAATTTTCTTTTGCATTTTTTTCCATCAATTAAAAATGCACGTTTGTTACGGACGCAATTTTTTACTCATGCTTTTGTTTTTAAACATAGCCGAGCCCTTGTTTGTCAATCAAACAACCTGTATGAGAATAATGAGTTTTTTTTTATATTAGTAATTTCCTTTTCCTTGGTTTTTTTTATAATCAATTATCTGGTTCATTCTATTCTATACTTTATCGATATTATTCATAAAAGTATATCGCATTTAATTGTCTAGTATATTTGTTATCAATTGCAGTGCTATACAAATGTGGAATTGTGAATTTTGAAAGTGGTTTAAAAATTTGATAAACGGTACAGATTCTTGTTTAATTTTTTTGAAATATAATGCCTACATTTCAAGAAAAATGTCATACAATAAATATATAATTTGTTATAAACACGATTGTAGAGTTTATATTACACTTACATATTTTTTAAATGCATTAAAATTGTTACAAATTGGATTTATTAACTGCAATGAATAATGCACAATTATGAATAAAAAATATAATGTATATCACCACTATATGTGATAGATTTACTCAATTGCATGCTTTATAACGACGTTTTCTAGGGTTACAAACTAATCATGTGGGCCAAGGAACCGTAGACAGATTGTTGTCTTGGTGACTATTTCGTTTATGAAACAATAAAAGTAAGATGGTATTGATAATAATGTAATATGACATTCCTATACACATTAAACCAATCTTAATATTTCAATCTAGGAAAACATTTAGCACTGCTGTTCGCTACTTAACATAAAATTTAAATGGTTTTAATAAAAGAGAAATAATAGCAATTGTGTTGTTTAAAAAAAACCAAATGAAGGTGGATACCCTGTGATGTTTTAATAATATGCTCCTGCTTTCAGAACAAGTGTTTAAATCTTAGTAATTAAAGGGTTTTCTACAACTCAAAAGCCTTTATAGCAGCACAAAGCACCTTGTAATAAAAAAAATCAAAGGTTTCAAAGTATTAAAAGTTCAACTACCGGATAAAACATCTCATTTATTACTTTAACATCTTATTTATAAATGATAGCTTAGAAATTATTCTTTTGACATCCTACGTTAATGATGACTCTTTTAAGTGAAAACTTTAAATACACAAGGGAAATCTTACAAATTACTAAGTATACCAGAAGAGGATTTGTAAAGTCGCACTAAAATCTTTTATATAAGGTTCAAGACACAAATAAGGGGATTATATGCTTTTCTTGGATCTAATTAGTTTTTAATTAACTTTGAATAAAAGTTTTCAAATTTCTTAATTCTTTTCTTATTTCCAAGCTTCCAAATGGTAAGAATTTGTATTTATCTATAAATCTTACAGATTATTATTAAACCTTTAATAGGTAGTTGTCGATTTTGATTTGAGATTTTTTTAAATTATTTAATTGGGGCCTCAAATTCATGAAAAGTCTTAAATATTGATAGCAATTTTAATTTTAGATCAGCAGAGATTTTTCCAATAACAAATTACAAAGTGGAAATTCTCACCATTGCCTTAAGTGGCTATATAAAACACATAAATTTTATGGGGGTCTTCTAACCTGAAAAGCAGGATTTAAAAAAATTGTAAACAGTATTTTAAGTTTGAAATTTTTGCTGTGACTTTTGAAAATAAAACTATTCTCAAGGATATATAATTCATTTAAAACTGGAGAAGTCTAACTTAAGTTTTCGTACATTTAAATAATACAAATTAATTTTAACAAACGCTTTTGTACTTCATAGTATAATAAACATAACTTGTTCTCCTAGTATTCCTATTACTTCACTGTAAAAATATTATGTAAAATAACAGCACATTTTGCGGTTACTTTTTACATCAAAGTGGTGTAATGTTTGTTTAATAACAAATTGATATTTTCCCGTATTTACAACTAAGGTTAGGTCATCTATCGAATCTAAATGTAATTTTATTATAAGTGAATAGTTAAAACAATATGTAATTTTCAGTAATTAGGTAAATTATATTGTACGATTTTGGTGATTATATCTATAAAATTTAAGCTTATTGAGACATGCACCTTTTAAAAGGGGGTCCAAGTAAGTGGCTGGGCCCTTAGCTCCTATATTGTAATGGACAAGTTGCATGAAACGCGAAATTCATAATATATGGGTTTTTATGGATTCCGAATGTAAGGTTAAATATTCACAAATATGTTTAATTTCAACAAAAAATGCATTTGAAATTTGCCGAAAATGTACGTCACTGAAAACAGCTCTGACGTCAACTGTTATGTTTTTGGCGATGTTTCGATCTATGCTGTAACACACTTTATAAAATAGTAAACCTTACAATTTCTGCGAAACCTCATTAAAAGAAGACAATATTATTCGTCACATATATATTTATTAATATTAATAAAAAATCCGATTTTTACGCTATAATTTTAATATCAGACGCGTGCGAAAAGTTATACTTTTTAGAAACAGCGATAAAAAATTACTTTTTTTCACCCAAAAGCAGTGAAAAAAAGTACTTTTTTTCACTCTTTTCATAAGATGTCAACATTTCAAGTAAACTTTCTATTTCATAATATTCATAAAATCCAGAAATTTATTAATCTGCTTTATTTATAAATATTATGCGCGTGAATGTTATTATTTTTATTTTTGAATCAGTATCCATGTTCAAATGTTTGACTTAAAACTAAAAAATATGTTTGCCTTTTGTAGTTCGAGATTTTGTCGATGCCGATCTTCTTTACGTAAAAAAAATTAGCACGTGAATTATTTTTGAACCAATGAGATTTGATTTTTTTCACGTAATTATAAAAAATAGTGTATGAAACACGTGTGAAAAGTAAACTTTTTAAAACACGTGTCCTTATTTCACTCGCTCGTACCTCGCTCGTAAAATAAAATTCACTAGTTTTAAAAAGTGTTACTTTTCACACTTGTTGCATAAATAACTATTGTAACCAGTTCATATCAAGGAAGTTAAACAGCTTGTTCCAAGTTTGGTTGTTAGTTAAAATACACACACTAGAGCGCGTATGAGCTATTGCAGAACTATTGGCTGTTGGATCTAATCGGAATAGTCGAGTGAAATCGTTCAACGTTCGAAGAAATTAACTGGAATGAACATGACATGTTTTTGTAAAATAGCATTACTTTTTTAAGAGTTTGATAAGGATGAAAGCACGTTTCACAGTTTCAAAAGCGATACAGTGAAACGTGATACGAAATAACACGCCAAGAACAAAAAAAAAGCCAACCGTGACGTCATCTGTTATGCTAAGAGAGGTTTAACAGGAGTGACGTATCATTAACTTTAAAAATGAATTTAAAAATAAATACATCTTTAAAACCAGAAATACTTGAGTTTTAGAGGTTTTTTAATATGCTTAATCGAATAAATATGTTTGTAGAAAACGCTGTAATTGTCCATTCGCGACCTGCATTCAACATCTAGAAAACTAACAAGTTTAAAACTCGACCCTTTTGGTGACTCTTAGTTTATGAATCAATAAAAGTATGATTGTATTCATAATAACGTAATGACAACCCAACTTCTACCTATCTTAATATTTAAATGTAAGAAAAATTGCACTACTATTCCCTACTTAACATAAATTTTAACTGGTTTTAGTAAAAGAGAAATATAATATCAATCTTGCGGTTTTAATAGAAAACTTAAATGAAATCCGGAAATCTGTGATGTTTTCATTATATTGTCCTGCTTGCAGAACAAGTGAATAAGTTTAAGTAATTTTAAGGGACTGTCAGTCCCATAAAGCTAATGCATTAGTTTTGAAATCACAACTTTTGCAAAAGAATTGGTTTGCCATGTTATCCCATTTTCACCAGGTATGGGAATCATCATAACATCAAATTAAAACAAAATTGAAAAGGAAATAACACCCGGTTATTTAATTATTAATTTATAAAGTTTTTAAATAGTGTCGCCATCTTCTGGGCATTTGGGGCATTTTAAAACTTCAAAAATATATAATTAAATAACTAGATAAAATTTTAGTTTCAAATTTGTTTCATTTCGATGTTATGTTGATTTCCATACCCGGGATAAAAAGGGCTTACATCTCAAAACAATACTTCTGCGGAAATTGTGATTCCAATACTAATGCATTAGCTCTGTGGGACTGACAGTCCCTCTTAAAGGGTTTTCTACATCTCAAAATCCTTTATAGCGACAAAAAGCGGCTTTTAATAAAGAAAATTCAAAGGTTTCAAAGTAACTGCTAAGTTTAAAACTCTTCAAATAAAAAAAATCCAACAAATAAGGCATCCAAACAATTTCCTTTCAGGAAACAGTTACTGAAAAAAAACTTCTCTTGTTGGTTTAACAAAAGAGGTTATGCTTGGCGGCCATTCATAAGGATCTCCAGACTATTTACCTTCGATCCTATACACACCAACAACTCAGTGAAAAATTGCTTTTTCGTCTTATCCCGGAGTTCTTTTTTAAAAATCCTATTGTTGTCAAGACCTGCTGCTTCTTGTAAAAGTTTGTGCCACATTCTATTTTAAAGAACCGTCGGTGTTTGTTTCTATTCGCTTGTGTTGGATAAGATATTTTCTCCAGCAAAACTGTTCCTTTTACAAGCACTTTTTAAAAAAATTTATTTTAATGATTTAAAAGTAAACGAAATTATTGAAATACGAATATTTATCAATTTAGGAACAATACTAAAAAAGTGTAAATAAAATAGTACGCAACTTCAATAACCCAAGTGAGAATTTCAAACACTTAACTATTTGAAATATTGGTAATTGCTCTGGTTACAGTTACTAAAGAATTTAATGTATAAGAATCAATTAAGTTATAAGTTTAAGTTATCAATTAGTTTACGAGGGAATGGGAACAGTATTCGGTATCCAAATCGAAATCTTTTCTCTGTGTTATAGAAAAAAAAATTCTAAGCCAAATCAGCTATATTAAATATTTTTAAAACTGAATTTGAATATGATAAATGTAGCTAGTTTACAATAGGGTACTTGACTAAAAAAAAATTATTGGCTTAAAATATTATTATGCCAAAAATATTAGACCCGTATTTTTTCTTTTCTTTTTTCAAATACCCCATAAAAAGGGGAAAAAATGAATTTTAAAATTAGGACGAAAAATCACTTCCGAAAACGCTTTGTGGCTGTCACGTGATATCTATGATGTCACTAGTAACTATAAACAAACTTTGAAACACCACTTTGGAATCTACTTTAAGCAAATTTGAACTATCCGCTTCTGTAAAACCTCCACCCATTATCTATATAATTCTTATTTTAATAGTAAGTTAGATTAAAACCAGTTTAATTACAAATAAAAAAACATCACACCGGTTTGTTTATACATACTAGTGACGTCAGCCAAATCGACGTGTTTGTGATCACGTGACGTACCGATGAAAAAAAAAGCCATTTGAAAATGATTTTTATTAATTATTTAAAGATTTATTTTGCAAAAAAATATATACGTTTCTTATATTTGGGTTCAAACTATAATTTAATTAATATTGGAAGGTATTTTAGCGATACTGTCAAGTACCCTATTTGGCTTAGAAAGATATTTCTTCATCGGATTAAAACAGAGAGAAGACTTCGGTTTGCAGACTCGGCTATCGGTCCCATTCCCCTTTAACTTACCCAAGAACTTAACTACCATTAAAACATTTTTTTATTTTAAAGTTTTATTTTCTTATATATTTTTTTAATTCGTAATTATTTTCCTCTCTTGAGTTTAAATAACAGTTAAACATAAACTCGTTTATTTTTCTTTGTCATCTTTTACTTCTTGTCTGTCGGATTGTCTGACACCCTACTTCCTGAACCTGAATACACAAGTAGGAATCTCCACCCACCTCTGGCTGTTTGAGATGTGGGATCATTTCTCGTTTGAACTTGTTTTACATGGCAACAAGGTATCAGAGAAGACTGTTACAAGTGTTATTCCAAGGCTAAGTTCTCTATTGTTACATTCATTTGCGTGTGTTTGTATAAGGTCTAAAAATAATTATTACTAATATATTTCATGTGAAGCCAGTCCAATGCTCTGGGTATTTTCAATGAGTTATTTATTTAATACCTATTACCATACAAAACAAGTCCATTTACAGGTAGAGGACTAAAACAAAACGGAACACACAAATATAAAAAAACTAGAAAGTTACAAAAAAAACAAAGAAAAAATATTAAAATACAAAAAGCCATTTAGGTCAATTATAAAATATAGATAAAATAGCTCGAACCTAGATAAAAGTGTGCACACACAAACAAGATTAAAATTAATAGTACGGGGTTTAGGCAAGAGTCTTTTCGTTATATCAAATCAACAATTTTGCATAGTTTTACTGTAAAATTATAATTCATTATCCAATTAATAACTAAACTTGTCCAAAATTATTTCTCTCGATAACATAGGCTTTACATGGGTAGTCCATAAAAAAATCTTTACGGTTCTCCCACACTGGTCTCAAGTGACTGATCTATGTGATTTTATTTCTTTGACAAAAATTATAAATGGGATTCACATGGGTTGGGGATGGGCAAACCATAAAGATTATTATGGGTTACCCAGTACCCATATGAGGCCAGTGTTATCGAAAGGAGTGATCTAGGACGCAGTGTTAATTATTATTTGGATGGAGTAATTCTGATTTAAATGTAAAATTATATTTAATTTTAAAACTATGAATTTTTTTAAACTGTTTCTTGTTATTAATAGTGTTCTTAGAGATAACTGTAAGGGCGATAATATTGTTAATGTGTCTATGTGGGATAACTCAGGTGGGCCCATGTAGTTTGACAAAAATAAAGGGGGTCGTTTTTCTCTAGGCCCCATATGAAAAGTTACCACCCACATTATCGAAATAGGCCCATACGGATCCCACATTAGCGTGCTACCTGGGTTTAGTTTGAAATTCATATATTAAAGGAAAACAAACTACTGAAAACCTCAACGATGCTTCACTAAAGTATCATAGAAATCATCAATCAGTCGTTCTGTCGTTGTTCATAGGTAACATTTAACACTTTATAGTGTTGTTAATAACTGCAAAAAAAATACATTTTTTGTCCTACGCACTCACGAGATCTTATTTCCGCTAATTCCTATGTTCCATCATCCGAACAATTTATTACAGACAAAATGTTGACGAAGATGCTGTAATTACTACTGCCACCAACTTATTAGAAGGCAGTTGTATACTTATGTGTGTCACCAAGAGTATTTTTTATGGCCAGTATGTAGAGCCCTTTAAAAGGATTCTAAAAAGAGATATTTTTCTCAACGAACGCTCAATCTTGTTAAGTTTTTATCTGTATCAAAGTCATTAAATACTTATGGAGCAATTCACTAAAAATAATTCACCAATTTAAATAAAATTTAAATACGATTGCTTATTATTTTTATTTGTATAATTTTCCTGTATTTTTTTTACAGCCAAAGCGTTTTAAGATAGTATAAGTGAAGCTTAGAATAAACAATCCAGAATCTTTTTCATGACTCGGGGCTTTCCAAATTTTTTAGATTTACGACGCCCTATTTGAATCCAGTGTTCCTAGGGCTCTAGTGCTAAGTACATCATTCTTCGTAAAAAAAAAATTATCAATATATTTCGACATTAAGTATGCATCTTTATGTTTCTTGGGAAAATTCTGCCTACAATCCGTTACGCCCTATGAGGCATTTTAGAATCCTCAGGGGAAAATCTGCTCACAGTTTAGGAAAATCTGAAAATCCCATATCCGTACTTATCGTAGAATCTGATACCTACTACAAAAAGCACAATCCTTTCAACCTGTGCGAGGGCATGGAAATTGTTTCCGAATGTCATTTACGAAACAAAATGGCCTCTATCGAAAGGTATAAAAAGAAACATTCGATTCCTTATTTCCTACAAAATAGAGTGCACTTTAGATTCTAAGAAGATTCTTAGACTCTAAAAATGCATCTCCTATGCCGGTCACGGCTCTAACTGCACTTGCTATTGCAAATGCAGGATCCAATTTGAGCCTTAAAAAAAGAATGGCGATTGTATGTATTCCATTTTTTTGTTTTCTTTAGAACCTCATTTGTAGTTTCGGAATGAAATATCGCTAGGGAGTTGTCACCATGGCAACATGGTCGCTTTTAGTTCCGAAAAAGGAAGCTCTTTTCTATGTTCTTTTGGTGAAGAAGATTTTCTTTCTTTATTTTTTCTTTCTTGGCTTTCTAACCGTGGTCTTAGAAACTGGATTTAAGATTTCTTTTGTCTTTTACAGTTCGTTTTATTTTCTATGCTCTGAATTTTTTTTAAAAAAAATATTGGATTATGTGTTTGTATCGTATTTATAATGAAAAGTTACTTTGAATATTTGTTGCTTTTTTCTTTATAAAATCTGAAAGTTTTTAAACATCTTAAAATGTTTTTTTAGCTTTGTTTATGTCATTGGTGAAAACAAAAAAAAGTGAAATATACAGTGCTGTTTTTAAAGTCACAAATACCAATATTTACGTTCCACAATTTTAAGAACTACATTTATTTTATTTTCTTCTCTATTTATACTCTTTAGTACAATATACAACCCAAATGGTTTCTTGTTTTGGATTGTTTTTTATTTAATTTTTAACTTATTTTATAGGATGTACCAAAAATCAGTGACACTTTACAAAACGTAACACAAAATATACATTTTTAAATTTCAGATGGGAAGAAAAGTTTCAGAAGCCATCTTTAAGTAAAAAAAACTTTAAGAAATGCGAACTTCAGTTGAATCATATCCAAAATGAAGAAATCTTTTCCAATTTCTTCTATGTTTCATCGCACACCGTCATACTACGTCATACTGACGTCAAGCAGTCTACCCCTCAACGCACCTTGACCTAGTGACTTTCTTGTGTTAATACTCAATCGCCGCCATTTCATTTAAATATCTAATTGCAAAAATGGCTCATGTGAATAGCGGAATTTCCCGTCGCGATGTTTTCTATTAACATTCTAGTGGAAGAAGAGGCATATGCGGAAACCTTTCTATAAATTCGACCTTTTTTTTACACTTAACGATTCAAATATATATTTTTAAACCTCGTCTGAAGTGTCAGGTGTGAACAGGTGTTGTTTTGCAGGTGGAAGATCGGATGCATCCATGTGACCTTTTCTTAAATTACGTGGCGAAGCAATGTATGTAAATTAGTCGCAGCTGTTTTTAATCTGTATCACTCCGACCCTTTTGGACAGATTTATAACTTAAGTTCATTTCTTTAAAGAAATTTTAGGATTACAAAAAAAATTAGTTTGAGAATATTTTTCTATAACATGTTTTTCTTATGCTGGTAAAATCGGTAACTAAAAACAAGAAATGACCTTAGTTTTAAACTGTATAAAATAATTTTTATTAATAGGTCTGCTTTTTTGGCGGTTCAAGCCTTTTGAATACTCATCATATTCTCCAGAACTGAGAGCTATTTGTTTGTGGCACCATATAGGCGGATCTCACTACCAATTTTGACGCTCAGATTACAATGAATCTGAGCTCTCTGTGGATGTTAGTGTGTCGATATTTAATTTTGCCGAGAGAACCCAACCCAAATGGGCACTCAAGTTACCTTTTACATGCTATATAATCATATAACATGCGTACCAACGATTTTCCCATCCTGAAAATCTGCGGAGTCAGCCGTGGATCGAACCCACGAACTTGGGCTAGAGGTGCGCACGTAATACCTCACAGACACTGGGCCAAATAATATATTTTATATGTTTCAAATAAACTTTTATTGCTAAAAACACTTAAGATGAAAGCAGACATTTTTTACGCTTGTTAACGAATAATGATCAGGAAACTAAAGTTCTGGCCACTGGAAGTTTAAAATAAATGTAGAGATGGCCGGCCGTTTCCTTATGGCGGGAAAAATAATCAAATTAAAGTTATGTTTATTTACATATTTAAAGTTTTAGATAAATTTATATATTTAAAGCTTAGATAAATTTTCCATCATCGTTATTTTTTAATGAACGTTTCCAAACGCAGCGTGACCTCTTTGGGTGTTCTTTTATGAGATAAATCTTCCTGGATATGTGTTTGGAATAGGACAGGGTCATGAGGGTTAATTCAAGTTGTGTTGAAATCACAGCGGGGATGATATGAACAGACGACCTAAGCGCACTTTGACATTGGGAAAAGGGTTATTTATATAAAATTGATTAAAGTAAAAGTCATTTATTTGGCTTTTGAGTGCTTTTGAATTAAGCCTAATTCCATATAGCTGAAGATTTTTGTAGTGTAAGTCCCAAGTTAGCTTTTTAAATTCGAAATAAAAATCAAATTAAATAAAACAGGTTGCATTTTTTAGTTGAAGTAAGTGTAGAACAACTCCGCTATTTTTTTTCATTTATTGTAAAAATTTATAGTAATTGTCACCTATTAACGCACGTGACTTACACAACATTAAGATTATTTCGTTAGCCTAAAATTATAGAAACCGTTAAAATTGTCTTGGACAAAAATTTTTACATATTTTTATATCTTTGTTTTAGAAGTTCAATGTTCCTTCTTGGAATTATTACCCGTATTTTTGCTTTAAATTATAAGATTTTTGTGTAAAATAAAGTTGCATTGTGATACATAAAATAGCCATAAATTTTGTGTTGAATTCATAACTAATGCAAGGAAAATTAAAAAATCGTCGGCACTTTACAGCGGTTTAAAATTACGAAATAAGTTCAAAATTAAATCTACTGCTACGGTACTCTAACAAAATTTTATAAAATTGAATGATATTTTAGAATTAAGAATAGGAATCAAAGATACACCTTGCTGCCCTCTGTGCCACCTTGGCGATCTGGACGAATTCCTCCTCAACAACTGCTCGGAAATTTTAAAACTTTTACCCAATTTAGACAACTCCAACGAGGCTAATTGTGGAAAATCTGATTCTTACACTGATTCTTCTTTTAATCGGGCTGCTCGTCAACTGATGGCAGAGATGCCGTTGAAGGGCCTAAGATTTAAAAAAAAACCACATTTTAGAATTAATAAGATTTTTATTTTTCGATTTTGAGCGCAGATAAAAGTTTCAAAACTAAAATGCTTATAAAAAGAATAAAAACTTCACCCATGCAAATAGCACCTTAGTATTTTCAAAGCAAATAAATTAATTAAAATAAAATTCGGCCAAATAGCATTCTTTTATAAAATTTATAACTGTCGTTGTTCGAAGCTGCATTGTGTTTGACACTAAGTATATGGGTTGAATGGTGTAGCTAATATTTATTTTTCGACACAAAATTATTTTTCAAAAACGCGCCATAATGGATAAAATTTTATGTATTTACTGATTGAATTCTGATACATTGTATGAGTGCATTTTACAGGTATTTTCATTTTGGAATTTTAGCAATAAACGGTTTTTTAATTTAAACGACGAAACAATAATAAGTTATGACTTCGGTTATATGTAACAATATTTGACTATGTGAAAATATTGAAGATTTTAGTTTTGTTTTTATGAGTTTTAATCATACCTAATAGTAAACAAACACAACAAAAAGAATTAAGACACATATGTGAGTTTAATCTATTTATGTATGAAGAAATTATAAGTAACCAACAGATAAACAAGTAGTTTTTGCAAAAAAAAAAAATTTATAGAATACATTAATGTATTCACAAATGTGTCGCTAATGAGTTAACCAAGGTTCAAATATAAGGCTGTTGCCAATGGCCCTCGGGTAGTTCAAGTGCGACGTTTTGTGCGTAGTCAAGTTTTAAGTGCGTAAATTTAACTTAACTTGAATAACTTTAAACGGTGTTAATGTTATTCACAAATGGGTCTTTAGTTTAGTTTGAGTTATCGTCGCACTAGAGGAGAGGGCTATTGGCGACGCTATCGCTACACGAGGGCTATTGGCGACGGGCGTCGTATTTTCGAACCACAGTCAAGTGACGAGCCGTCACCTGTACTTGTTAAGGGCGACATCGTACGCAGCGTTAGGACTTTGAAGGATATTTAACGTGCACTCCCTCCACACAGTTTATTATTCGTCGGACATTTTTGGCTGCAGGGGCCGTTTATAGGTCGGCAGTTATTTTGGCGATGCCCGGACCCGAACCTTGGACCTTCCGCATGCTAGGCGAATGCCTAACCGACTGGGTTCCCCAGCCCCACAAATGGGTCGTTAATGGGTTAAATTCGTTTGGAATATTTCTTGTTTATTAGTATTTCTTCGTTTGATTCTCACTTGTCATTCCATTTGATTCAAACTGCTAATTTTCTGAAAATTTGGGCTTCATATTTACATTTTATTATTTTTTTGAGCCACTAAACAAACTTGAAAGAAAAATAAAGATATTCTTATTTTATTATCTCTAGATTATGGGAATATTATTTCGAAATTACGACTCCACCCACTCGTTAAATCCCAGACGGTCTTCTTTATAATCGATCGAGTCATCGTTGCCAAAATAATTTTGTAAAATATAGTATTTTTGGATATTGGTTGACCTTTACATCCGAACGTCCATCATTTTTAACGAGCAGACTTTCGTCTTGTTCTATCATATTTTATACCTTGAACAATGGATACCAGGAAATTGAGTTTTTAATGTCTGTATTTGTTGGGGTAATTTCTAGACAATCAGCAAACTCCTGTCAAAATCAATGTTTAGGTAAAATATGTTGCATAAATGGTGTCGGAATTAAGTAAAGTAGAACTCCAATTTACCGAATATTTGAAATTGAATGTGACGTATTGCCTTCCAGATTTCATTCTTTGCTTCCTCCGATTAGTGCTCTGATTCGTTCTCTATTCCCATGTGACATTGAAAACCAATATAGATTCCAGAAAGAATTTATTTTCATTTAGCATTTCTGCTGCCACTTAAGACCACTCATGCCCATTTATTAAAAATAATGTAGAAAAATAAGATTATCCGAATTTGTGATGTTCTTAATGGAAGAGGTCCCAATTGATGTCAATGATTTTAATTTTTCTGTATAATACTAGATCTTTCGGATTAGGTAAAAATTTGACCGTGCATAGATATTGGAATATAACATGCGTAACCCTGTATTTTTTTCGGATCAACCTAAATTTATTCTCACAAACCTTTTAAGTACTCTTTTTTCCCCAATATAATACACCGTGAAAAAAACAAATCTTTTTTAAATGAAACACCGTGGGAAAAAAAATCATGGGACGAGGCATTGTAGTCCCAATCGACAGGTGTCAACGGACTAACTTCATTAGAAGGCGTGACCAAGGGGCGTGGCTCATGCATAATTAACGCCCACTCGTGACGTGCCATTGTGACGTGACGAGATTGTTAATTACAACACTTCTCTCATGGATACTACGAACAATGAATATGAATGAGCACATGGATAGCTGGGATTCATTCATTTTTTTCCGTTGCGTTTGAATGTTTGTATGACATTGAAAAAAAAGCTGACTAGCGTGTGGTAATATTTTCGCTTTCAAATGTTAGCTTTTTTTTTAAATATAAATGTAAAGATAACAAGACAACTTTCCTGTCACTTAAATTCTTACTGAAATTCTAATCGGGAAACAACTACGTTCATAACAGTAAATAAATATCATCAACAATCGTTTCTACACTTGATTTACACACAATAGAAAAAAATCGCTAAACACAGCATCCTGCTATAATTAAAAATTCTAAAAGCCAAAATCAACTATTTTCCTTAACATTCTTTCACAAATAACCTAATATTATTTATCGTCTGCTCGATTTATTTGTAGTTCGAAGAATAATTAAATATTTATTAATAACAAAAATAATGAAACTACTCCAAACTGCATTAACAAAATAAATGTAAATTAAAACTAAGCAGAATTGTATGCAAAAAATATGCTTTCTTGGTAAACAATTAAGGAACAATCAAAGAATCACATTGTTTTCCTCATTTTATGACGTAATTCCAAAATGATTCATGAAAAAATTATTTTGCTTCAAATATTTTAAAATAAAGTTTCTCATGCCATTGTTGATTTGACAACGGTGATTTAAATGACTCAAAATGGAATTTCAATGGGAAATTCGCCGATAGATAGTAGATTTATGTCCGTCCGGACGTACAGACAGACGGACAAAAAGTATGAAAGTTGGGTCTCTGAGATCATTGCTTTCTAACAAAAAAGAATTTTTAAGATCCGAATGATAGAACCGATTTTGGAAGGGAGGTACGGACAGATAGACGGACATCGACCGCATGTCAATACCTACTTTTTCATTTTTAAAATTTTTATCGAATTAAAAAAAGAAAAGTAGGCTAAAAATGCTGGGATAAAAAAAAGTTGGTAACCAAAATATTAGTTAAAATTTTTTATATTTTATGCTTCACCTGTATCTTTTTGAGCTTAATCTAGAAAAGAATGTAAGTTTGTTAACAAATAACTACAACATGCTTAGCTCGTTTATTTTTTTTTTTTAATGAAGGATTTTTATCCTTTTAGTAGCGCCCTTTCATATTTTTTTTAATTGAAACTAAATTTTATGAACGGAAAAAATAAGTAAAATTTCCAGACAAAATAAAATTTATTTTCGTTTAATTATGATAGTTTGCATTTATTTTTTCTCTTACAAAATAATTCGTTAAAAAAAACGTGTAACGATTTTATATATTTTCTATTAAAAAAATGCACTGCTTTTGAGAAAAAAATTGCCTATGGTTAGTCAAAATATTGTGTCGAAGTTGTTTTAAGTAACAGTCAATGTGCGAAATAAAATTATTACTTTTTAATAAGTTCATTTTTCCTGTAGAAGCTTGCAAATTTCGATAGTCCTAAACTGGATTGTTTCGAAAATACATTACTTATGAATTTTCTTACAATGCAAAATTACTAAACTTCTGAAATATCTTCAGTCCATACATTCTTTGCTTCTAAAAGTTTTCTTACCAGTAACTTTTGAAAAAAAAAATTATAAATTGTAATAGTTTAGTAGATTTTGTTTGGTACTGAATTTTGACAATAGATGGCAGCAGCACAATCATCAAACTCCGACTGTTTGAGCATGCTTTGACCAATTTTTCTGTAAATGGGTTTGTTTCACGTGGGATCTGGCAACATCTCTGCGGTCTTGTTTTCATTTTTCTTGAATTACTTTTGTTGATATTCGAAATTAAGTTTTCTAAGAATAAGTTATTTTAGTTGTTATTTTTTAAAATTACAACTTCTTGCTGTGCTGTTGGTTGTTTTAATCATTTATCAAGGAAAACTTGCATTGAAAGAAGTTGGAATTTAAAAAAAATAACTAAAATATTCTTAGAAAACTCAATTTGGAATACCAAGGCAAAAATAATTCGAGAAAAATGAAAACAAGACCGAGGAGCTGTTGCCAGATCCCTCGTGAAACAAGCCCATTGTCAATTTATTTGATAGTTTAAGATATTTTAAGTTTTAAATACACAATTTTTAATCATATAATAATAAACTGTTTCATTATTAAATATTTTTTTTAATATTGCGCAACTTTATGGTCATTTGCATGGCAAGGTTTTTTTAAATTTATATCTTAAAGATTATAATAAATTTTATTTGTAAAAATTATATTTATAGATAGGTAAAAAAAATCCTAAATATATTAAAGAAATACAACTGATTTTTTAAAATAGATTTATGAATAAATTATACGATTTTAAATTTAGTGACATTTCTACATGTTGCGGAAGTGGTAATCAGCAATGGTTAATGTTTGATAAATACAACAAAAACTGTTTCCCTATTGAAAAAAAATTTAAAATATTACACAGGTTTTTTTTATATGTACATCTGTAAAATCAATTTTGTTTAAATTAATGTTTTCCTTGTTGCAGATAAAGAGACGTTAGAAGGTCGCCTAAAAAGCACTAGATGGCGCCACCAAAAGTCTCAGCCCCTCAACTGGAAGCCGTACTACTGCGTTCTGTTGCAGGATGACGGCAGTTTCACGCATTTTCCTACCGAAGAGATGAGTGTGAGTTTGTAAATCAATTACTGTATTTATAATTTATAGTTGAAGATATGGTATTATTCAGAAATACATAAAGTTTTTGTGTTGAATGAATAAGATGCAATCAAAACCCAAACATTTAAAAGTAAACTTTAAACTTATTTTAAAAAAGTGTTTTAATACGCACACAACGCAAAAAAAAGAAATAATTTAAAAGCGGATTTAGAATTCAGAACCCCGGGATGTCAGAAATATAAGTTTTTACTTCGAGCTATAAATTACGGTAGCTTATAAAAAAATAAAGTGGATTTTTTTTTAATCAGCCACTTATTACAATACATAAAAAAAATAGTAAAGAATGAGTGAACCCGAAAAGCAAACCATTAGGAGTCAGCAATTTCGTACTAAGACAGATGTGTAATATGCACCAATCCTTCATACTAAACTAAACTCAACTCCACGCTCAACAGCCCGTTAGTGGGCCAAGGCCTGACGTGCCAATTTCAACTTTCTTGACTAAAGGCTCTGGGTGCTAGGTATGAGTCCCGGTTAGGTGGTCGATCTCACGCGGAACCCCCTGTGCCCCCAGTGTTTAGTTCCCAAGCATGCTTGGTCCTCAATTTATCCACCCCACTTAAAGGATGAAAGGTTGATTGGACCTCGCTCAATCCGGGATTCGAACTTCGAAACGATTGCAATACCTTCCACTTTTTACGTTATAAACCTAGTGTGAAAGCTAAAACAGGAGATAATTTATTGTTCGACGCGTTTTTCTGACAGTGTGTATGATGACTTATTCAATTTGCGAAAACCCAAGGAAAAACAAGTAGGTTTGTAACAGAATCTGTCATTCAGCCCGCTTCCACACAACATTTGTGTTCAACAGGAAAAATGTCGCCAAACACAATGCTAATTCTATTATAAATATTCACACGTTAAATTTGGCTAGTTTCATTTATTTTATTTCGAAAATTCAATAATTATTATCGTTTGCAAAAATTTATATTTCAAAGAATAAATATGTAATATTCCTCTCTTCTAAATAGAACCAAAACATTTCACATCAACATACAAACAAAGTAACTCTTAGTGAAATATATTTGACGTCATTTCAAACCCGTGTCTTGTCAATGCGAATTACTTCCAGTACGCCACTGGGCCTCAATCCTTTATACCATGACATGAAAAATCATAATGGATTGCGTAGGAAGTATCTCAAGTAAGATCACCGGGTTTTGATCCCAAGATCTGGCACAGACATCATCACAGCGATTCTTTTGGTTGCAACCATTTTTCCTTGATTGCAAACTATATTTTAAAAAAATCGACGTCGGCCAACTTCAAACGATCTCACTCATCCCCATCCTCTCACTGCAACCGTAGAGCGGAAAAGTGATGGAACGATTCCCTCCACTCAACCAATTGGAACAATCAAAGAAAAACTGAAGATCGTTTGCATTTATACTATTTATTCTTATGGAACCAACCCCCCGCGTGACGCAGAAGTTGGGAAGAAGGAAGTTGACGCAAATAGGGGCTAGGGAGGCCAGTCGGTAAGGCACCTACCTTGCATGCGAATGGTCCCAGGTTCGGGTCCGAGCTTTGCCAAAATAACTGCTCAAGCCAAAAAGTCCGAAGATTAATACCCCGTTGCGAGGTATTAGGAAATGCATTTTAGAAGGGAGTGCATGTTATATATGCTGCAATATCCCGACGTTGCATACGATGTCGCTCCTAAACGTTGAATTGGGTGCCTACTCAGGTGTCAGCTCGTACTTGACCGTGGTACTTGACCGAAGATTAATACCCGTTGCGTGGTATTAGGGATGCATGTTAGAAGGAGTGCATGTTATATACGCTCCGATACCCCGACGTTGCATACGATGTCGCTCCTATACGTTGAATTGGGTGCCTACTCAGGTGTCAGCTCGTACTTGACCGTGGTACTTGACCGAAGATTAATACCCCGTTGCGTGGTATTAGGGGATGCATGTTAGAAGGGAGTGCATGTTATATACGCTCCGATACCCCGACGTTGCATACGATGTCGCTCCTATACGTTGAATTGGGTGCCTACTCAGGTGTCAGCTCGTACTTGACCGTGGTACTTGACCGAAGATTAATACCCCGTTGCGTGGTTATGGGGATGCATGTTAGAAGGGAGTGCATGTTATATACGCTCCGATACCCCGACGTTGCATACGATGTCGCTCCTATACGTTGAATTGGGTGCCTACTCAGGTGTCAGCTCGTACTTGACCGTGGTTCAAAACCATCGACAATAGCCCTCGTGTAGCTCTAGTACGACGATCATTCAATATAACCCTTACTCTCTTAATTAACTTTTTAGACGTCAAACAAAGTTTAAACATACTTTGAGACTTACAGATAGTTACATTGACAACAATCCTATGACATTTTGTTTGTTTTGACGTCGCGTTCGGGTGTCTTGTTACTGACTCAGCGAAAGGGGTTCGAAAACGGAAAGCAAATAGAATAAAGAATCGTTTTCCAAAGAATTGACGGTTCCTTACAAACTGCGAAAGATTCGTAAATTCACCGAAATAATGTCTAGGATCAAAAAGAAATAATTTGTAAACAAGTAGGTTTGTAACAAAATCTGCCACTTAGCCCGCTTCCACATAACATTTGTGTTAAACAGGAAAAAAGGCGCCAAACACAGTATTAATTCTATATTAAACACTTACACGCTAAATTTAACTAGTTTCATTTATTTTCTTTTGAGAATTCAATAATTATTTCTTATCGTTTGCTACATTAATTTATATTTCAAAAAATAAATATGTAATATTCTACGCTTGTAAATAGGAAGCAAAACATTTCATATCAACATACAATAAAAGAATATCTTTGTGAAATATATTTGACATCATTTCAAACTGATTTATGTCGCAAAAATAAATTTCTTTTCATTTATTATTTAAAAGAAATAAAGTTTCTCGAGCGATTGTTGTGAATGGCAATGCTGATTTAATTATAAAAATTGCTTCTTATGCTTTTTAACAGAGCATTAAATTTTGCATTTTTTAAAAAAAACCCTCAAATTTTCAATGTCTTCCAATTTCGATGCGCTGAATTTTTTGACGTATCACACTGCCTGTAGCATTTGTAGTTTGAGCTATGAAAGTGGGTGACAGACAGACGGACCAAACGATTGAAATACCTTCCAATTTTAACGTTATAAACCTATTGTGAAAGTTAAAACAGGAGATAATTTATTGTTCGACGCGTTTTTCTGACAGTGTGTAAGATGACTTATTCAATTTGCGAAAACCCCAGAAAAAAAACCGCCCAGAAGTATAGAGTCATCCTTTTTCGCAGTTCGCCAGAGCGGATAAAGAACGGCGGCAAAAAGTCTTCCTCTGACCCCATCAATCGGGATAAGTGGAGGACGATTTCTCAGTTCGGGATGAGACAGAAGACGGGGATTAATCATCGGAGACAAAATGCGGCAATTTGTCATCGGAAGAGACAGCTATTCCCATCGGCTACGGTGGGTCTGGTTTGGTTGAATTTGCGTCGCACTGGAGCTACACGAGGGATATTGGCAACACAATTATTTTTAGACGTGGCTGACCATTTGTGAAAACCATCACCTTTCAGTAGTAGTTAGAATTGAAAGAACCTGTATCACTGTTTTGTTTTGGCTGAGAAAAATATGCACTGAAAGAAACTGTATCACTGATTTGTTTTGGCTGTGCATGGAGAAAATAAATCGCAATAGATTTTTTGGCGAGCTAAATGTATATTTGGCAAAAAAAATTGTTTCAGATAATTTTTTATCCCTGGCCTTCTATTCGTCAGAAAAAAGGCAAAAAACGCTTTTCCAGGTTTTGTCAAAAAAAATTCCAGACGACTTGCTCATAGAATTTTATCACCGACCTGGAAAATATCTTATTTGGGCAAAAATAAAAAATTTCGTGAGCAGGCAATACTAAACTGTAGAAACGAACAATTTTTCTAAGAAAAAAACTTATTTCGCAAAAAAAACTTTTTCGAGAACTATTCGGCCAGGTATTGCAAAAAGGTTGAGAACTATATTGAAATAAAAGCGTAAGTTTTTTGCACAGAATATTTTAATGTGTAGAACAAACCTTTTTAGCAAAGACTCTTTCAGTGCATATTTTTCTCAGACAAAACAGTGATACAGGTTCTTTCAATTCTAACTACTACTCCTTTCTTAACGAATAGAACCTTAAGTTTTTTCAATTCATCTTTCGTGTACGTCCGACGGAACCTAGGAAGTTCTGATTCGGGGGAACCCCACCCCTACTGTGCATTGAAACAAGTCGAATTTTAATTTCATCGTATCTTTATTTTGTAAATGTGGTCCTCGTGAACGATTCAGTTTGGTCTTATCTTTTCAAGCTAATAACTGCTCGTTAAAAATGTGCTTGTCTTTTTTAATTGGGTTCAACTCTGCCTTGAGCAATAAGTAAAAAAAAATATTAAAAAGAATGTCAGAGTACTACACTGTTAAAAAATTTGTGCTTGGTTTCACCATGATATTGGTTCCTAGTAGCTGCAACGGCTGAATGGTGAAACGTTCCACCATATTTTTGGTATTCGGTTGAACCATTTCTCAGGTTTTTGTTTCCAAATCCAGAAAAATGGTTCAACCAAACACCGAAAAAAAGGTGAAACATTTCACCATTCAGCCGTTGCAGCTACTAGGAACCAATATCATGGTGAAACCAACAAATATCATGGTGAAACCTAGCACTAAATTTTTAACAGTGTAGTGCTTTATGTTTAAGCCTAAGTTACCAATTCCGGGCAGTCCGGTTACATATGTATTGTTATCAATGGTAAAGCAACATAGGCCTTGGATACACATACATGCCACAGAATTAGAAATTTTCAAAAGCAAAGCAGTAAAATTCCTTTGAAAATCTGCATTCAAAATTATAATTAACCCTATTTAAAGCTAACGCCTTTTTGTATAAAATTCTATTTAAAAATGTCAAAATTACAACTTAATGTGACACGCACACGCACTGTATTTAATAATTAAATTTAAGGAATTGAGTTCGCCCATAAAATCTAAAGGCCTTATTTTTTTACTAAATGACGCATCTTCAACTGCAAATGGCAAAACCAAAATAAAAATAAATTCATACTATAATAAATAAAAACAATTACTTCAAGAAAATTAGTGCCGTCATTTTAGAACCTTAATTTAAATAAAATGTAATTAAAGTTATACTGACTACTCCGGAAACTTTATTGAAAGCGGCGAGTGTAAAGGGCTTTCACTCATTTCAGTATAAATAATTTACGGGTATAAAAAAAGAAAAACTCGGATTATAAAATATTTCTCAGAAAATCCTCATTCGTTCTCAGCATAAAATTTAAATTAAACCCAATTCAGATTTTTTACAACTTTTTTTCAAGAATTTTAACTAATAAAATTTAGTTTTCTGCTGATAAAATATTAAAAAAGAGTTGAAGGTACCATTTTTATTTTTTGCTTAGTAGAAAACTTTTGCTCTGAGGCAGTGAAGTACATGAATTGAACAAAAAAAAAACTTTACAGACTTTGCAAATTATACATATTTTAACAGTTCCTAACTAACTCGGCTAAATATAAAAAACGCGTTTTGGACTACCTTGATCATAAAAATCTATATAAAAATTGAGCTATTTTAAAGAAAATATTTACTTAAACATTATCATAGCATAAAG
Source organism: Oedothorax gibbosus (assembly GCA_019343175.1). Taxonomy (NCBI): domain Eukaryota; kingdom Metazoa; phylum Arthropoda; class Arachnida; order Araneae; family Linyphiidae; genus Oedothorax; species Oedothorax gibbosus. The sequence goes on from CM033278.1 coordinate 8,399,536, forward strand.
ATTATGTAAAAGAACCAACATTATTTATCACAAATATTTTAGTAGACATAGACATTTGAAAAAAATAACATGTCTTTCCTGTGGTTATTTATTATTGTTCACAAACATTTATTTCATTTATGAAATAATAGTATTTATGCAACAAGTGTGAAAAGTAACACTTTTTAAAACTAGTGGATTTTATTTCACGAGCGAGTGAAATAATGACACTTGTTTTAAAAAGTTTACTTTTCACACGTGTTTCATACACTATTTTTTATAATTACGTGAAAAAAATCAAATCTCATTGGTTCAAAAATAATTCACGTGCTAATCTTTTTACGTAAAGAAGATCGGCATCAATAAATCTCTGGAACTACAAAAGGAAAACTAATTTTTTAGTTTAAAGTCAAACATTTGAACATGGATACTGATTCAAAAATAAAAAAATAATAAAATTCACGCGCATAATATTTATAAATAAAGCAGATCAATAAATTTCTGGATTTTATGAAGATTATGAAATAGAAATTTTACTTGAAATGTTGGCATCTTATGAAAAGAGTGAAAAAAGTACTTTTTTCACTGCTTTTGGGTGAAAAAAAGTATTATATCACTGTTTCTAAAAAGTATAACTTTTCGCACGCGTCTGATATTAAAATTATAGTGTAAAAATCGGATTTTTTTCACGCAATTATAAAAACAACCTTTAGTGATCATTTAGAAAAAAATGAGTATTGAAAGTAATTGCTTATTTTCTGCGCTTACGGTAAATACATATTTTTTTTATAAATTACATGGTTTTATAAGGTTTTACAGTCTTATAGAGCTAATGCATTAGTTTTGCAATCACAAGTTCCCCAGAAGTATTGCTTTGCAATGTTAGCCCTTTTTCCCCAGGTATGGGAAGCAACATAACATCGAAATGAAAAAAAAATTTGAAACAAAAATGCTATCTAGTTGTTTAATTATATATTTTTGAAGTTCTAAAATGCCAAAAATATGCAGCAGATGGCGACATTATTTTAAAACATTATCCATTAATAAATAAATAACCGGATGTTATTTTCTTTTCAATTTTGTTTTAAATTGATGTTGTGATGATTCCCATACCTGCTGAAAATGGGATAACATGGCAAAGCAATTCTTTTGCAAAAGTTGTGATTTTACGACGAAGAAAAACGAGTTTATGTTTAACTGTTATTTAAACTCAAGAGAGGAAAATAATTACGAATTAAAAAATATATATATAAGAATATAAAACTTTAAAATAAAACAAATGTTTTAACTTTTAATGGTACTTAAGTTCTTGAGTAAGTTAAGAGGGATTGTTAGTCCCATAGAGCTAATGCATTAGTTTTGAAATCACAACTTTTTCAAAAGAATTGCTCTGCCATGTTATCCTATTTTCATAAGTATGGGAATCAACATAACATCGAAATGAAACAAAATTGGAACGAAAATGTTATCTAGTTATTTAATTATATATATTTGAAGTTTTAAAATGCTAAAAATATACAGCAATGGCGACACTATTTTAAAACTTTATCTATTAATAATTAAATAACCGGATGTTATTTTTTTTCAATTTTGTTTTAAATTGATGTTGTGATGATTCCCATACCTGCTGAAAATGGGATAACATGGCAAAGCAATAGTTTTGTAAAATTTGTGATTTCAAAACTAATGCATTAGCTCTATGGGACTGACAGTCCCTCAAAAGTTTCTTTTTCGAGAAGGGTTAGGAGAGAGGGTTCCGTTCACAGTTCATTGTTGCAGTCCGTCCACAAAAAATAGTTTTAAAGATATTTCTGAAAAGCGAAAAGAGATACAAACTTCAAATTTGGTACACGAGTTCCCATTACTTGTCGGCCATTACAATAAGGTTTTTGAGAAAATAGCGTGTGCCCAAATGGTAGCTGCCATTGAACTTTTTAGGTTTTTAAGTCATTGATATTACCTTATAGGGTATATTTTAAAAAAAATAATCTCGAAATATATAATTCTTTGAAAAATAGTTTCTGATTTACATAAACCCAATGCTCATTTTGTGAATTCAATACCTAAAACACCATTTTATTTTTCTGGAAACTTTCGGCAAAAAAACAAACAATACTAAGCGTTTCGCCGAAAACTTGATCCTACCATCATATCTATCCATAAAAGAAAGAAAAAAAAAAGCAATATCTTCTGCAATGTTATTCAAAACTTCAGGCCATTGCCACACAAAGAAAAGTAATTCCACCAGAAATAAACCTCATCAGAAAAACGAGCGGGAAAATGCCCACCTGTGAAGGAACGAAGCCCTCCATTTCAGCCACTTATATAAATCGCTAAATGGTAGAAATGAATAGAAAGTTTTCCGCATAGGCTTCTCCCAACGTTAAACTATTAAAAGGAAGAAAAATATAGGGAAATTCGCCAATAGATTTTATCTCATTTTACAGTTTAGCGTTTCTTATATAGGGGTACATTTTGCAAGACTCGAAGAACACGATCCAATATCTCAAGGCACGAACCCTGAATGGGGCTAAGACTTAAAACCTTATTTATATTATACTTTTTTTGCAACTGCAATTTCAGAACTAGAAGGATCTAAGTCCAGTTCACAATGGTTATTTTTTTTTAGTTAATTATAGCTTAAGATGTGGATTTGATCCTGTATCTGGGCATTACAACTTGTTTATGTATAGTTAGGAATAAATTCAGACAAAAAATATTATCTTCATTTATAGATCTTGGTTAGTCCTTACATCATTTGTTTATAGTTGGTATATTATTTGACTTATGATACTATAACTCTGAGGTAAACAAATGAACCCCAAAAATAAAATTATTTATATTCATTTTCTAACGAAGGATATAAGAATGGAAGTAATTTATTCTATAGCTACTTACTTTTTTTTATTGAAAGAGGGTACAAGTCGAATAGATTCAAAAGAATGTAAGATTTAAATTACAAGTAGATAATGATAAAAAGAAAATGGATTTTTCTGAAATTGTTTTCGAAAAATATTGCATCTGTATGGGGGGTCACGATTTTAATCAAACAAATGTCTGTTGTTGCTTTTAAATTTGTGTTTAGTGGCCGGGTTCACCATAAATGAAAAAAAAACTAGGTTTGTATAATCTTACACGACTTTCAATGACCCTCAATAAAGCAATACGTGTAAAGGTAATCTTTTTTGTAATGACATCGAGTCCAGTCCTCGGGCCTAATTAAACTGCATTTTATTTAATTCATTGGATTTCTGTAAAATCATGTATGCAAATGCAAAATAATAGATTAAAACAAAATTGCTTTTAATATAAATCTTCGTTAATTCCACCATAAGTATGCGTTCATCCTACGTATATAACTTTGAAATATAACTGGGGAAATTTTCAATATTTAATGGGTTTTTTTAACCATTGCACTTAACACTTTAATGCAAACTAAGATAACAGCATATGATTCCGGGTCGTGCAACCTAAGCTTGAAGAAATTTAACACAGCCATTATACATAATTTTTACCGAGTCAAGTAGTTTTAACATATTTGTGGATGCTTTGACTCAAGGAAATGCTAAAAAAACACGGAAAAAGTGTGGATATTATTTAATTTACTAAAATAAAAATTTAAATAACTTGCAAAGTGCACGATGCAAATATTTGTTAATTTTGGGAAACAATATTCCGCATTTTTTATAATACACTTTAGAATTTTTTTGTATGGATTAATTTAAGATCATTTACTTTAAGTTAAAAATAAAGAAAGTGGCTTGCTGTGGTTAAAGCTTTAATGAGTAAATAAGTGAAATATAAATCTTAATCAAAATAATCTTAATTTTAAATATTATTTAATGGAGTTGTTTCACGTAGGATCTGGAATAGCTCTGCAGTTTTGTTTAATGTCTCTCGAATTACTTTTGTTGCTATTCGAAATTGAGTTTTCGAAGAATAAGTTATTTTAGTTGTTATTTTTTAAAATTGCAACTTCTTGCTGTGCTGTTGGTTGTTTTAATCATTTATCAAGGAAAACTTGCCTTGAAAGAAGTTGGAATTTTAAAAAATTAACAACTAAACTATTCTCCTCGAAAACTCACTCCCGAATACCAAAACAACAGTAATTCGAGAGACATGAAAACAAAACAGCAGAGCTATTGCCAGATCCTCCGTGAAACAACCCCATTATCAAATTCGCTATGTAGTAGATAATGGTTCAGTATCCAAAAAGGAACTTCCTTTACTACAGCACAAATCTATTTTTTAAATTCTTACAACCTTAATTTATTAAATTTTTCAACTTGTAATAGGTATAGCGTGACGAATAACTAAACTAAAAATACTATTTCTATCTCCACATTTTAATAAACAAGCAATTAAATATTATTTATTTAAACTCTCTGGCAACCGTCATTGAAGCACCCTAACCAATGAGAAACCGCCCCTTCAGGTTACGTCACAAGACGTTTCTTCTCCTTTCATCTTACCTGGCCAGTTTGGAGCAATATTAATTTTCATTCATAGTTCTTTTAGCATTGTGAACGGAGTTGCTAGCACCGAGCCTTCAGGATATTTGAAACTCAAATGGTGTTTTGTCGGATTTTGTGCGGTGTTTATATTCCAAGTTTGAAATCTATCGCCGATATTGAATATTATTTTATTAGAAAATTTTAAACGTTTTACGATGTATTGTTTTTGTTGATAAAATTAGAAGTTGAAGTGCGTAAAAATTCGAATATTTTTTAATTGTTTGTTCGTGATATTTTTGCGGGATTGGATTGAAAAGATATTTTTAATGAAAATAACTTATATTGTTTTAAATTATTTCGGAGTTAACTTATTTGTAGAGTGTTAGAAGAAAATACATTAATGCCCAATGTAAAATGTTAATTTATGATAAGATTTCCTGTTAAGAAAGCGTTTGCATTCAAAGTCCGATTAGATAAAATATCTAAGAAAGCTAAAAACAGAAAACATTTGGAACTCCAGTCTACAAATTAGAATATTCTACTAAAAATTGCTTGTCGAAATAATAAAAATATTTACTAGACTCTCAGGATATCATCGAACAAAATTAGAATTTTCGGATGGCATTAATTTATTTTGAGAATATTTTGTGGTAATTAAATTTGAGCGTTTCAAAAAAGCAAACGATATTTTTTTCCGTGATGTGCACTTGTTCGGTGGAGATGTGCGGCATGTCTTGGTGCGTGGAACGACGAGAATCGCCCGTTGTGTCTTTTTCGAGATCGTCTGAAAAGTTTATGAATAAACTCATTCAACTTTCACCTCGTATTCCGAGAGCTCGGTTGAAAAAATGGAAAAACGAGAAAAGTGTAAGTGCTATTTTTTTTAGAATTTAATTTCTATTTTTTGTTATTTTTATTTTAAATTTGATAACAATTTGAACAATGTTTTTATTATTTTATAATTAAAAGCCACATCTTTTAAAATATTAAGTAAAATCTAAATGTGCAAGTCGATTTAAATATTTCCATAAACAATTTATAGTGTGTCACTTCTCTATATGTGGTGAAGAGTAAAGAAAAAATTCCCATAGACTCCATTAAACAGTTGAACCTCTTTCTACTAATAAAGAGATATTTTCTACAAATATTAATTTATTTTACAAATATTTGTAAATAGTTTTTGTAAAAATGGGCCGTTTCTTTAATATTTATTTTTCATATACACAATTCTTTTTTTTAATTACAATTAATTTTAAATAAATTTATTTACTTTTGTGTTAAGTAATTTTTTTTCACTAAAAAAACATTGTAATTTCTTTATTTCTCTGCGGATATTTAAAAGAGAAAGAACAAAGATTGCTATAGTATGTATCCACTCTTAAAAAGTTACTGATTCAAATGCCCTAATTTATACCAAAAACAAAAATACTTTATTGGCAATACCACGAGAAATGTTTACATAAATTGACACTTTATGTCTAAAACCATTAGTTAGAAATTAATTCCATGTTATTTTATTATGATAAAGGTCTTTTGTTTACAGTAAACAGTAAGAGAAACAAACAAAGAGTTTTATATCTTAAGGGGATACGGTACCCAAAAATTGGTCAAAATATCGATTTTTCAGTTTTTACTTCTTATTATTCAGATATTCACAATATTTTTCTGAACATTTACTGAAAGTTTCATAATGATATCTCCTGCAGAAAAAAGTTATTAAATATTTTCTTTAGTCATTCCTATAAGTTTGAATACGTGTTTCGTCTGCTTCCAACCTTTTTTCTCTGTTTTGCGTTTTTCAATTCTTGTGTTTAATAAATCCCTAAGGCTTTTTTTCTAATTAAGTTAGAATTTTGAAATTTTTAACCTGTGGTTTTATATGAATGGTGCACAAAATTGTGCATGGAATAAGGTCTACTATGTATAGTTGTTTTTTTAAAAAAAAGTTGAATTCAATAATTTGTAATTTTTTTGTGATTTTCTGTATAAATGCATTTTACTTTTTAACTGTAGCTCACATTTTAAAATCCATGCACAGTTCTTGAACAAATAGTACTAAAAACAAACTATAAAAGTTTGGTGGAGTTATTCTCAAAATTAAAAGAGGAGTAGCGTTTTAAAAAAGTTCAAAATTTTGACTCTTTTAAAAATAAATGAAAAACTACTTGTAAATATTTGTTTTTATTGCTAGAAAATGTGTATTTAGAGTGAACATTATATAAAACCACTATAATTTACAAGTTTATGTTATTATTTCTAGAAATAATGTTTTGGTACCGTATCCCCTTAATTGTATGCAGTTCATGGATATGGTTTATTTGAAAATCTATTATTGCCTTAACTTTTCATAACTTGAATGATATATATTTTTGATCGCAGTCTGTTTTTTAGTTTTCCTTTTAAAATTTTTTTTAATTTCTTCTCATTTTAATTTCATGAGCAGATATCAAGTTGAATATATCAAGTTCGTTTCTTATTTAGTTAAGTTGCTACACTATAAAAAATTTTGCGTGTTTTCACCAAAATATAGTTCCTAGCCACTGCAACGGCTGTGTAAGGAAATGTTTCACAATATTTCCGGTATTCCGTTGAACCATTTCTCAGGAATTTTTCCAAAACCTGAAAAATGGTTCAAGGTTGTACCAAAAATATGGAGAAACATTTCAACGCACAGCCGTTGCAGCTATCAGGAACCATTCTTATGGTAAAACCAAACAAAAATTTTAACAATGTAGAACATACAAAAATGTACAGCATATGTCACCATATCAAGTTAATTACACTTTAAAACAAGAGTAAATCACTCCTACAGGAAGCATTTCGCACCAAAGATAAATTTACCAAGGGTTAACTTAAGAGTGTAACTATGTTCTTATTCTTAAAAAAGAGTGAAATCCACTCCTATAGGGGAAATGCATTTTCGGCACGGAAAGGAGTGGAAATTAATTCAGACTGAGTTGAAACCGCTCGTTTGTTTTAAGAGTGTACTTAGTCCGTCTAATATAAATAGGAGAATTCTGTATCAGAAAAAATTTAATAAATAATATGCGATTCTAACATAAGTCGTTTTTTTTTTATTTGTGGGTCAAAAATGAAAAAAAAAATTAGCCATGTCAGCTCAAATTGCAATACGTAAAATATCGTGACTCTATAATACAAAACCGAACTAACCCAATCTCATGACATAAAAATAAACCCCATCCGAAAACCATTTAGGTCATCGACATCCCAAATCTACTATAACACACCCCCTTGACCATATATAAAGGGACCCCTTAATCTTCTCATAACATAGCGCGGCACGAGCACAGAACTAAACCTCCAATGTATAAGGGATTGATGTAATAATTTCGGCTAATGTCATAGCCGAGCCTATGAGCCGATTCCTAAATATACCCATTACGATTTATTTTAATGGCCGCCATCTTTTGTGTGGCAAAGTCATAAAATATGGGAAGGTTTAGACTTTAGAGTTAGGTTTAAAATGCTAGGGATTAAGTCATATATATTGGTGTGAATTTTTTGATCAGATGTTATGACGAAATATTTTGTGAAATTGAAGTTAGAATCGATATGTATAAGCAGATAGCTAAGAAGTATATAATTGTTATAAAATTACAACGTGCACTCTTAAAACAAAAGAGTGAAATCCACTCCTATAGGGGAAGTGCGTTTTCGGCACCGGAAAGGAGTGGAAATTGACTCAGACTGAGTTAAAACCGCTCGTTTTAAGAGTGTAGGACGTAGATTGTTTTCTTTTATTTCTTTTACCCACTCTGCAAAAAGATTGAAATCCACTCCTATAGGGAAGTGTTAGAGTTAAAACCGCTCGTTTGTTTTAAGAGTGTATAAGTATCAAGGTGTAATTGTTATTTAAGGATTATATTTTATTTTGAAGTTATTAGGATGTAAATTATTGAATTTGGGGAAGTGCATTTTCGGCACGGAAAGGAGTAGAAATTAACTCAGACTGAGTTAAAACCGCTCGTTTGTTTTAAGAGTGTATTGATATTTAATCATGGCCACCATTTTTTCCTTATTGAATATTTAAGGATTTTTAGTTGGTAAATCGAAGAAGTTTTATTCGATGACTATTAAAACGATGCGTAAGTATAATATCTGAAATATCTGTCCAGTTCAATAAATACATTTCAATTTGTCGAATATTCCTAAGACGAAATGTAAGACGTATGTTTTGAAATTATGACGCACAAAAAATGTTTATATTTTCTGTTCTAAATAAATTTATTTCGTATCCACAAAAAAGGCTCTTTAAATATGAACCCCACAGTATAAAAAAATTATTACTTTACTTATTTTGAAACTTTTTTAAAAAAAAGTTCCTTGAACTCAATTTTTAATTTTACCAGCAGGCAATTAAAAAGGTGGAAAACTTGCCACATTAAAAACTTTAAAACTTTTTTTTGCTAATTTTATTTAAATTGGTTTCTTAAAGTATCGAATTAATAGCCGTTTTTCTATTTGTAATATTTTCTTACAAAATTATTTTTAGTTAAGAGAAACATTTATACTTAAATTTTTCTAAACAATCATCATATTTAATATCAAAACTTACACAAGAGAAAAGTATGTAAAGTAAAGTTAATATATCATAAAAAAAATAAATTTTCTTATTCAATACACAACCTTTCATGTGAAAGTTATTTTCCTTTAAGGCTATTACTATTATTGTCAAAAATGCAATACTTGCTACAACAATGGATGAAATGCCTTGACTCGAAATCATTTTGGATACCAATTTTAATAACTTTCTGCAGAATAATTTCAGGTAATGGATTCGGTACTTTAATTTCTGTAATTCAATAGATATCTACTTTGAAATGTTTTTTTATAATATTTCTCCCAATTAGTTTTCAATCCTACGTTTGATATATTATTTTTTGAACGTGAGGGATTGCTGTAATTTACAAATTTTAGAATTATTTTCATTCTTCATTGTCTACGTATTTCTTTCAAAGGTTATATTCATCGCAAATTTTCTTTGCGGTTCTAAGTCCTGACTTTTATTTTATACTGTAGTAGGATCGATCCCAGGTGCTGGTCAGAACGTTCAAAATTACGAGGACATTTATTGAATTTGTTAAATTTCAGAAGAGAAACAATAAATTATCAGTCAGAAGCGTTACCAAAAATTAAAATTACTATCAATTCAAAGTCCCGACTTTTATTTAGACTGTAGTGGGTTTAGTCTCAGCTGCCGGCCTCATTCCTTGAACAACATTCAAACTTACAATTCAATTTATTGAATGTGTTAAAATCGGAAATGAACAAAAGAAATAGGCAATCACAATAGCGTTGCCAATTATCAAAATTACTATCAATTTTAATTATGTAGCTCCGGTGTGACATTATTTAGCCAAGTATCCAATAAACCAAACTCATGACTACCTTTATTATAGTGACATTTATTAACTGAAGGGCGAACCACTTAATACGTTTTTAATTGTGTGAAACCTTAATTACAGCTTCAGGCCCAATACTTAGTTGTAATGTGATAAGTTTAGAAGTGGAATGAACTAAATCCTTAGGCCTTAAAAAAGGCTTACAAGTCCTCTAGAGTTACTTCACTATGCGTATAAGCGTCTTCAATTGAATCGCTGGAGTCGAGTATACAGAAATATTTCCATACGCTCGTTTTCTTTAACTAAAATGTTAATGGAAGAGGTGTAGCGGGTAATTCTCCAGTGGGTTTAATTCCTTTTTACATTTAACGATTCATATGTTCTTCGTGAACAACTGCTTAGTGTATACCTCTCTTTCAGAAAATCATTCCTTTCCAATGTGTGATAACATCATCGGTATGAATGAGACAATCTGTTCAATGTTCATAGACAATTGACGATGGTAGAGATTAACATGGACACATCGGCGGTTATGGTTTTTAATTACCCGAGCTTACACGAATGACAATGTGGTTTAAAAGCCGAATGATTATTAGCCGTTGTATGTTCGTTATTATGAAGATTGCCTAGGCCTGTAAATTGTGGGATTCTTTATCTTTGCGGGAATGTCATTACGTTGGGTAGTTCAGAGAAAAGGGTTTCTTAAATACTAAATAGTGTTGTTAATAAGCGGAAATTTCTCATGCTGATTCGTCGGAGAAGAAAATTTCCTCTTCACCGAATGTACCAGTTTCTCCGAATATTGAAGACAATATTATTATAAAAAGATGCTAATCATGTTATACTCTCACTTTGACAAAGTTCTATCATTGATTTGTAAATGAAAAGCCAACTAAATCGTTATGGTAATATGATGTTTTGAATGCTGCGCACAAAAAACTTCTTAGAAACTATAAGACTGCAGATACTTCCAATTGGTTGTGCAGCCATATTTCTTTAAAAAAAATCCGCTTACGACAACAACTACAAACTAGGGATGTGTAATACTACACCACTTTCAATTACGACTCAATAAAGCAATACTTATAAAAAGATAATGATATACTCTATAAGGTAATTTCAGTAACTTTAAAACCTGAAAAGTTGTATGTCAGGTACTATATGCGTATGTGCAATTTATTCAAAATTCTTATTCTGACGTGTGACAGGTACTAGGAACTCTGTAACAAATTTGAAGTCTGTCACGTGAGTGATTTCAGACTGGTGCGGTCCTAAGTGATTTCAGACGGGCGCGGACCAATCTTTGAAGCAATATCTGATTATACTGTCTTTGAGAGCTTCATCCACCAATTTTCTTGTTTTATCTTTGCATATACACAAATTTATTTTCCGGAAAGTCAACCTGAAGAAAATTGTAAGCTTCTTTATGACTTTTCCCGTCAAAAGGTTATAGAGTCTGTCAGCCAAAGTAATGCTACAACGACCCGACACTAACATCAAGAAAAATAGTCACTGGACCATATCGCCAACGTATTTCCAAGAGAAATGGAAACAGTAATTGGTCAATGTCCCATGGTTAAGCGATTAGAATGTTATCAAGTATGGCATGTTGTCTGGATAATGGTAGTTATTATGATAACATTTGTCGGTGTGGCTCACTTGGCTGTAAACAATGAGGGGTGTGATTGTTTCACACTGAATTTTTCATAAGTCATTCTCTTTTGAACTCTATGGTCGTTAGCAACGTATTTTTTTAAGGTTTTTATGTGTGTTGTTTTTCCAATATATTTAAAGGCTGAATTGTTAGAATTTGAATAAATAAAGTTAGTATTCTTAAAATATTTTTTTGCTTCAATATAATAAATTTATTTTGAAGATTAATATATTTTTTGCTTCAAAATAATATTTATAATTATATTTTTGTGCAAAGAAACCAATTATTTCTGTTAAATGGTTTTCGGTTTAAAAAATTGCGAAGAGGAAAATTAAAATAAACATGGCTGCGTGCACATATAAACTGTATTTAGTTCTTTAACATAAAAGCCTGTTTGCTAAAAATTAAAAAAGATTTAATCAACATTTCAGCCCCCCAAATCTTTTTTTTTTTTCATTTGGTCTTCTGAGACCACCTACCCTGTTAAAAATTTCGTGCTAGGTTTCACCAAAAAAATGGTTCCTGGTGGCTGCAAAGGATGTGCGGTGAAATGTTTCACCATATTTTTGAGAATTCAGTTGAATCATTTTTCAGGTTTTGGTTTCTAAAATGTGAAAAAATACTTCAACATTAAACCAAAAAAGTGAAACGTTTCCCCACATAGCAGTTGCAGCTATACTTGGAACTATTTTTTGTTGAAACCAAGTACGAAATTTTTAACAGGGTAGTTACGTTGAATGCCCGCTCAGGTGTCAGCTTCATCACTTGAACTCCGATGACAACTCTCAAGTGTAGCTCAAGTCCGATTATGAACCAACCCGTTATGAACAGTTATAGTGACAAAAAAGAGGAAGAAATTGTGTAATCTCCTCGTCGGAAACAACCTTTCTTGACTTAGCCGGATAGAGAAAGTTCCGTCCACTTCCGTTCCCAGGCCTCAACTCGTTCCTTTCTCACACCTTGACCTTGCATCAGTCGTGCTTCTTCGGGTGATGGGTCGTTGTCTTGAGGCTCATCCCTCTTTTTCAAGAAAATTTTAGAAATCGAATTTACAGTTTTATTAACGACTAGCAAATAAATACCCGTACTTCGCACGGACTAAAAAAAGTTTTAATTGATCCAAGTATATGTACAATTTAATCCATTATAGGATAATAAACTTATGTTATTATTCCCGCTCGTTATAAAGTATAAAAAATACTGTTAGTTATAATACCTTAAAAATCCAAAATAAAAACATACGCTATAAAATGTACGCATAATAGTTATCGTAATTTCCCTCAAAAACATATAAAACCTTTTAGCTCATTTGGTGCCTTTTTGGTAAGAATTGGATGAGAAAAGAGATATAGCTACAAACACACTTATTATACAGCTCTAGCACGACGACCTTTGAACAATCCACCAAAATTATAAATTTAAAAAATGGCTCATTTTTAATTTTAATTATTTTCCTAAAAGTTTTATTTAATTTCTTCTGCCGAATGGCACCACGAAAGGAAAAAATGATTGGATTTGAGCAAAGTGGTGTATTGTTTTCAGAATATTCGAATTATCTCTAAAAATAGAACATTTTGAGCTCTGAAAGCTCAAAATCTGTAACCTAAGTATGAACTACACATTTGTGCCAAGTTACGAGTTAAACAAATGTCTAGTTTATGAGTCTATAAGAGACATACACACACAAACACACAAATCTTCATTTTTATTATTATAGATGTTCGCTCAAGTCTCAAGTAGTAAGTGCTGTAAATTTTTTCATTGACTACAAATGAAAGGTCTAGTTGCAAAACTCCCATTCTTCAAAGTGTAACTAATATATAGGGACCGGCAAGTTTGTTGGCGACTTTTGAGTATTGGAAACGTTATTATACAGAAGTTGCCAATGAATGGACTGGACCTTATATCTTAGTAATACTTTAGAGAATGTGAGTTATCCTTTGACTTTGAAAACAGCCCTGCTTCTTCGGGTGATGGTTCGTTGTCTTGAGGTTCATCGCTCTTTTTGTAGAAAATTATAAAAATTGAACTTACGATTTTATCTACGATTATTAAGTTTTAAGTGCTGGAAATGTTTTCATAGACAGTAAAATTAGTTGCCGAACGTTGGCACTACAAAAGAAAGGTCTCATTGCAAAACTCGCATTCTCCAAAGTATAACTAAAGGTGCTTTCATTGGTGACTTTTTTTAAATGGTAAGTTTAATTAGACGGAAGTCGCCAATGAACGGACCGGACCCTAAATATTAGTTATACTTTGGAGAATGGGAGTTTTGATACAAGACCCTTCAGCTAGCCATAACATTCCCACTATTTGGGTATTATCCTTGATAAAACTAAGTACGATCATTTTGTCGTGTTCCAGACATAAATCCGACAGCCGAATGCCCGACTATCCAGATGGGCCGAAAACTCCACAGGCTAAAAATTTTCTTACCAATTTTTAAAAAAGCACCACAAATGGCGACTATAATCAATTTGAAAGAAAAATAGACTGATAATGACTTTAAAGACGCTAACTGAAAGTGGGAATGATAAGGAATTTAAGAGAGAGAAAGTAACTGAAAGTAAGACTGAGAATGTTAGAGAGGAACTGAGACCTACTTCAGAGAAACACTGGGATTAACTAAGAGAACGTTTGTTACTTATTGAGATACTAAGACTGAAAGAGAGACTAATTCAGAAAAAAAAGACAGACTGACTGAAATTTCAATAAAACTTAAAAATTTACGTTAAGAATCATCCATTTATAATGGATGTTTTTTGTTGGTTTTAATGACAGAAACTATTTGTTTATAAATTTAAAGTCAAAATGGACTTTTGAATGAATAATTTTGATCTTTGAAATCTTTTTAGGTTGTTTAGAAAAAATGTTTGACATTCACTGTTGATTGTATAGCAGGTTTTTGATATTCACATCAGTAACATTGTGTCATTAGCGATATTTTTACACTTTATAATCGCAAGGTCATTATTTTTCAATATCAAGCGTAAACTATATTTTATAGAAGTTTCAAAGCCGTAAAAAATAAAATCGATAGTTATCTATATTTTTGTTCTGTTTCTTTTAATGCAAGGCAAACCAAACATTAATGTTCCCTACTCTACCAATCTATCCTAACCATCATAAACGAGTGTGTGAATAACCATAAATTTACGAATATAGCTGGAGGTGCATCATCGAAAACATCTGAGAAAGAAAAATAAACTCTCGTGTGTGTTAAGGCAAAAAAATAAATAATGGTAAAATGGCAGAGTGGTTGATGATTGACCAAAATTCAACGGCGTGATGGAGAGCGGAAAGGGCAATTGTGTTGAACTTGGGGAAGCAAAGGGTTGCTTGGCTCAGCTGTTGGCGAAGGCGTTTTAGCTTTTGGCGATCATTTTTATAGTTTTGAATACCTATGAACATTGGTATAACAACAAAGAAAGGGAATTCCCAAATTGTACCAAGTGTTCCAAAAGCCAATCCACTCCAGAGCACATCCTTGAGTGCTTGGTACTCGATAAAGAAGATCTTCTTGAGCGACCATTGTTGGTTATTGATTTCTTGAGAGTGTGCAATATCATAGACCTGGTCTAGCTCTTCTGGGCAACAGGGATCAGCAACAACAACATAGTTTTGAATTGAAAATTACAAGTGAAATCTTTGAACAGAGTTTAAAAATATACTCTACACTCAGAAAAAAAAACTTGTGTTGACTTCATATAGAAAAAATTGTGATTTTCCCAGTTATTATAAGTTGTGTGGAGATAATACAAAAAAAAATTTGCGACCGAATAATAATGATAGTTAGTACAAAAATTGGGTTAAAGGCATGTATTCTTCCTATATATAATTCAGCATCTTTAAATAATTAGCTATACTAATGCTTAAAAAATATGTATTACGGTACTTTAAATAAATTAATGTTATAATTGTTTTATTCATATTTTAGAAAACAGTATAGTTTTCAATTGTTTTTGTCAATAGCGCATTTATATAATAATCGTTTCCTCCCGCGATCGTCAATCACAACGGGTCGATCGTCAATTGTGTTGGAACAACACAAATTTGTGCTGGTATGTCATTAACACAATTCTTGTATTTGAACAACAGAATATTTTAATAGTGGTCTTTTCACACAATGCTTGTATTCCACTTGTGAGGTTTGAACAAGTCTTTTCTGAGTGTTGGTAAGATAACTAAACAAGATACGAATGAGCAATTCAACTTGATATCCACTTATAAAGTTTAGATGCGAAGTGTTTAAAGTAAAGTAAGTTAGAAATGTATTTAAAACTAAAACATATCCTGTGCGATCAAAAATGTGTCGAACATGGGTTTTTTTCTGAGTGTAACTTTGATGTATAACCGGACCATCCCTACTGAGTGGTCCTCGAAGGATTTGTTAAGTTAGGTTGAATTATCATCGCACTAGAGCTACACGAGGGCTATTGACGACCGGCGTCGTAATATAGACCCACAGTCAAGCGACCAGCCGACACCTGAGTACGCACCCAACGCAACAGCGACATAGTACGCAGCGTTGGTACTTTGAAGCATATTTAACGTGTATTCAATTTACACGGGGTATTATTCGTCGGGCATTTGCACGAGCCGTTTATAGGTCGGCAGTTATTTTGGCGATCCCCGGACCTGAACCTGAGTCCTTGCACATGCAAGGCGAACGCCTTAACCGACTGGGCTCCCCAATCCCGGATTTGTTAAGAAAAACATTTTTTTAAATAATTTTTTTGGCATCGCCTATCCTAGCGATTTCGGGCCAATGTTGGCGAACCCGCTAGTCGTCCACCGAAAGGGGTTATTAGAGAGCGGCCACGGGGCGTGGGAAAGCATCCACCCACCTCCGGATCTCGCCAAGAAAGCGGGTATGGCAACTCGGATATCTCAGATGTTGGTTGAATTCATTTTTTGATAAAGCTTCCTAACGCGCCATGGAAAGATATTTAATAAAAATTACGTTTTAATTGGATTTAAAGTCTTACTAGAGGTACTCGAAAGCTATTGGTGACGAGTCTCATAATCTTGATGATGATGAATTTGGATTTCACATGAATCAGTCTCTATTTACTTAGATTTTTTGTTTGATGGGAGCCCAGACGGTTAGGCATTCGCTAGCATGCGGAAGGTCCCAGGTTCGGGTCCGGTCATCGCCAAAATAACTGCCGACCTATAAACGGCCCGTGCAGCCAAAAATGTCCGACGAATAATACCCCGTGTTTAGGGAGTGCACGTAAAATATCCTTCAAAGTCCTAACGCTGCGTACGATGTCGCCCTTAACGGTCGTCACTTGACTGTGGTTCTAAAAATATGACGCCCGTCGCCAATAGCCCTCGTGTAGCTCTAGTGCAACTATAATTCAAACTAAAACTAAACTAATAATCAATCGCTACAACTATATTTAATGTTTTTGTACTAATATACACACGAAGGGTCGAAACCATTATTAGTTTGGTCGGGTTGTTGGACTCTTCTTTTCAACTGACGAGGATATTTAGTATGTATAAAGTACCCCCCTAGTCCTATATCGATTGGCTGTGCGTTCATCAAAATACTAACCTTGGTGAAAGCTGGTTGCTATTTCGCCAAACCAGCACAACGTAAGAGTGACATCGTTCGGGACGTCATGTCAAGATATTAGACCAGTACGGATTTAACATGCATCAGCACCTATTTCGGGAGATCTTTCGTTCGATTCTTTGATGGACAGTCTTTTTATAGGATTTCAGTGTCGAAAACTAGTTTATATTATATTCCCTAACGACGCAAACATAGTAAAATGTATTGAATTCATTAGTAGGCCTAAAATAATTGTTATTGTTTGCATGTGTGCCCCCCTCGAGAATAGTCAAGGGCTTAAGAGGAAATAGTTATAGTTTTAAAACCTTTGAGGATTGTATTATCTGTAAACAGTTTCTATCAATATAAAACATATTGAGATTCCTGTTAAAATTTCCCTAGTTTTCTAGTTTCTTTTTTTGTGGTTCTAAAATACGACGCCCGTCGCCAATAGCCCTCGTGTAGCTCTAGTGCGACGATAATTCAAACTAAACTAGTTTCTTTTTAAAATTAAGTCTTTGAATAAATTTTCTGAAAGTTACAAAAGCGATGATATATTGTAACAGATTGTTTCATTACATTTTGCAAAAGTTTAATAGATTCGTGTTACTACATTCGATACATTACCTTTGCATTAGAAAAACCACACCTGTTCTGATTCATAACAATAACTGAAAATAGCTAACGTTTATTTGCTTCTATATTTATAAACAAAGAAAAAAAAGTTGTTTGTAATATAGAGCAAAGAAATTTGCTTCTTTATTACAAACAAAGAAATATATAATTGGTCATGAAAATATACAAAAAGTGCAAACGACACAATTTCAAAAGAAGAAACTATGTTATATATTTTTGATTCTATGGGAACAAGTTTAAGTATTCGGTTCTGACATTACGGATTACTTTTCTTGTATTCCAATGCCATGTTTCTTTTCTTATAGACCTCCCACGGTTGAATAAGAATTGGATAATCAAAATACAAAGAATTAAAAATTCTTTTATATATAACTTCTTCGTATTAATTATAAAGCTCGCATTTTTGGGGTTTAATAAAAATATATTATGTAAAAAAATACAATATATGAAATAAATGTAAATGTTAATTGAGATTCTTTTTGCTTTATAATCTAAATGCATTCTTAAAATTTATGCTTAAATTTAATATTTTTTCAAAAATTGTACTACTGTAGCTTTTCAAAGATTATTTATTTTTAATAAATAATTACAAAAATATATTGGCGTTCTTAACCTAGTTTTTTACTGCGTATTAAAGAAGATGTATAAATTTAGACTTAACCGTCAAAATCCTCACTTCTTTCGTGATACAAATCGTGAAATATTCTTCACTCTAATCTTTTCGCAACGAAAGTTGTATTTAGTTATGGATATAGAGTATCATCAGTCATATCAGGAAAATAGAGAGGCTCCGAGGCCCCAGCCCCCCTTCTGGACTTTCCCGGAGATCCAAACGTCTCGGAAAAACAGGGTAAAATTGAAATGACGAACCCCCCCAGCAAGTAATTGGTACAGGATAAAGAGCCCTGGTGGCTCCCTTGGCCTCACCTGTGATAGCAGAGATCAGACGGCTTTGTCCAGATTCGCCAGTGGTCATCTGAAGACCCTTACTTTTCTTGGAAGACGCAAGGTTTTTCCAATTTGTGGAAAATGTATTGCGGAAATGGCCTCGCCAAACCACATTTTGGACTACCTTCATCTTTCCTGGGACGATCTTATCAGGGATCCCTTGTGTTTTCTGGACTTTTTACGTGTTTGTAATCTCATGGAATTTGTCTTTAGTTAAACTCATAGTTTCCTTGCACAGAAGCCACGACCATGGGCGGAGCTATAAAACGCGCGGAGCAAACAGATAAAGACAAAATAAAACAGGTGAAATTTTCTCTTCATCTGATTGCTCCACGCGTTTTATAGCTCCGCCCATGATCGTTGCTTCTGTGCAAAGAAACTATGAGTTTAACTATAGCTTTCGCTAGCGAGGAGGATTTGTAAATAATATAATAATAATATCAGAAAGTAGTATCATCAGTTATGGATATAGAGTTACCCCTATATCCATAACTGATAACAATTATTAATTGTTGGTTTATCAACAGACATCCGCATTCCAAGTCTAACAATAGCTTCTTTACTTACAAATGTCTAATATCGGCTAATTCAACCTATCTAACTCCATAATAAGAATGTATGAAACAAGCATTTAATATGTATACCAAAGTAGAGAAAAGGCATATGTCCAAAATATAAAAGGGAAAAATTCTCTAGCCTCTTCTCCCTTACTTACCTTGATTTTGAAAATCCAGTAACGTGATTTTTTTTAACTTAAAGAAAATACTCCATTATTTTCTTTGGAGAGATGAGCAATTAGCTTGTCTCAGGGGACGTAATCCTTCCAGCTTTCATTCATGCATTTCCTCCGATTGGTGCTCTGCTACCACGCGACATTAATTCACCAATCGTGGCTCTGGAAAGAATTTATTTTCATTCAGCTTCTTTGTTGAAACGAAAACCTGAAGCATGCATATTGTCAGTTTTAAAATATATTCATGCAGATGAGTTCACAAATAGTCAATTTACTTTGAAATTTAAAAGTTCTTCAAGTAATAATACATTTATAATCTTCTATTTTAAAAATGCATCACAATTCCTTCTGCCTTCTGTCGCATCCATTCATATCGACATTTGCGAAGTTAGAAGATTTGATTTTGTCAGATACTAATTAAATTAATGAAATTAGGTTTGAATTAAAAAAATTTATAAAATATTATAAAATATATTTTTTAATCAACCCTGGACCTTTTGAGGGATGCATACATAAAAATCCGTAACCTGACTGTTCGGTTTTCAGTAACACATATTTTTCAAAAAAATTACTAAATTTTATAAATATACTAAATTTATTAATTTACTAAATTTTATTAATTTAATAATTTTATTAATTTACAATTTTTTCTAAATTTTAAAATTTTACTAAAATTTAAGTATAGATAAGTTATTAATAATCATCTGCTGCAGAAATAAAATTTAAAAACATTCAAACAAATTAAATATTTAGTTAAAAATTTAAAGTTTAATCTTATGCAGGGTAACCAAGTGATTCAAACAATTTTCCTTCAGAAGGTAAAAAATTCCGAACCCTTTTTTTAAAAAAAGGTAAACAATTCTTGGACGTCCAGGATATTTGGTCTCGCCACCTTTACTTTAATTTTTGTGTGGAGAATTGTGAATAGCAGACCTCAGCCCCTTTTCCACTGATATCCAAAAAAATAAAGAACGAAGTAAAAAGATGTAAAAGAAAAAAGAGTTGCCTTTGCCTACCAATAAATTTCATGCTTCTCACTTCCCAATGGCGCCTGGGAGAAGGCGTGAAGGCTCGACCTCGGCGTAATGGCTTCCAATGTCATTCAATCGAGTGACCCCGAGCATGCCGCTGACCGACCTCTGCAAAGCATGTCGGGGATTGTAGGTTTTACTCGTTAATTTAGTTTCTTGCCATGGATTTTAGTATGTAACCGTACGAAAGATCTTTTTGATTTGAAATTGTATTGTTATGGTTTTCCTAATGTTAAAGGATTCATCCCGGACTTTCAAAAAAATAAAAATAGGAAAAAATTACGAAATATTTGAAATATGATTATGAATTTTCCATTGATTTTTTTTATGTACATTTAATTTTAGCTATCAATAATTAGCTAATATATATCAATCGAGTAAATAATTAACAAATATAAAAAAATAATTTAAACAATTTTTAAAAATACGTAAAAAAAATCCCGCAAGTTTGGTAACCCTATGAATGGTAGACACACAGGGAAATTTTTTGTTGTTTTTTAAAGAAATAGGAGGCAATAAAACCCCGTTGGTAAAGCTTTGACTTTCATACCTTTAAATATCTCAGTATCGAATACGGTTTTCAAAACTGCTATCCCATAAGCGGATTGTACAACTAAAAATTACAACAACAAAATATCTATGAGTATGGAACTGGTGCACTTTAAACCCATCGTTGAAGCCCTGTATAGCCTAGTTGGTATTCTTTGGCGACTGGCATCCTTAGATTGCTAATTGTTTTGCCCTGCCCAAAGAAGACCCCCGTGTACCCTAATGGTGCCTCGTTCACGCTTAAGTCCTCCATATTCCCAAATCAATACTTCTGGGTATGACAACACCATTCTGGGATCCTCTGCCTCTCTTCTGTCTCTAAAATTAAAAGGGTCCACTTTCGGTCGATTATGCTTCTCTCTATAGCGTTGCTGACGAACGAAAAAAGCTTAGTAGACCCGAACGAGATATTGTAGTAGTAGTGCTGTCCTCTATCATTCACAACGAGGTGGCAATGAAATCTTCGACGTCGGTGTTAAATACGGCGTATACGGCCGCATTACTTCAGGGATTTGAGGTCGATACAAAATGCTCTTCTCTTTTGTCCCCATAATATTCTACATAGTCGGACAACCCGTCGTTGTATAATGCCCTGAAACCGCTTACAATGTCGCTGTGAGGATACGTTCGATGTCTACCACGTCACTGGGGCTGGGGAGCCCAGTCGGTTAGGCATTCGCCTAGCATGCGAAAGGTCCCAGGTTCGGGTCCGGGCATCGCCAAAATAACTGCCGACCTATAAACGGCCCGTGCAGCCAAAAATGTCCGACGAATAATACCCCGTGTAGAGGGAGTGCACGTTAAATATGCTCCCAAGTCCCATTGCTGCATACGGTGTACCCCTTAACGGTTGCTTTGAGTGCCTACTCAGGTGTCGGCTCGTCACTTGACTGTGGTTCTAATATACGACGCCCGTCGCCAATAGCCCTCGTGTAGCTCTAGTGCGACGATGATTCAAACTAAACCACCATGTCACTTTACCACTATAAGTCACTATTACCAGCTATGTGCTTCGCAAAGCCTTTGTGTTACTCTAAAGTTGCGCTAACAAAAACAACAATTAGGTTAAACAGAGCGAATATTTTTAAAAAATGTGTTCAAGTTTTACGAAAATTTCCATGGCCACCTTCCAACTATACCTTCTTCGCCTTTTCCATTTGTTTTCTATTTCCTGGTAATTTAGCGGTTTTATTAAGCAATCGACATTTATTCAAGGAAATCGTATGCAAAAAACTTTTGGCGTCTTTTTCCCTTTTCATTCATTGGCATACGTAACCGGTTTTTAAAACTTGTGTAATTTTGTTATCCATTGCATAAACAAACTTGCGTAATTCGATTTAATTAAACGTTTTGTTTTGTAAGTATGTCTCAATGCTTAATATATGTTGAATTTTTAATATTCTAATCAAGCGCAATTGATTTTTTATAAAATAACATGCTATACATTACTTGTAAACACTACTTTAATTATAAATATTATGTTATTTATGTTTTTTCCTCTAAAAGTTTGAAAACTGTGGGTAATAGATTGATCTTAATAATTGAATTTCTAAGATAAATTTCTTCAATATTTCAATAAATTTAATTTCAATACTTATAACGTATCCTTTAACTATTTTTTTGTGCAAATGGCAGAAGAAAGAAACATTTTGAATTAAATGAATCATCATTCATGTTTAAAAACTTTTTTAAAAAGTTATTGGCAAAGCAAACTAATATATAAAATATAGTATATTGGTAAAAATTATATTGGCAAATGCTTTAAATCACGTAACGGACAACCATAAAACGCGCTTATTTTTAGTTCTGCTCCTCCTCTTAAATTAATATTTTTCTATGATATTTACTACTAAACAACATACATTCATTTCCAATCTTTTCTCTTTTACAGATAGGCGAGCGCCTCTTTCTCGAGCTGCCCCGCGTGAGACTAGACGGTGGCCGCCAGGCTTTCCGCCGCCGTTGGGGCTACGACATGGGCGTTCCTAGCGTACCCGAAGAAGACGAAGACAGCAGCGAGCTGTCGGAGACCACGTCACTCAGGGACGAGCGACTGCTCAGGTTCTCTTCCATTGGTGAGTGGTGACTTTTTTGTAGGGTGGGTTTTTGGTTGAAGTTTAAGGCGATAGATGGCAGCATTAGTATAGAAAAAGTTCGAGTTGTGATTGTGTGATGGTAGATGGCAGCACTATAAAAAGAAAGTTTTTGAAAATTCAATGTATTTCCTCTTCTCTTCCAAAAAATGTAGCACGTTTTTCGGAGATGCAATACTCTGTACGTTAATGCAACATTTTTTTAACGAAACTCACAGGGAATGTAGATCCAGTTCAACTGAATCGATCGAAAAATACAAAGTTGAAATCTACGTTACTAACACGTAAACCGTTTCCATATATTTAGGCTATTTTGTAACTAAAAGTTCGTTGGAAACTTCATTGAAATATAAAAATAGCTTTTAGTTAGATTTCAGTAAAATATGTAACTATGCTTTTAATCAATAAATTATTAGATGCTACTAAGATAAGATAAATTACCGTCTGCTTCTATCCATAGCTACACATTCTGTATATAACGATAAACGAAACTTAATAAACGAAATTACAAATAAAAAAATGTATACTTTATGTCTTTTAAACTAACTACATTGCTTTTATTTTGATATATTGCGGAAGTAATTGTTTTATGTACGCAATTAACTTCTAAATTTCTGGATTTATTTGTCTTCATTTAATTGAATGTTCTTATATTGGATTTACAATTTCTATTTGTATTTTTTTAAGACACTCTATCCTTCATTCAAATTTTAACAAATGCAAAAATATAAAATTTCAAGAGAAAAACTTATACAAATATGTATCATATGCTTTAACCCTTTATTCATCATTATACATGCCCCAGAAACTTACAATTGCCATTAAACAAACTCGAATATTTCACGCACGTGTAGTCACTCTACAATTCATCTTTTATATCGCTATTAATAGCGTGCAAAAATAAAGAACAGAGCTTATTTAGAGACTGGGTTTGTTAAATTCTATCCCTCGAACTCGTATTCATTTAACCATTAAGAAAAATTATAACGAAGTAAAACGATAGCTTTTTTGAAGGTCGCGTATCCATGTAGTTGTTTGTTTTAATGACGCACGTTTGAACTGTTTTAGATTACAGTCCCTGGACAAATTATTAGACGCACTGTATTTTTTTTTTAGTAATTTTATGTTACTTAAGAGTTTTTATGCAATAATGGTATATTTAAACTACAATATTATTGATTTTTATTTAAAAGAATTGTTGTACACTGCATATTTGTATTTATTTTAAGATAATTATGATTAAGATTCATTTATATTAATTATTTATTATAAAATTATTTATGTGTGGAATCATCATCCTCAAGTGCAGGAGACAGTACAGTCTTGCATTGATAGCATGCCGCGCAGAATTAAAGCTTTGATAGCGGCTAAAGGTGGCTCAACTAAATATTGACTTTTTCTAACATTAATTTCACTTTTCTTTAAAACTTAATAAACTTATGGTTTTCTAAATTAATGCTGTTTTATTTATGTCAAATAAATTGGTAATTGATTGGATATTATAAAAATAAAAAACAAATCAATTTAAAATAATGAGACGGTAATAATGAGACGGTTTAAAATAATGACACCCGGTAATTAATATTTTACATGAAATCTTGCAGTGCGTCTAATAATTGGTCCAGGGACTGTATAAGCGCTTAGTAAGTTTAGAATGTTGTAGTATATTTTAGTTACTGATATCTTATCTAAAAAAAAACTAATGGCACGTAATTAGTTTATTGAAATGTGTTGTTCAAAATATAAGCAAACAGTTTTGTAAATATAATGATGATTTCAACAATAAATTGTACCAAAACTCTTAATTTTTAGTAGAAATACTACTACCATATTTATTTAAATAATCCATGTGAACCTTGAAGTATATCAGCAGTAACAGAGGCTAGTATTTAAATGATTAACTTAAATTTATTAAGTAGAAGAGAATAAAAACACGAAATTTCGCCTCTTAAATACTTAATAGTTATTCTAACGGGTTTAAAACTAAACAAAGCTTTTTTTTAATTTCAATTAATTTAAACCACTAATTTCATTTGTCAAACATTTAAAAAAACATACATCAAATAAACGATTCTGGATTATAATCGAGTTGTGCTTGGACTTAGTACTTTGGGTTCAAATCCATCTCTGGTATAGATGTTTCCATGCACCGTTTGGATTTGGCTTTAAACAATAGTCTTGTGTCTAATTAGTCTATGTGTTAAAAAAAAACTTATTGCTTTTAAATAAACCAATCCAAACACTAACCCTCACAAACTCATTTATTTTCCTACGATTCAATCATTTCAAACAACAAAGGCTTATATCAGCAAGAAGAATTTCTCTATACCCTTCTTCTATCATTAAAAATAGAAAAGGAGAAGTCTGTATAGAAATCCGTCTGTTAGTTCTTTTTACCTTCTAATAGTAACCTTTTAATAATAGTCCTTCTTAATACCGAAAGATCCCCCGTTTCGGGCCCGGGCACTGCCGAAATAACTACCAACCTATTAACGGTCTGTGCAGCCCAAAAGTCCAACTAGTAATACCCCGTGTAGAGGGAGCGCACGTTAAATATGCTCCAAAGTTCCTATGTCGCCTTTAAAAATTACGTTGGGTGTCGACTCGTCACTTTACTTTGGCTCTAAACTATAATGCCCGTCGTCAATAGCCCTCGTGTGGCTCTAGTGTGTCGAAAATTCAACCCAAACCTCCCTCTAATGGTCCTGAGGCCTTTTTATCTGTTTAACAATTCAATTTGAAAAACAGCGACCTCTTTCCACTGCATCGGGTCAAGCAACTCCAATCCTCCCTCACACCGACCTCTAAAAAATTCTCGTCTGCCACTTCAATTCTGATCGTTCCAAATCTTTGTTATCTATAATCTTCGCGCCTTTTTGGAATGCTGTCCTCGAATTGACCTGCCTCCTACGTTTTTTCAGTAGTAAGTGTTGGTGTAAATATAATTTCCTCTTTAGATTATTTTAGAAATGGAGTTGAGGAAGAATCCATTGGGAAACATAATTTTTCACGCCAAATTACTCCGGCTGTATTGAATGTTCTTAAAGACGTTTTTTTTTTTATATGATAAATGTAGTTGGCTAAAAGGACTCTATAATTCGACTTTTCGAAATTGTTTCGAATATTTTGTAAAATTGTTCATTGATTTTTAGCCTACTTTTTCTTTTTTAATTCGAAAGAATTAAAAAAAATGAAAAAGTAGGTATTGACATGCGGTCGATGTCCGTCTGTCTGTCTGTCTGTCTGTCCGTACCCCCCTTCCAAAATCGGTTCTATCCATCGGATCTTAAAAATTCTTTTTTGTTAGAAAGCTATGACCTCAGATACCCAACTTTCATACTTTTTGTCCGTCTGTCTGTACGTCCGGACGGACATAAATCTACTATCTGTCGGCGAATTTCCCATTGAATTAGCATTGAAATTCAATTTTGAGTCATTTAAATCACTGTTGCCAAATCAACAATGGCATGAGAAACTTTATTTATTTAAACATATTTGAAGCAAAATAATATTTTCATGAATCAGTTTGGAATGACGTCATAAAAATGTAGTACAATTTGATTCTTTGATTATTCATTATTTATCTACCAAGAAAGCGGCAAGGCATACTTTTGCATGCAATTATGCTTAGTTGTAATTTACATTTCTTATTTTTTATTGCAGTTCGGAGTAGTTTCATTACTTTTGTTATTAATAAATATTTAATTATTCTTCGAACTACAAATAAATCACGAGCAGATGATAAATAATATTTAATTAATTTGCGAAAGAATATTAAGGAAAATAGTTGATTTTGGCTTTTAGAAGTTTAAATTATAGCTGGGTGCTGTGTTTCGATTTTTTTTTTCTAATGTGTATAAATCTAGTGTAGAAACGGCTGTTGATGATATTTACTTTAGGAACCTAGTTTTTTTTCCCGATTAGAACTTCAGTAAGTATTTAAGTAACAGGAAAGTAGGCTATTTTAGTTCTTTATGAACTTCTTGTTTAAAGTATTCGAACCAATTTTGGAGAGTGGAATTATGGAGCTGTAAGCTAGCTACATTTGTCATATGAAAAAAAAAACATTTTCAAAATATTCAATGCAGCTGGAGTATAATTTGGCTGAATTTTTTTTTGCACGTTTTAATACGATAAAGTTAAACTATCTCCACGTCCTTTGAGGATTTCGGTGTGATGGCAAGAAAGCGTTCGTAATCTAGCTAAAACTAATAGTGGCCGGTACTTTGTACCTATTTGTATAAGTCGATATTGAGATGTACCAAGATGGCGTAAGCTTACAAGGAAGCGGTGCATGCTGGGAAGTATCACTGTGGTTAACCAATACGGTACAAATGCTCCTCCACGGAAGCGGTGCATGTCATGTAATATCAAAGTCTGGTATAGCTCTATTGGGTGAGTTTAGTTTCGAAAATAGATTTCAGTCACCTATGTGTAATCAAACTATGATCATCGCCTAGGCCTGCAGGGCCCGGGCCTTGGACCCATTGTTTTAGAGGGCCCTAAAATTGGCTTTAAACCTATAATTTTTGCCTCACACCTAACAATTTCGTATAATTTTACGGACAACATATTGAAGTATTATTAGCCTACTTTTCTTTTTTTAATTCGAAAGAATTAAAAAAATGAAAAAGTAGGTATTGACATGCGGTCGATGTCCGTCTGTCTGTCTGTCCGTACCCCCCTTCCAAAATCGGTTCTATCCATCGGATCTTAAAAATTCTTTTTTTGTTAGAAAGCTATGACCTCAGATACCCAACTTTCATACTTTTTGTCCGTCTGTCTGTACGTCCGGACGGACATAAATCTACTATCTGTCGGCGAATTTCCCATTGAATTAGCATTGAAATTCAATTTTGAGTCATTTAAATCACTGTTGCCAAATCAACAATGGCATGAGAAACTTTATTTATTTAAACATATTTGAAGCAAAATAATATTTTCATGAATCAGTTTGGAATGACGTCATAAAATGTAGAACAATTTGATTCTTTGATTATTCATTAATTATCTACCAAGAAAGCGGCAAGGCATACTTTTGCATGCAATTATGCTTAGTTTTAATTTATATTTCTTATTTTTTATTGCAGTTCGGAGTAGTTTCATTACTTTTGTTATTAATAAATATTTAATTATTCTTCGAACTACAAATAAATCACGAGCAGATGATAAATAATATTTAATTAATTTGCGCAAGAATATTAAGGAAAATAGTTGATTTTGGCTTTTAGAAGTTTAAATTATAGCTGGGTGCTGTGTTTCGATTTTTTTTTCTAATGTGTATAAATCTAGTGTAGAAACGGCTGTTGATGATATTTACTTTAGGAACCTAGTTTTTTTCCCGATTAGAACTTCAGTAAGTATTTAAGTAACAGGAAAGTAGGCTATTTTAGTTCTTTATGAACTTCTTGTTTAAAGTATTCGAACCAATTTTGGAGAGTGGAATTATGGAGCTGTAAGCTAGCTACATTTGTCATATGAAAAAAAAAAACATTTTCAAAAATATTCAATGCAGCTGGAGTATAATTTGGCTGAAATTTTTTTTGCACGTTTTAATACGATAAAGTTAAACTATCTCCACGTCCTTTGAGGATTTCGGTGTGATGGCAAGAAAGCGTTCGTAATCTAGCTAAAACTAATAGTGGCCGGTACTTTGTACCTATTTGTATAAGTCGATATTGAGATGTACCAAGATGGCGTAAGCTTACAAGGAAGCGGTGCATGCTGGAAGTATCACTGTGGTTAACCAATACGGTACAAATGCTCCTCCACGGAAGCGGTGCATGTCATGTAATATCAAAGTCTGGTATAGCTCTATTGGGTGAGTTTAGTTTCGAAAATACGATTTCAGTCACCTATGTGTAATCAAACTATGATCATCGCCTAGGCCTGCAGGGCCCGGGCCTTGGACCCATTATTTTAGAGGGCCCTAAAATTGGCTTTAAACCTATAATTTTTGCCTCACACCTAACAATTTCGTATAATTTTACGGACAACATATTGAAGTATTATTAGCCTACTTTTCTTTTTTTAATTCGAAAGAATTAAAAAATGAAAAAGTAGGTATTGACATGCGGTCGATGTCCGTCTGTCTGTCTGTCCGTACCCCCCTTCCAAAATCGGTTCTAATCATCGGATCTTAAAAATTCTTTTTTTGTTAGAAAGCTATGACCTCAGATACCCAACTTTCATACTTTTTGTCCGTCTGTCTGTACGTCCGGACGGACATAAATCTACTATCTGTCGGCGAATTTCCCATTGAATTAGCATTGAAATTCAATTTTGAGTCATTTAAATCACTGTAGGTATTGAAATGCGGTTGATGTCCATCTGTCTGTCTGTCCATCTGTCTGTCTGTTCGTATGTCTGTCTGTTCGTATGTCTGTCCGTCTGTCTGTCCGTCTGTCTGTCCGTCTGTCTGTCCGCCTGTCTGTCCGTTTGTCTGTCTGTCTGTACCCCCCTTCCAAAATCGGTTCTAATCATCGGATCTTAAAAATTCTTTTTTTTGTTAGAAAGCTATGACCTCAGATACCCAACTTTCATACTTTTTGTCCGTCTGTCTGTACGTCCGGACGGACATAAATCTACTATCTGTCGGCGAATTTCCCATTGAATTAGCATTGAAATTCAATTTTGAGTCATTTAAATCACTGTTGCCAAATCAACAATGGCATGAGAAACTTTATTTATTTAAACATATTTGAAGCAAAATAATATTTTCATGAATCAGTTTGGAATGACGTCATAAAATGTAGAACAATTTGATTCTTTGATTATTCATTAATTATCTACCAAGAAAGCGGCAAGGCATACTTTTGCATGCAATTATGCTTAGTTTTAATTTATATTTCTTATTTTTTATTGCAGTTCGGAGTAGTTTCATTACTTTTGTTATTAATAAATATTTAATTATTCTTCGAACTACAAATAAATCACGAGCAGATGATAAATAATATTTAATTAATTTGCGCAAGAATATTAAGGAAAATAGTTGATTTTGGCTTTTAGAAGTTTAAATTATAGCTGGGTGCTGTGTTTCGATTTTTTTTTTCTAATGTGTATAAATCTAGTGTAGAAACGGCTGTTGATGATATTTACTTTAGGAACCTAGTTTTTTTCCCGATTAGAACTTCAGTAAGTATTTAAGTAACAGGAAAGTAGGCTATTTTAGTTCTTTATGAACTTCTTGTTATTTTTGCTTTTCAATAAAATTAAGCATTGATATTAAATTTGAGGAGTGAGTTTACTTTGTTTTTTTTTTCAACTATATTTTTTTGTTAAAATATCAGTCGGAAAAGGGCCCCTAAAAGAATCCAGGCCTTGGGCTCTAACCTGTCATGGTCAGGCCCTGAATCAAACCATTACCCAAAGGGCAACGGCTTTTTACATTACCCTCCAAACCTCCCCCTCAATACCCAACCTTGCGTGGCTCATACAACGGATCAATCCCAAAAACACGCTTCTATATATCCATTAATATCGACCCCTTCCTTCGCAATGCGAGTGGCGATGGTCTCAAACAATTGACCACCAAAAGATAAGTATCTTCAACTCGGACAGAATGACCAGCGGCTATTTATTCTTCAGCCCGTCACGGATGTTTAGCTTTTCAAAAAGAATCTTTTAGTGGAATGGTTGTGTTGAGTGTTTTGAATCGTTTATTTTGTATGTTTATGCAAGAGAGGCTTGGAAAGAGGTATGCAAAAGTTTGGTATTAAGGTAGGCTGAGCATTGGTACACATGACTATACTGCCGTCGGCTGGTAAACTGCAGCAACTAGCCTTATGACATCGACCATTGTGTCAAAACCTCAACTACTGTAACCTATAGTAAAACATACTAAAAAAACTACTTATGTCAAAGTAGAAATGGTCTAATCCATTGTTGTGGTTACTGCAGTATACTAGCTAATCTTTCCCCAAGTCACGGGCACCAAAACCAGGTACACTTTTTTATCCAACAGAATATATTTAACGAGCGACATCGTACGATGCGCCAGACAAACTACAAATATATTTAATGGGCACCAGTCCCATATACACTAGTTTCGCCAACAGATTTTAAGCCTAAACAATTTTTTTTTCAAATCGACGATTAAATTGCAAACATATTGAGTTTTTTAGATAGGCAAGCAAGATGGGATAGTTCATAGATTTTGTGTTTTCATGTATGGTTAGAAAGGGTGTATATAGTTCTTGAAACGAGAATTGTAAAAATAGTTTTAATTTTGGAACTGGGGAATGATAGTTTACCACATGACCCTAAATGACCACAATTTTGTATAAATCAACAAGTAGCATTCTTAAGGCCTTATCACACGAGAGCTCATTCGTTCAGCGACGTCCGTATACGCCATATCAAAAACTGGGTTTTGGAGCAGTTTTAGCTCGATGAGCATTTTCGAGTCGACTCGAAAAAATCCGGCTCATATTTGCTGTTTGAACGGCTGCTCCAATCAGAACGAAGTTCAGTCGTGACGTCATGGCCGCGCCTCCCCCTCCTCCAATACCGCGATAATACTGCTTTTAATTTGTGATGTCACGCATGACGTAGCTGTTCTCTTGTGACGTTTTTGCTGTCCCAAAAAGTTGTTCGACGAGCGACGTTCGTACCGTCTGATAAGGGCTTTAATTTTATTTTCTACAATCATTCTTCCACAAACCGAATTAAACGTGTATAAAATAACAC
Source organism: Oedothorax gibbosus (assembly GCA_019343175.1). Taxonomy (NCBI): domain Eukaryota; kingdom Metazoa; phylum Arthropoda; class Arachnida; order Araneae; family Linyphiidae; genus Oedothorax; species Oedothorax gibbosus. Next base: position 8,431,227 of record CM033278.1, read on the forward strand.
CGAAACCTTTTCAGCATTTAAATTGCTTCTTTAAACTGTTTTTTAACTTAAATGTTGTAAACAAATTAAAGTTTATTGGGGAAATGTAAACTAATTTTTTGTTCTTGGTCAGTTGTATTCATTTCTTTATTGGTCGAGGGATGTCAATGAACAAATTTCCTTTTTTATTTAACATGGAACTGACCTGAAAATGAGAGATTTGAGGGCAAATTTTATTACGCGCTGTATTATAAAACTGGTATCTAGTTCAGAAAGCGTGCTTTAGGAGCTTTTTTATTAATAAAATGGCTCCAAAACGAAGACATTAACGTGTTCCAGAAATTCTTTTAACTTTAGTTACTAACTTTGTCTGGAACAAAATGCATTATATGTAGTGTATAAGTTTCGTATTATATATTAGAAAATGTTAAGTTCTCTGGTGTGACAATAGCCCTCGTGTAGCTCTAGTAAGACGATAATTCAACTAGACTCTCTGACATAACAAGATTGCTATAATAAAGCAATTTTCTTACAAGTATAGTTCATTTGTTGGGACAGCCTCTTAATTCGAGAATAATCATTATTAAGGTAATAGTACATAATGACAATGAAATTATAAAATATTCAAGACTAAGTAATGTTAAATAACTTTTAATACAATCTATAAAACTTCAAAATAATCAACTGAAAATTCGTGAATTTTTTTATAAAACACTGCTACTGCAAATGATCTATACATTTAATTATGTCTTTAAAATAAACAATTAGAAAAATATTTCCGAAGTCATTTTTACGCAAATTTAAAAATGCTTTGAAACGTCTTTCTAAAGTGTAGAAGTTCTTTTTCCAAATCCTGTTAATATGACTCATAAATTACCCAATAAGCCTCTGACACACTAGTATTTTCCCAATTAAATCTCACTGGACAAATGATAGTTCTACGTATTTCTAATAAGTGCTCATTGATCTTAATTTGTCGTATCATTACCCAGAAGAAGAGTTATCTTATGAATTTATGAAATAAAACGTCTGCAACTAAAAATGATGTTTATTTTAATGGGGTTGTTTCACGTCGTGGATGGCAACAGCCCCAACGGTTTGTTTACATTTGTTGTCTGGAATTCTTTTTGTTTTGGTATTCGAAAATGAGTCTTCTAAGCATATTTTTTTATTAAATGTTTTTAAATACCAATTTCTTGCTGTGCTGTTGGTTGTTCACAACATTTGTTAAAGAAAGCTTGCATAGAAAGAAAAGTTTCTTTTCATCCATGACGGTCATTTTGAGAGTGAAATCGAAGCAACCAATGAAATCGCAGTGCAAAGAAAAATGAAAACAAGAGCGTTACATCATCTGAAACTTTACCACTGTAAGAATTATCATTGACTTGTACAAGCGTTGTACTTTTTGTGAGTTTGCATTTTTAACTTTGAAAGTTTTTGAATTCAAAATCAATATATAAGCGGTTACATTCAATAGACATGTTTTAGTTCTTGAGTGGCAACTGAAATTCTGAATGAAAACGATTTTTTCAATCAAGCCTCGATTGGTGAATCAATGTCACTTGAGAACAGAGTACCAATCGGAAGGAAGTTAAGGAATAAAAGCTGGAATAAAATGCGTATTAATAAATATCATAGTTTCTTTTCATAAAGTTATGATAGGAAAATACAGTTTATAGAGTTCACGAATTTCAGAAAATTGGCACCGGGATCCCAAGTAGCCCAGTTGTTAGAGTGTGGGCCTTCAGACCTGGGATCCCAGAAGATATAAAATACAGTTTTCCCCATTCTATAATGTGCAATCACTCCTACAAAAAATATTCTTAATGTCTAATATTAAATGCGTCGCAATAGTTTCGACAGCGTATTTGTTGATCAAAATTACGAGATCCAACGCCAATAGTACAAGTATAGCTCTAGTACGACGTTGTCCAACCAAAACAATATTTAACCATGAATGAGAGGTACAACAGACAACTAGAACGGGCACATCTACGGTGACGTCACAACTACGTGTAACGTTGTCTTATACCCCACAAACAAACCCTTTCCGGCATTTAATTCGTTCAGATTGGAAAGGACACACCTATTGTGACGTCACAGTTGCGTCAAACATTATCTTCTATACCACAAACCTTGACTGTGGTTCTAAAATACGACGCCCGTCGCCAATAGCCCTCGTGTAGCTCTAGTGCGACGATAATTCAAACTAAAACTATACCACAAACATACCATGCTCCTTTCTGCTTGAATTCTTCAATATGGTGGTAAATTTGAGTACATTGTCGAAATAGTTCTGAGCTCATGAGTCACCTGCATGTGTTTCTTGTTATCTATACGCTGTAAAAAAAATGACAACTAAATTCTATTAAAATATATCTCTAACTATAAAACCTCATTATGCGTATAGAGTCCAACCTTAACGAAGCCAACCATCGCCTATCATATCTTAAAGTGATTTCACTATCACCATGTTTACAAGCACATGAGAAATCCCAACATCTACCTTCTGTTGCACCACTCCATTGGATGCCCAATTTGGCATCGTGGGAGTTAAAGTGAATCGGCCCTAGTAGGAAAACATCCAAGGCTTGGGAGGATTTCCCTAGAAACACCTCTGTATATCATTAATCTGTGTGGAGAATGGCGCTTAGGGGAATCTTCTTATGTACATTATAAGGGCATCGGTCGTTTTTCTACTTTTATGCTGATGATTCAGTGAAAATGAAGAATGTCGTTAACCCCTTCCCATTTCCGTAGCTAGATTGAAATTCTTCTCGGAGTGTGTATATTTTCAAAATGGCCTCTTTTTAATGGGCTCGATCATTGTCAGGTTTCCCATCCACCTCTTCATTTCCTGCATTTTTTTGATAGCATGAAATTGATTACTTTCATTGTTTTCTATTCCGTGATTCGTGTTGGGATTATTAAGAAGAGGTGTTCGTAGACACTCAGAACAAAACGTGTGTTACTACAACACAAGTATTGTGTAAAAATTGAAACATTACAATATTGCGTTTTTAATACAAGAATTGTATTGATGACATCCGAACACAACTATGTGTAGTTCCAACCCACTGTCGATCGCGAGAGGAGAAGATTTTATATTTTTGAGCTTTAGTATTGCTATATTTATCCGAAACATTAAAGAACAGATTCTGAACTCCATTTCGGAAAAATATATGCGTTCTGCGCTTTCAACACACTCTGTGCTAACCATGCATTATTATTTGGTTGCAACACAATTTTTGTGCTAACCATTCATTATTATTTGGTCGCAACACAATTTCTGTGCTAACCATGCATTATTATTGGGTTGCAACACAATTTCTGTGCTAACCATGCATTATTATTGGGTTGCAACACAATTTCTGTGCTAACCATTCTTTATTATTTGGTCGCAACACAATTTCTGTGCTAACCATGCATTATTATTTGGTCGCAACACAATTTTTGTATTGTTTCAAAACAACTTGTAAAAAATGGGGGGGGGGGAAATTTTATTGAAATCAACACAAGATTTTTCTGAGTGTAGAAGTAATTGTGTTGGACTTCCATCGAAGTTGGAAAGTTCGGGTCACTTCCAACTTCGCTAAAAACCTTATATGGAAGCTTTTATCTATAAACGATTTTGATGTCACGTTATAAAAAGCGGTACTTAATGGTTATATATATTTAACAAAGCTAAATACACTTTACGCAATATCATACTAAAATCTATTTCAAATAAACTAAAAACCAACAAACCTAGCATGAATCCGTTCATTTCAATATACCTATTCTGGAATTAACCGTCCGGGTCACGACTCAGCCGTTTCGTTGATCCAGGTTCCCACCCGCCCCCATCAAAGTTGCTGAACCGAATACAAAAAACAATTGAACTTATTGTTGTTTACTCGTGTTTGAAGAGGTATGGGGTATTCTCGCTTGTCATAAGATAGCAGCTTATCTTTGTTTTATTTTAGCATCTTTTGGTATAAATAGAGATGGTAGATGTCTTATGTTATAACGTGTACATGTGTAATTCTATCTTTTTTTGAATAATAATTTTTAAAACTTACTAAGTGAATTTGTTTGTGAAATCGTTGTGTTGTTTACTCGTGTTTGAAGGAAAGGGTGTATCATCTTTTGACATAAGATACCACCTTATCTTCGTTTTATTTTAGCATCTCTTAGTATAAATAGAGATCGTAGATGTCTTATGTTATCAGTCATGGAGCAAAACAACTGATGGTTGATTTAGAAGCCTTAATCCTTTAAGAATAACATGCCAATTTAAATTCGATTTCTTAATCGTCTAGTAAGTTTTTAATTGAACTTAAAATCAGTGTTGTAGGAGTAACTCTAAAACCCAGGGACATTACATATTCATAAAATTACATAAAACTATTGATGGTAGGAAAACATTATATACATTTTCGGAAATTACAGAAACTAATTAACTATAAATAGTTCCACTAAAAAGGATTATTTATTTAAAAAGGCTTTTTTATGATGTTAAAAGTTGTAAAAGCATGTAGGGACAGGGTGAGGGAGTGACAAATCGGGTATTTAACCGAAATTTTCTGTAAGTAAATTATAATTATTCGATATTTTTTCAGTGGGACAAGTTAGGTTGTGGGTCAGTTTAAACTAATCAATCACAAGCATGCATATATAATTTGAAAATTAAGAGCAAGTTATCCGGGGCATCGATTTGTCCCTTTTACAGAGAATGACCCCTATACATTATTTTAACAATGTACAGTGATTTTTGAAACATATAATATAGTCTAAGATTTATATATACAAAAAGTACTAATTTTCTTATTTTCTACATTTAAGCTTTTTTTTTCATTCATTATTCTTTATCCAGAATTTAGTTATTCAGTCGCTTAACTCTAAAAAACGCCAAATGTGGATGTGAAATCATTAGAAATTAAACTCAAATTAAAACAAAGTTCAAAGTTGTTACAATTGTTTTTTTTCCTTTTTTTTAGTGTGTGGGGAGGAAGTGTATTTTAGATTGCATGTGGGTTTGTTTCCGGATGGGGTTTGTAAAAACTATCAGCCCACGTGATCACGCTTCTTGAATGAACTATATCTTTGAAAGATCAGCTCACACCGCAGTTTGCAGGGCTGCCATGATTTGGCGACCATTTGAAGTTTGGCTATGTTAATAATTAATTCAGATATCTAAGTTGTAAATTTTCAAACAAAAATAATAAGCTACTTTACAGCTACAAAAAAAATGTAGAAATTTAAATCTTTGCTTTATACAAAGTATTCTTTCTAGTAATTGAATATTTCTTCTTAACAGTCAATTACTTTATTCTTAATAGCATTCACGATTGATGATCAAACGAATTTTTAGGAAACTTCAATATCAAATAATAATAATAAAAAATTTAAAATTTTAATTTTCATAACCCAGCAACGAACCAAAACCCAGTAACCAACCAACGCAACTAAGTTTATTATTACATGAATCATCCAAATTCCAAAACAAATATATATACAACGCATTACTTTCTGAAAAAACTAACGATTTGACGTCATTCGAACCTTTTACTTTTCTTCATTCTGTAAATAATATGAAAAAAATAGTATTACCCCATTGTTGACTCTGCTTTTATTGCAATATGTTAGAAATTCGGCAAAACAATGAGGTAGCGTAAAATAACAACATGATTGTCAATCAAATAATTTCGCAATCAAGACATTCTGTATTGCATGCATCACAAAGATCTGATGTGTATTCGTTGCATTTCGTTGCTTTTCTGAACTGTTTTAAAACATACGGGTTTTTTTTATGTTTAAAGAAGTAAAAATAATTGCAGGCACCACTTAGTAGATAGGTGAAATAATATCGGTGATTCATTATTATTATTTTGCTAGGTCTGAAATTCATCTTTTATAATGTATACAGTCCCTGGACAAATTATTAGACACACTGCAAGATTTCATGTATTAATCAATGCTGAACAAAATACCTTTAGAAGGACATTTGTGTTCCTAAACTTCAGCTATTAAATAGAAAATACTATCTGCTATACTTAATACATATATCGACATCTTGTTTAATGATATGGTATTCTTTGGTATGTTTTCATCATTACTAAAAAAAATACAGTGCGTCAAATAATTTGTCCAGGGACTGTATGTTTTTATAATTGTTTGCAATAAGTAATTGAATGGCAAAACTGTAATTTTTTTTAATTGATAAATATTTTTAAATATATGGAATAAATTTGTAACCAAATATATTGCAGCTAAATTAGAGTATTTGCACCCAAACTTTTTCTTTTTATGATACCATTCAATCGATTTTATTTATTGGTACATTTTGAAAGATAAAATCAAAAAATAATTTGTAAAAGGTAATTCAAAGCATAGCTTTCGAATCGAGTGCTTAAATTTATATTTTAATATTAAGAAAACTACCAAGCAATATTTTTTTAATGTATAAACGACTGTCGAGGTACGTTAACCTTCTTTTGCCACAACAAAGTCACACGTTGTTATCGTCTGTAAAACAACACCATTTACTCATCCAACAAGCAATCATTTAGAGAAAAAAAATCTTTATCTCCCCCCTTTTTCAAACCGCTTTTGTCAACAATCAAGCCAAATCCGGTGCCATTTCCGGTACCGACAATCGAGAAAAGCTTCGAATCCGAGAAAAGCTTCGACATGTCACTGAACAACATCGAAGCCTCTCTTTCAAATCTAATGTTTAAATTTAACTTTATAGTAAAAAAATAAACAATCAATAAAATAAATTAATATTTTTTTAAATCTTAAAATGACAGTTGAGATACTTTATACCTCCTTTTTGCCACAATAGAGCTTCCCATTGTTATCTACTGTAAAACAAGACTACAATGCTCAAAACAATAGGGGAGCACTTTGCCCTACTTTTATTAACCCTTTCAGTTCCAACTTTTTATTTTTTATTCTGAAAATCTAAAATTTGTGAAATTGATTCATTATGCATCCAGAATCTAATGGTAAAAAACAGGGGGATCTTAATTTTTTTTACTAAAATTTAAGGGGGGGGGGGATTGGAATCATAAATTTTGAATTAATTATAACAATATTTTTTTCAAAACTTTTATTTGTAAAAAAAAGGTCAAATCAATTTTTAAACATCTAAGAATGTAAGCGTGAAGAATTTAGAGTCAATTTGTTTCATAACATTTTTTGGGAGTGAATTTTATTTTACCATGTTTTTTATTTTCATTAAATTAAAACAAGCCTTATTTAATTCTTCAAAAGACATGATTCTTCCATCAAACGATAAATAAATGCGAACTCAACTTACTGAGGAAAACAAATCACAAGCTGATGATTCCAAATGGAATCATTGGGGGGTGAAAGCGTTTAAACCATGCGCTCCCCTAATTGTTTTGGGCAGTGTATTTTACTCATCTAAAAAGAGAAAAAATTTCTTCATCTCTCATTACTCAATTAATATTAAAAATCTAAAATCTTTTTTAAAAATATTAATTTAATCTTAAAATGACAGTTGAGATACTTTAACTTTGTTTTGCCACAATAGAGCCTCCCATTGTTATCTACTGTAAAACAATACTATTTTACTCATCTAAAAAGAGAAAAAAAATTCTTCATCTCTCATCACTCAAACCACTTCCGTCAACAAACAAGCCAATACCGGCGCCATTTGGCGACCAAAAAACATCAACACCCTAGAAAAGCTTCAACATGAAAAACTCCCGTTGCATCTTCCATCCGAAATTGCGGCAACCTCTTCTATCGCATCCTCAACTGTCAAATAAGTCCCATTCTTGGGTTGAGCCTCTTTTCCTGCAGTTGCGATATAGCTGCTGCAGCTGAATAGCTTTGGAAGCTGAATAGCGTTGGAAGACATTGTGAAGTAGGCATTGGTGTGTGCACAGGATGTTATTTGTGATGTTTTCGGGAAAAGGCTGTTGAAATTGCGTGATGAGAAAATGTGGACTGGAATTTTATGTTTGAAGACTGTGATGAGATGGTTTATCTGAAGTTGGTGGAGTTTTTGAAGACGTTTTTAGTATTGATGTGTAGATAGGTTTATTCCTGGTGTTTTTTGGATAAATTCTGATGTTATTAGTGACTGACTAGTGTATTAAAAAAAGTGTTTGACTAATATTTGTAACTGAAGCCTGTGATGGGTTGGTGACTGTGTTTATGTAAAGTTGGTGGAGTTTGATGACGTTTTTAGTATCCTTGTGTGGATGGATTAATTCCCGGTGTTTTCGGATAAATTCTGTTGTTATTAGTGACTGAATGGTACAATAACAAAAAGCTACGATTAGTATTTGTGTTGAAGACGGTGATGAGTTGGTGACTATGTTTATCTGAAGTTGGTGGAGTTTGAAGACAATTTTAGTATTGGTGAGTGAATGGGTTTGATGTTTTTGGATAAACCCTGATGTTATTTTTAAATGACTGGTGAAATTCGCAATAAGAAAATGTGTGATGACGCGATAGGATATGGTGCTTATATTTTACCCTATAGAGTTGATGAGAGGACATTGCTGTTCCCCCAATATGTTATTTGAGGTGTTTCCGGAAAACCAGTTGAAATTCGAAAATAAGTAATAAGGTTACTGTGGAATAGGATCAGCTGCTAATATTGACTGCATTTTATTAGTTTTTGAGGCGAAATCGGTATGCGAATGGCTTTGATTTGTGTTTTATTCAAATGTGTGACATCTTAACACACAGTGAAAAATCAGGAAGGAATCTTATTTTATTGTTTTCAACAAACGCAATTATTGACTTATTGCACAATATAATACTTTGAAAGTTGAATGTTTTTAAAGAATGATTTACCTTGGAAAGTTGGCCATATTTTTAAACAGGTGATTTAGTGACTACATCGAAAAGACTTCCTTGAAGAAGTGAAGATAAAATAGTGATTTTATGCATATTTCAACATGAAGTGTGAATTTGGATGTTGAAAGGATTATGAAATGCAATTTGAAAAGACATTCTTCTTTTTCGGTTTTGTTAGACTTGAATTTTTGAAGTTAAACACAGTTTTTTAACAGTTACAGCAGCAGTTACGGCTCGAAAAAGAGTGTTAGTGATTTCATATAATTTCTACGAACATTTCCAAAGTTTGTTTAATAACAATAATATGATCATCATGCGAGGGAACACAAAAAAAATCCATAAAAAATTTAAAATAGTCCTAATTTTAAGTCATTAAAATATTAACTTTTAATATATTTCATTGAAAAACGAAATCGTTTTTTACTACACGTAATTATATAAATTTAAATTAGTATTTAATCTTCCAAAAAAATTACGAAATCTTTTCCCACAGTTATTTCCATATTTTAGAAAATAATTTAATGTATTAAATCTGTTTTTTCGGTCTAAATATAACTACTGAATTTCACCGGTTCTGTTATTATCTCTTAACAGATAACCCTTCGTAAACAATTAGAGAAAATAAACAAATTCAAACGAAACCTTGTCAATCAGCTCCCGATAACCATTTTTGGAACGAAATATTTATATTTTCAAGTAAAGAAATATTTATAGGGTTATTAACGGTCATCAATTTACTTTTCCAAAAAAAATGCATTTTAAACCTCTTATTACTTGGCTTACTTTATATTCCAAGTAATTCAGAGTTTTAATTTTAGTGTTTTGTTTTTAGATTAGAACTTTGGTAAAGCAGCGGACGATCTGCTTTGCTTTAAGATCAAATCTATTATTTTATCTTTTGTTTTCAATTGTTTTTCTCTGTTCTAAGCAAAGGATTGAAACGGATTAAAAGATAAACAAGCTTAAATTCACCACATTATTATCAAATCAGTTTTCTATTACGGATTTCCTTGTTCTTACTTAATAGTAAATATAATAATTCAGTCGCTGAGATTGATGCATAAGGAATTTTAAATAAATTGTTGTTTCAACAACATATTAAAAAAATTCTTTGGATTGAAGCAGATCAAAAAGATAACTTTTAAAACAAAGCTTTTAAGTTAACAAAATTACTATCAAATCAATTTAAATTGCGTATTTCCTTTTTCTTACGAAATAGTAAATATAATTACTCGATCAATGAGTTTGATGCATAAGGAATTTTAAATAAATTATTCTTTCAACAATCTATTTTTTTTAAAAAAATCTCAACAGATTTCATCAAGTCTTGCTGACTCCATAGGCCTTACTTCTAGAAACAAACATCAATTTGAGCTTGTTCAAACGAATTAGTGTCTATCATCGTGTCTTTCTGATAATCAAACAACTTTTCGTGGAAGTGGAAAGTGTTCCTTCCTGGATTTTACTGAGATTGGTGGATAAAGAATTTTAAATACTTATTTCAAACAACTTATTTAAAATATTCTCAAAGGATTTCATCAAACTATTGCTGAATATATACTTCTAGAAAGAACATCAATGTTGAACTTATTCAATGAATTAGTGTCTATCGTTACGCCATTCGGATAAAGTCAAACAACTTTTGATGTGAACAACTTGTGGAAAGTGTTCCTTTTTGGAATAAACTGAGATTGATGAATAAGGAATTTTAAATAAATTTTTTTTTAAAGAACTTATTTAAAAACTTCTCAACGGATTTCACCAAACTATTGCTGAATCCATACTTCTAGAAAGAAACATCAATTTTGAACTTGTTCAAGGAATTAGTGTCTATCGTCCCGTCTTTCGGATAAAGTCAAACAACTTTTGACGCGGAAAGTGCCCCTTTCTGGATTTTATCGATACTGTCCAGGGTTCTAAGTTATTTTTGGAACACTAGAAATCTCCCAGGATACCAGCGGGGGAAGAGGTCCAATTATAGGAAACTAAAGTGCTTGTGTTTCTTTTCACTGAATACTTTTTTAAAACTGGAGAGGAGATTGTAAAGAAATAAACATGTCTTTACCACGATCCTTCACTAAAATTCTTTGCAGTGGGAGTAAATCCCGGGAACAAGGTAAGTTTTTTCTGTCATTTTTTATACTTCTGTGAAATAGGATAACTTTGACTCAAGCTTTGCCTTTACTAAATACTCGTATTTAAATTAAAGCTCTTCACTAAATACTCGTATTTATATTGAAGCTCTTCACTAAATAATCGTATTTAAATTGAAGCTCTTCACTAAATAATCGTATTTTAAATAAGGTTTAATTTTTCTTTCTCTCAGTGGTAGAAAGTAGAATAGTTCGCCGACTCCACTGTGTAAAATATGTTATATTTTACACCGTGGCCTTGACATTAATTTGATTTCAAAATAACAGTATATTAATAAAAATTGCTTTACTGCAAAAAAAATATTTTAATTATAAATGTTTGACGCATGAAAAACTCAAAGGTATGTGGGAATTTTTTTATCCATAAACTCATAAACTTTGATTAAAAACTTTTAAAACTCTCCTGAATTTTTTTTACAAACCTTAGGAACAAAATGGCCATTTTCTCGCAATTGTTGGGTAGCGTAAGTAGTTTTCGAACGATAAAAAAACATCAAAAAAGCTAAAAAAGAATTTCTTTACACTAAAAGAGCCAGAAATCGAATCTTCCTTTTCTTTGTTTTCACATTTTGTCCCGATAACTTTCGCAGTTCGATCCCTCTTCAAAATGGAAGAATGGTGTGATCCGCTCACGCTAGAAATCACGCGAAACAGAAATTAAATGTAATTCTTTTTCAGCGAGAAAGCAAAAAAGATTTACCGTATGCTATTTAGTCCAAAACCTCTGAAGCGAATTCCGGCAATGCAAAATACGAAAGGAGGCTTATTTCTTCCCGCCCTTTTTCTTCAATGTTCTTGAGCTTGTCTTGCTCTTAGGCCGTGTGAAGATTCTCTGTAAACAGAATAAATTAAAGGTAATTGGAGGTAGCGGATGTTTGATGGTGTCTCGATATGCTTGTTGGTTCCCCTGGAAATGATGTACACGGATGTTTGTGTGAACAATCTACTTTTCTATTTTCAGAAAAATGAAATTTCCTAAAGTTAAATTCCACATTCTGTATTCAGAAGTTTTTATACTTATCAATTTGGGGAAAAACACGTTCTTTAGATATTTGGGCAAAGATTTATTGATAAGTTTGCTCTTTTTCTGGACTAAGGTAAAAAAATAACAAGAGTTACGAAAACTTTGTAACTAAAAATATCGATTGGCTAGTTTCAAGGTAACGTATTTTCTTTCCAGCTTTCTAATGGTTGCGTTGGGTGCCGCTCGTCACTTGACTGTGGTTCTAAAATATAACGCTCGTCGCCAATATCCATCGTGTAGCTATAGAGCGACGATAATTCAAACTAAACCAAACTTTCCAGCTTTCATTCCTATTCTTCTTCCGATTGGTGACCTGTTCCCACGTGACATTGATTCACCAATCGAGGCTCTACAAAGAATTTATTTTCATATAGTTTTTATCTTTCCATTCACGATATGAAACATGCCCATTATCAATCCCTGACAAAAAAAAGCCTTACAATTTTTTAACAAAAATACTACTATGTCAAACTGTGAATTTTTTTTAAACACAAGTACTTATCTGTAAGAGTTTTATGTGTTGAAATGTTCCTTACTTTATATAAAAAAAAACTTTTTTTCAATTGGTATCATACGCTGAAGTCAAACCGGAGTAAAGTTTTTTTTGCCTAATACTTTCAGTGTGTTTGTAGTTAATAGTTCTGAAGTATAAGGATAATAATTAAAATTTTATCTTTTCACCAAAGTTCTTTTATAACTTTTTTTAATTTGAAATCAGAAGTTTCTCTTTATTTTTATTTTATTGTTATTTTTTTTGAAACACTTATAACTTTTTTAAAAACCGTTTGAAATATTTCCAAGCAAGGTTTAGGTAGGTCAATCTTATCTCTTATTCCAGATTAAGTTGTATTTAAGGTTATTTATAGTTCAGTGTTCTGAAAGGTTCAATTTGTTCCAGATCTATTTTTCTAAATATTTTCGAAATAGATTTCTCCTCGAAATAGCTTTGCTAATGTAATTAATTTATATTGTAGAAATCAAATGCTGTAATTGCTCTTTAATAAAAAATTAGGCAACTGACATTTAGTTTAACAATTTTCATACGATAAATTACATATGTTTTCACCTTATTTATTTTTAACTTAATAAATGTTAAACAATAGTTTATTTCAATTTATTTATTTTAGATCCAAATTGTTAGTGTCCATAATAATGTAGTTAATAATAACTTTCAAACATTTCATAACTTTATGGAAAAACTAAAGGAAAATTTCTGAGCGAAACAGATGTATAGTTATTATAAAATGTCTATCATCTATAAAATGTCATATCATGATGATCAAAAAGATTTCATAACGTTTAACTTTTTATGAATTTTAAATATTTTACGATCATGCATTTTTCGTAATGCAAATGTTAAGGAATTTTAAAGAGAAATTTATGTTGGATGGAATAATATGAGTTCCGATGAAGTTTTTCCGTTCAACATTACACTTTAGTAAAAAAAAATATAAGTTATTTAAGTTGAAATATTTGGGGGTAAAACTCTGCTGTAGCAATATGTCAGTTCTTAAATTTTGGGACTAATGAAACTTCTACTAAATATAAATTTTTGCATGGTATATAATTTTTTTTAAAAATTCTTTCACAAAATTTATTTAAATTGCGTATAAATTAATTTTAGTATTTTTTTTTACTATAAATACCTATTTTTGTAATTTTTGCTACTAAAGCAAATAAGTTTTTGAAGCTTGTTCCTTATAGCTAAACACGAACTATTTAAAACCACACCATACTGTTTGGTAATCTTAATCTCTATTCTAAATAACAATTGTTCGTTCTTGTTAAAAAATTAGAAATGTTAATAGAAAGAAATGGTGACCATATCTTCTCTTTATTTCTATTAACATTTCAATTAGGCAATCTGCTTCTGCAAAGGAAATGAGGGCTTTCTCTTCTAGCTATGAAGAAATATTTAATTCTGTGTGTTGCGCATCAGAAGCCTTTCACAGAAATCAATTGTTTGTAATAAAAGATTCAGGCGTTTTAGAACAAAATATGTTACCTTGGCAATCTTCTTCGGTCATTCTGAACTCCTAAAAATAACATAAATAATTGTCTTTACCTTTATTTCGAATTCCCGTGTTCAGAAACCGTTAAAGGTCATTTTAAGAAACGTCTTCCAAAACCTTTTTTCTGTCTCACAACACCATCTTTATTTGTGATAGAACAAAATCCAAAAACCGTCATAATATTCTTTTAGTAATAAAAACCGTTCACCGCGTCGTCAATGACAAAACGAGGATAAAAGTGCATTCTATAAATAGATCGAATTCGAATTTTCGTTCTTTTGAAAGAATGAAGAGTTTTTAAAAAATGAAATCGTACGTGGGAATAAATTTGTTCGGTTTCCCCAGGAGGGTTTTGTTAGTGAAACGTTATTATAGGTTTGTGATTAGCGGTGGCTTTGAACTTGGCCAATTTTCCACATTGGCCTAGTTTTGATTTGGCTTTTACGATCCTGTCTCTGTACAGAAAGGCGTGCTGAGTTTTACAATGATGTTGAAACGACTTATATTTAGAAGGTGATCTAAAATATAACTACAAAAATGTTTTTACAATTGGTTCATGTATGATGTAATTTGAAACTAAAGGATGGGAAGTTAAGAAAAAAAAAGTTGATTTGAGGAAAGTCTACTTTCACTCTTTTTTTTTGTAAACAATATTATAAAACCTATTGAAATGCGGTTTTAAAAACTGAAACCAACAATAAACTTTAAATAAAGGTTTTATTTTAATATTTTAATTATTAAAAATTGTATAGTATTTTTATACCCACTTTTAATTTTTTAAAGATTTCTATTTAATTTTCCATTGTTGTTGTACTTGTTTAGATAAACTGTATTTCTATTACTTAATTACTTTTATTATATTAAAACTTCTTGTTATTATTTTTCTATGATACATATGGATGGCGCAAAATACTTACCTTATTTTTAACGCAAAATTCACATCCATATTACACAGAAAAAAATGTTTTGTTGGGAGAACCAAATTTTTTTTGTTGACGTGTTTTGTTGACTAATTTTGTTGACTTAACAATATTTTACTTGTCCCAACAAAGCGAGTATTTTCACCACAACAAAACCCGTTTGGTTGAGGTAAGCTCGGCCTGCTATTGGCTGTTTTTAACTGTGACGTCATGGCCCCTGTCATCAACGGCAATTCGAAGAAAATTAAGGCGCCATTCGGCCATTATCGTAGTGAAAGGATTTGATTGCTATTTTCAAAAGAAACTTGGGGCCGTAGTGAGCCTAGTGGTCAGCGTCTTCGGTCTCGAGATCGGAAGGTCCCGCGATCGAGTCCCGGTACCACTGAAGACCTACCGAGTATATGCGGATTACGTACTCTTTAAATCTGTTGGGTCCGAAAATCCTGTGGTCGGTCATTGCGCATTTTCGGTTTGGCGCATTTTTGGTTGAATCAACAAAATAATTTCAACAAAATAATTTGGTACTGACAACAAAATTGTTGTTGGCGCTATATTGACCAAAAAATTTTGTTGAAACAACAAAATTTTTGTTCTTTCAACAAAATATTTTTTTCTGTGTATGAGTTTAAATTTTAATAAAAATGTTTTTGATTTGGCAGTGCCATGATAGATTTTTTTAATCATTCATTTAAATGTATCGACCTTTTTTTTTAGTTTGTTCACTTAAAGTTTTCTATGGAATTGAATAAACTTTTTTCAGTTAAAAATAGCAGCTGTTGTTGAAATAAGCATACTGACATTTTAATACGAAAAAAAATCCTATTTCATGGACATGTGACTAGAACAAATCTCTCAACATTGAAATTCACTAAAAATGACTGCAATCCCTTGTTTGGCGGGAAATAATTTTTTTTGTTTTTCTAAATGGAATATTTGAGGTCTGAAATGTCCGAAACATGCGAATTCCATTTGCAGTCACGCTATTTTTAAGTAAATCGAATATTTAAATGTTGTATTTGTTTTTTGTAATAGGGAAAAGGGAATATTACAGCCATAAAAATGAAAAGTTGGTTTGTAGTAGAGAAAGAATTTGACTTTTAAATTACTTTCGAACACGGAACTTATTTTTTTCCGAATGGAGGAAAGGAATCCAATTATCCAATCCGGACCACAGACGTTAAAATAAACGAATTTTTAAAGCACTTATTGCTTACCATAAAATATATTTTAATAAAATAAGCATATTTCGTGAGGGTGATGAACAAAAAAAATATATTATACTTAATTTAATGTCTGAAATCCTTAAGCTATTAGTTTATTTAAATTGAAGTTGAATCTAAATTTCTGAATTCTACCTTTTGTGAATATATCAGTATTTTTTTAGTTATCCTAGGTTAAGATTAAGCCATTTCTGCCATAAACGAAAGAACAAACACGCTTAATGCCTAAAATTCTTTAGCTATTAGTTTTTCAAATTAATAGCTAGATCTAAATGTATGTTAATTCTACTTTTTTGTGAATAGATCTTTTTTTTTAGTTATTAGTTATCCTGGGTTGAAATTAAGTCACTTTTCGCAGTTTATGAAAAATTGAAGTATTTTCAACTAACAGCTGCAGCGGTACTCAGTTTGGAATATCTACAGGGCTGGCGCGAATAAAAGTGGCCCCGGCGCAGAGATAGGAATGCATTTAGATGCTTGGCGACAAAAAGTATTGAAGCCGTCTGAAAGCCTTCAAGTCGAAGTAAAAGATTATTCAAGCGTGCAATAACTTCACTTAGCAAACCTGTTTTGGCATTGGTTGGATTGTAATAGCATCACATTAGAGCTACTCATGGACAATTGGCGAGTTCAGATCTTAGTGCGTCTTATATGAAGAGGGGCCCTTATGGCTAATTCCATGTAACTGTAGTGTAAGTCACGATTTAAGAGGAGATTAATGGCTTTTTTAATTTAAAAAATAAATCAAATTAAATACAGTACATTACATTATTATATAAGAAGTATTACCTATAAGAAGTGTAGATCAACTATTCCACAATTTTTTTTTCATTTAATGTTAAAAGTTGTAGTGATAATCACTTTTTACAAACGGGACTTACACCACAGACAGGATAATTTTGCATGGAATTACCCTTATATAAATATTTTGGGTATTGCAATCAATTTATAATATTTTGTATTAACAAAAACAAAAAAAAGTCCGTTTCTTTAGGATAAATAATGTCCCAAATAATCACTAGTGGGAATTTTTTTTGCACAGCTGTGCAAACCTTCAGTTTATATTGCATTCCACCTAGCATGTCAAACCATAGCATAGTTGTCGGAAAATAATTTGCCAAGCTGTTATTTGGGCTTAATATTGAAGCGATCAATAGTTTCAGTTAGCAAACCTGTTTTTGCATTTGTTTTTGACTTGGCAACATTTCTATCTTATTCCTATCTCTATCTTATTCCTACCTCATTTATTCCAGCATCTGAGACCATTTTAATGCTGTTTATGAATCGCTAAATCTATAGGAAGCTTTGCAATACTGAAGTTTGTATTAAATATTATCTACATCTTTGATTCGTGGTCAAGCTTTTCTCGATTCTTATCTGGCCAATTAAAAAGCCCTTTTAACAGATGGGTGCACAAGTTAAACCCAAATACAAGTGGATCTATCGTTTCGACATCAGTGTTTATAAAGGTCAGAGGCACGCGACTAGATCTAGAAATTTTATTTTTAACTTTATGATAGCCACTGACATAGATAAAAAGAAATATATTTTTGAGATAACGATTATGGTGATGTTTAATTAAAACTTGACCCAAGATTTTAAAGCAAACAACCCAAGACAAAAATCTAATTGTTTAGAATATTATATATTTTACTTTGTAAGAGTAACTCTAGAAAAGAAAAGAAAAAAGATCGAGGATTGCTCTTTAAGTTAATTTTTTAAAAAATTCATTTTTAATTAATTACTCATTGTAAAATACTTTATCTTATTAGTTAACCCTTTCAGTCCCAAGAGCAATTTGGCATCATCACTTTAGAATTTTTTTTTCTGATCTTCTATAGCCATTTATGATATCAAAAAGCACATCATTCGATTCTTCAAACTTTTTTCTATTAGAAAACATTTTCTATTAATCCCAATAGATGTCAGCCTTATTATTTTTTTGAATTATGATCAGAAAAAATGATGATGCCAAATGGCATCACTGGGACTGAAAGGGTTAATCTTGTACTTTGTACTCGGGATTATTAACTTTATTATTTTTTTTTTATTCCTTTGTGTTTTATTTAAATTATATACCTTGAAAGTATCAAGTTGAAAACTTTTTGAGTAAAAGGAATAGTCGACATTTATAAGATAACATAATTAGTGCGTATTCGGTTTATTATATTTCATCTTGGGAAGCCTGGTTTCAATCAGATGTATAAGATTTAGCTATTTTTATTAAATGTAATAATTATTATTTTGGCTTTAATCTACTTATAATCCATAACACTGCAACTTTACTATACTTATTATTAACAACACTAATATTTTTAAAGGTTTATTTAATGATAGTAGTACATAATAGATACAAACTTTATTTGCAACTATGATTGTTTAGAAATTTCAAAATATTAAGAATAAAACACCCATTTTAAGTTATTATAATTGTGCAACTAACAATAGGGTATTTGTAGATATTGTGCATCGTAAACCAATATAATTCGTATTACAATTAATGCAATACTTTATTTTGTCAAATGCCCTTTTGACAAAACAATATTTTTGACGAAATAATTAAATATTCCTTAAGCTTTACACATAAACTATTTATGGCGACTTTATTAACCGCATCCATCGTTAAAACCTTTTTTAATCACGTCCCTGCGAAAACTTAACCGCTTCGCTTGATTGCTTCGGCCAACACTTCCGGAGCAGCAGAAGCACGTATTTAAATAGTTGAACTTGGACGCAAACAAAAGGTAGATTGGAGGTCGCCATTTTGGATTAGGAGTCGGCATTCTGTGTTCCATTCTAATTGAATCATTCTTTTTCGTCTAATAAACAGTTGAATCACTTAATGTAAAGAAAAGGGGTTGGAGTAACGAGTTACTTGTAATTGTTACAGTTACTTTTTTTGGGTAACGCCGTTAGGTTTTTCAGAAAGTAACTGTAATTGTAACTTAGTTTCTTACTTACCGCTAAAAGTAACTAAGTAACGAAAAATTTCCGTGACTTTTCCCGCCTCTCTTCACGGATATTTTCGGCATAGTGTTCGACTTAAATTATTTAAAATTTTAACTT
Organism: Oedothorax gibbosus; assembly: GCA_019343175.1. NCBI lineage: Eukaryota > Metazoa > Arthropoda > Arachnida > Araneae > Linyphiidae > Oedothorax > Oedothorax gibbosus. The sequence goes on from CM033278.1 coordinate 8,450,421, forward strand.
TTAACAACGTTAAATTTTCATTCACAACTTTTTCCGATTGTTCCTATTTCTTTAGTATTGGTTCCCTTTGAAAAACGGTAAGATAGCTAAATTTCAATTTTTCTTGTAACTTGAATTTTCAAAAAGTAACTGAGATTACGTACTGTTCGCATAAATTAAATATAACGATAGTTACTTTCATATTAAGAGTGGTAGACTTTTTAATTAATTTTCAAAGTAAACTTTAAAGGTAACTTTCAAATCCCTGTTAAAAAGTAGTTACATTATCAGAAACATTCCCTTATACACTTCTTATTTCACTGAAATATTTTTTTTTTTTTTTTTAAACCAGTAGGTTTGTAACAGAATCTGTCACTCAGCCCGCTTCCACACAACATTTGTTTTCAACAGAAAAAATGTCGCCAAACACAATATTAATTCTATTATAAACCTTTACACGCTAAATTTGACTGGTTTCATTTATTTTATTTCGTAAATTCAATATTTATATCTTCAATAATTATTATCGTTTGCAAAAAATAATTTATATTTCAAATAATAAGTTTGTAATATTCCTCTCTTTTAAATAGAACAAAACATTTCATATCAACCTACGAATCTCTTAGTGAAATATATTTGACGTCCTTTCAAACTGATTGATGTCGCAAAATAAATTTATTTTAATTAATTATTTAAAAGAATTAAAGTTTCTCGGGTGATTGTTGCGAATGGCAATGGTGATTTAATTCTAACAAAAATGGCTTCTTATGTTTTTTAAATGAGCATTAAATTTTGCAGTTTTTTAAATAATTAAAGTACTTCGAATTCGAATTTTTTTCTGAGATTTTCAATGTCTTCTAATTTTGATGCGCTGAATTTTTTGACGTATCTCACTTGCCTGTAGCATGTGTAGTTTGGGCTATGAAGTGGGTGACGGACAGACGGGCTGAACGATTATAATACCTTCCACTTTTTACGTTATAAACGTAGTGTGGAAGCTAAAAGCTTAGTAGAAGATTTTCCAATGGGCTTGACCTTTGTTTTTACAATAAGTTATTCAGTTGATTACTGTAATTGTCAGTCAGTTGTCGTTAGAGGGCGTTGGGGAAGTAATTGGTAGTTGTTGCGTACCTGGTTTTCGAATCGAATAGGTTGTTTTTAACATCCTGCAAGTTTTAAAATGAAATTGGCTTCCGTTGACTGCGAGTTCTTGTGTTACCTTGTTTAGAAAATCATTCGCTACTTTTGTCCCATGGTCCGAAACTAATCTTCCATAATATATGAGCCCCCACTGTCAAGGTGGTCCTAAAATAAGAAATTGAGATTGTGGAAAATTTTATTGCTAAAAAACGCATTGATATATCACCTGGTTTAAACTGTCCAAACCAATATGATCAATCATTTTGTAAATTGTAAAACCGTTCTAAATTCATTCTAAAAAAGGGAAGAAATCTTTTGAAAGTAAAAGTTTTAGCTTGGCATTCTATTTTGACTGGATTCAATTACTATGTTAGAAAAAAAACATAAATAAAAGAATTTTTCAATCATTAATATTAAATACTGAAAAAATAATAATGTATATTTTTTCATATTGCGATGTTCGATACAATAAAATAGAAGTTTTTAATGTCATTTCTTGCAATCTATTTTCCTGAGAACTCTTCTCTTAAAAGAGCAAATGCTATACTTTGCATACATGAGAACTAACTGAGAATTTCAAACGCTCTATTGATATCTTTTGCTGCTGGCTATGTTGCGACTTGTTCATTAAAAGTTAGTGTTAAGTGTTGTAGCGATTGTTAATGCTACGTGTACTTGACATAAGCACGTATTTGAACTCGTTCCTAAGCTTTTTTATTGCTACAAAAAATTACAAGTTGTCAATTCTGTTCTGAAACACTCATTCTTTACTGCACTTTCCCACCGGTTGTAATCACTTGGTGATATACAAAAACAAAAAAATGGTGCAAGTCCTTATTGTAGATGCACGCACTCAATAGTCTACCAATTAAGTAAAAAATACTGGATATATTTTTATTTCAGATCAAAATGGTACAACTCATTGTAGATACTGCCCTTCACCTGCCTAGGGGAGTTAAGTTGCGTGTGTTTTATATGTGTCTCAACTAAACTTAATTTTCATTGTTCAAAAGATGTTAACGAATGATGAATGAAGAATAATTAGTATTCCATAGAAGAATGACAAAAAATATCTAAATAATGATAATTTGAGACATTCATAAATAATAATTATTACATCTCTCTTAAACTTGAAGATTTTTTTAAAAACCAACTCGTATTACTCCTCCAAAAGATTTTGTGGTGGTTTTTTTGGAAGTGCTTGAATTTTTTATGCATTTACCTTACAGTAGTATTTATTGTGTTATGATTCATGCATTAAATTAAATGGATATAAGTTAGTTTTGATGTGTTGTTTCAATGTAAAAAAATATTTCAAAATGACATCAAATAGAATTTTTTTCCTTTAATTTTTTTTTTTTTAAACTTCAAGAGCTAAACTTTTAAAAACATTACATCGAATGCTTATTCAAGTGAAAAAAAATCGTACAACAATTAGCTTTTTTTTTATTAAAAATTATTGCCAGTTGTAGTGAAACCAAATATATTTTGAAATATATTTAGAAATTAGGTAGGAAATAAAACACAGAGTAATGTAATACAAAATTCGAATTTGTGTGTGTGGAAGATCTACTTTGTGGCGCCATCTACTGTCGGAAAGTAATACCTTAAATAAAACAGATTGCTGATATTTTTGAAGTACTTTAATATTTTACTTTTTAAAACCTAAGAACTTATACTTTGTAAATTATTAAAAAAAATTATCTTTTCCAACATATTTTGATTGTTAATTAATTAGATTAGGTATTTTTTTTACTTGTTAATTTTAAGAAAGTTTTGCCCTACACACATTCAAATACAGAAATTCTATATCAATTGCACCAAAAATTATATCGAGTGCTCAATATAATTAAATATAAATTAATATGTGTTCAGATTTTCTACTCCAATTTCTCACATTTCTGCTTCTTAAATTTTCCAGCCGCAATTTCTCTAGTATCTGCTCCAAAGATAAATTTAGCTGTTCCAAAAATTGTTCAAACTGTAGCTAGTAAAATTCACATAACTTAAAAAAAATAATAACGAGGGTGATTTATTACTGCATTTTTATTTTTTAATCTAAAAAAATTGCAACACTTTTTTTTGCCTTAAAACTACATTCGGGCTAAATATTTGACCCATAGTTTTTAAAATAAGTATACGAATATACTCACGAAACTTACCAAAATACAGAGAAAGTATTTTTCATTAAAAATTAATAAGCATAATTTAAAATATTAATAGTTTAATTAAAAAAACTTAGAATGTTTTAATTTAAAGAGTTAGTGCTGTCATCTGAGTTGTGAATAATTACTAAAATTTTGTTAATGTAACTAATTATATCTTAAAATTATACTTATTAATTATTTTAATGGCAAAATAACTTTCTTCTGTATTTTTTGGTAAGTTTTCGTGAGTACATGTCGATACTTTAAAAACAGGGTAAAAGTTGGAACTGTATAAAGATCTGTTACCATATACAGGACCCTTAAGGAGCAAACTAAATTTTACTAAAGTTTAGTTGGTAAAAAAAAACAATTTAAATACTAGTCGATAATGTCACTGACCAGCTTAGAAACGTAGTTCAAAGTTTAGCTGTAAATAACTATCACGGTTTGTAGTTCTATGGTTAATAATTTATGACATTTATCTGAGTTATTTCAACAACGATATTGCAAAATCTGTCCAAATTATTTTTTTTATATATTTGAATAATCATACAAAATCTTGAACCTTATAGCAGCATTTATTTATTAATACTGCATATTTTTCTAATCTTATCATGTAATCGGGAACAGTCTCAATAACAAACAAATAAGAGATAATAAGAATTAGAATTGTTACCAAAACATCATTTGTTTAGACGACACTTACCGAATTTGTTTTTATTAAATATGTTTTTAAATATTGTTCTTATTCTTTCTAAAAATATGTGCCTACAAATATTTATATCTTATTTCTTTCAATATTTTCATATTTTCCAACACATTACGTAAATAAGATTAATTTTCTTTCTATTTTATACTTAAAACAAATCAATTTTGTTATCTTTTAATTTTCTTTATAACTTCGCATCAATTTATTCATTGCATAAAAATGTATTTGCCTTATGTAATATGGAGGAATTTAATTAATCGAAGGAATTACGATATAATTCCCCAAAAATTAATTAAAAAAACAATGTTCAGTATTATTATTTTCGCCTCAAGAAAATTCAATAAGAAATCAGTCTCCTTTCACTATTGTTGCCACTTTTCCCAACTTAAAATCCGCTTTTCTAATTTACGCTTTCTGATTGGATTTACTTCTTGAAAATAACTCTCGTTCATTTTCGCTCTGTTTGTTAACACGGAAATCAATATTTAATCCCTTCCGTCGTTATCGAATGGTTCCTAATCTGTCGAATTTTAGTAGCGGTTATTTTGGTGAATGAATGCTTGGCGAATTCCAAAAGACAGTCTTTCTAATTGTGTGTGAACGAGCTTGGACGGTTGAAGAGGTTTAACTGCATTTGCTGGTTTTGAGTTTAAATATATCTTGTATAGTTGATGGTTCGATAAATAGTTTTCTTTTAGTTTAGTTCAATCAAGATAACTAATTTGATTAAATTTGCAATCAAGTGTAAAAACATATTTCCAAATTATCGTAATCGACTTTGAAGATTTAAAGCCCATAAAAATAGTAATCTGTAACCTTTTCGATCAGATGAGTAATACAGGTTTTGTGCTTCAAGTCTATAAATTATTTATTTAGAAATGTCTAACGCAGAATAAAATTTCTCTTTTTTTTATAAGCTTTTACTTAAATAAAATCGTGCGAAGTTGAAAGATGAAAACATATAGAGTTTTTTCTTTCATACCTTTCATACTTAATCGCTTAAAAAGGCTCATTTAGAAATTTAAATGATGGATTTTATAATGAAAATTGTGTAGCTAAAATTTTAAGGTTTAAAATTTAATCATACGAACTTTAACATAAAAAAAATCTAACTAATTTTTTTAGATATTCTGTCAAACAACAAGTTCAACGTCAACTTAACATATCAATTTATCCATATATTTAGCAACCTCCTGTCTCTATCAGTCTATTCTCAAAAATAACAAAAGGAAATCTATTATTACTCTCAAGTCTTTTCATCGAGTACTTCACTCTCTGCATCCGTTGCTACTTTCTTCATCAGAATTCCGACAACATAAATAACTCGCATATACAAAGAAAAGAATATGATGTCTTTTCTGGTCACAAAAATCCAAGGTCAGAAACTGCAGGTAAACTTTTGCCAGGCACCGTGACCACAATAGGAACTTTTTAACATGTAGATGACGCATCTTCCTTGGCCCATTGTGTAGTAATGCTGGAATGGTGGATTACAAAGGTAGAAGTCCGCGACTATCATGTATTTTCTATGGGTGGTGGACCTTCTTTGCGAGGGTGTGACACTCATGTTGTATGGATGTTCTTTTTTTTTACTGTCTTTTGGTTTTTCTTTCGTTATTTTATGGTCGGGACATGCCATTTGGGATTGTAAAGAAAGTTCATGTATGTGCTTTCTTTTTTTAAAAAAAGCAGATGGCTTGTGCGATGTCAGTTTGAAATAAAGCGGATTTTGCACTCTGAATTTTGGGAAGGAAGTAAATATTCTTTTTTTTTAAAGACATAGTCCAGTGTAAGCTTTAGCTTATTGCACAATTTTGAAATATGTTCATTACAATTCGGGATCCTCTTTCCTATTATTACATATTTCTATATTAAGGAAATATTCTTCCATAAAAGATATTCCATAAGGCTCGGGTCTAAGACGCCCAAACATTAGGGACCCCTAAATTCATTTCTATTTTGCTATATTTTGTGAACCCCTAAAATGTCAGTAAACTTTATAATTTTTGGTTTACTTTGGTCCCAATCGTCCCTCCGATATCCTTCCGACATTGCAATATCAATAGTGGCGATATCGTGAGCATCTAGGGAAATACATTCAACAGTTTGCATTCCTTTTCCTTCTGACGGACCCATTGAAACCATTACCCTATCTCTGTTTGGCGACCGGATACTTATCGTGCCATATCGCACCATCCCTCAAAGAAGGAATGTAAAGGGATACCAACATCGGATCACTTCAGGGACCACTTCTAGGGTAGGTGGTCCGTCTGTGGTCTTACCCCCTGTGGTCTATGACCACCCCAGGGCCCAGAGTGACAGTGGGGTCATTAAATTATCTAGAAGGGGGATCTCGTGGTAAACCATCACAAAGAGGTTTTGATTTACAGCAGTGATACTGTGTTGCTGAGTGGACTTTCGGAATTCCTTTTAGTAGTGTTGAAGTGATCGTTAGTTTTCGGTTTTATTTATTTCGCCAGTTTAGTAAAAGTAATAGACTTTTTTAGATATTTTATCGTGAATCTTAAAACCGAATAAGATTCTTCCGCATTAAAGCATATAGAGGCAGAAAAACAGTATAACTGAAAAGGGAAACTGCTCATCAAATACTATGCTCTAACTGCTCTATAAGGCAAATGAACAAATACCGAATAAATTTTGTGTTGTGTAATACACAAGTTTCAATTCAGTTATTTTTTTAAAATAAAATTCCTGAAAGGCAGGAAATTTGCTAGACGGTTAAAAACCAAACCTTACAAAATCTTGTTTTTTATTGCCACGCTCTACTATTTATCAGACGAATAACAGTTTTTTTTTTTTGTCTTCCGAATAACTCTTTTGTTAAGTGAACTGTAAAATGTCTATCATCGTATGCTTAGTTACTTTAAATTTGTTGTTACATAGTCGTTTCCCGCTTTTGTTTAAAGGAACTTGGGCATTGTAACAAATCATGTGTTTATCTTTTTTCCCCGCCGGTGATTTAACTGTTATACATGTTATTCACAACAAAAGACAGTCCACGCTCGCTTATCCGACTTGTTCGGTGCAAAAAATTCGTCGGATTACCGAAAGAGAGTAGTAATAGAATGTGTTTGTGGCTGGCTTTAAAATAAGAGTGGACTGTATACAAATTGAATTTCATCGATGTTATCTGTAAGCTACACTCTTAAAACAAATGAGTGGTTTTAACTCAGTCTGAGTTAATTTCCACTCCTTTCCGGTGCCGAAAATGCACTTCCCCTATAGGAGTGGATTTCAACTGCCACACATGTTTTAAGAGTGTATAATGAGAAAAATTCATGAAATGGATAAAATCACTAAATGTATTTTAGATTTCACTCTAAAACTGAAATTTTTAAATTATACCGGACATATCCTTAGTGAATAGTTAGAACATTAAAATTATGGTGGTAATTTTTTTTACTCACTACGTAACACACACGATATTTAAACTAAAAACATTTGGGATTATAATTTCAAATACTACATACTATTTTAAACTTTTTTTATACGCTATACGGTTTGAAACAAAAAGTATAATTTAGTTTATCTTTATGGTTAACCGCAAACTAAATGTTTTTTTTAAAAACTAGATGTCTGAGTGCAAATATATTCTCCTTTTTTTTCTACAAGTGTTTCTAAAAGTAAATATACAACGTTCCAGTTACTACTACTTCCGCAATAATACGAACTTAAGTAGGTACTAAAGAAAACGTGTTATACTTTGAAACTAATATCCTTTCTAAAAACTCATCTAGCTAAAATTTCAAGCTTGTACTGAATTTTTTTCGGAGGAAAAGAAAATGAGCTATTTCTTCCAACTCAAAGCATTTAAAATTCTACATCTTCAAAGATCCTATTTTTTTTTACCTCACCGTGTATCTTACACAAATTGGACTTTACTGTATTCTTTCTTGGAAAGAATAAAACTTCTCCAAACTATTTTATCGCGGACGAAATACAGGCATTTCCACCTGGAAAAAGTTTCACCCCTTTCTCGAAACAAGATAAAGAAGTTTTTAAGAAGGATGCTAAAGAAATTTAAAGTTCTTCTTTTCACTTGTTCTTCAAATCTTAACATCAGTTGGAGTGGGCTTTTATTTGGGGGTGACTTTTTTCGTTACCTTTCTGCTGTTTTAGATATTTCTTATATATAAACTTTGCCGTATGGTAGTTTATTTATAAAAAAAATAATTACCATTTATGTTTAAAACCATATTTTTTCCCAATAAAGTTTTAGTTTGTTGGATTTATTAAAAAATAAATGGAATTTTTAAGGAATTATAAGGAGTTTTCTTTAAGCAAAAAAAGGTATTACAAACATTAATACTATTTTTTGACACACAGAGCTTTTTCCGTGTTACTGAGACTATTTAAAAGTTTCATGAAATCTAAGCCAAAATCTTCTATCTTTGAAATCCTTTTAACATTAAATAGTATAGAAAATTTATAAGGTTTTTAATTTCGGCAATCTTTGCCTTATTATATTTATATTAATTATGGGCTAAAAAATATATCCATGTTTTTTATACAACACATATAAAAGATAACAAAAAATGGAAACTAAAGTTCGTTAAAATAAGAACACTAACTAAGCTAAGCTGCTCTTCCAAAACACCCCACACACCTTCATTTTTTCTTCTCCTTTTTATGATCCCCCTTGGCGATCTGAGGCGTGTTTGGCGACGGGGAACAATAGCCAACTCCCACCCTCATCCCTTTGTCGCCATAGCAACAAGCGGGAAGTATGGACAACTTATCCCTGGGACCTCTTGCCTCTATGCCTGGGAGTTTCTTCTTTATTAGAAAAAACTTTTTCTTAGCGGATGCGGCTACGCGTGGGTCCTGTAACGTACTTCGTAAATAGCGGATAGGCGTGAACTTTTTTCTTTATCTAGCTAATTTTTTTTTTAGCCATACCGGTCTTTTTTGGCATGGATTGAGGCTGTGAATTGTTAGTGAATGTTAACTTTCGATATTGAGAGGTATTTGATGTAAATTGAGTATTGAGTTTGACGATTAATATACTTTTTAGCGAACGATTCTATTCAAGAAAAAACTAAGTTCGAACTTTATTTTTTGATTTCTGCTTAAAGTTTCAGATTAATCAAGATTGTGTGATATTTTTATAATGTAAAAATAGGATTTTGAAATTTAATTAGATGTGCTACTCTTCAAAGACTTTTATAAGGTACCTTAAAGTAGAAAATCGTTGATATTTCTAACAATTATATCCATAAAACTTTTATAGAGTACTAAGTTTATCCTAACTTTAAACCATAGTTTTAAAAAAAAATCCGGAAGAAAATGACGTCAGCAACAAACTTTTTTACGTACTAATTCGAAATAATTTCCTTCATCGTGTGAACTTTTTTCGTGTTCTAAAGGCGTTTCGTACTTTTATTTTTATTCCTCTCGACTAACGCAAACACGGAAAAAATACCCCCACAACGGTTTTTAGTCGAGTGTGTCTGCTTTCTCGACAGAGCATGCGCGCGATAGCAGCTGCACGAGAATCTCACCTGGACTTTGTACGCCGACGATATTCGTTTTAATAGTTCTAGTTCTGTTGGAACTGAAATTTTGTTCTCACCTACCCACGTGGAGTATACCAGCAATTGACATTCGAGTCGGATTATACATTCTGTGCAAGAAATTGTGTCAAAACGTGTTGCGGGTTTCTTCAATGTTTTAGTAAACACACCTTTGGAAGTTGTCGTGTTTACCTTTTCCCCAAGTCTCGTGATTCTAAATCAACTTCTCGACTTGGTCTTTCAAAAAAAAATGGGATTTGTGTTGCTTCAGCGTGTTCCATCAAGTGATTTGTCAGAATATTGGATTTTGTGTCTTTAAGAAAAAAAATCTAACATTCTAAATAGTTTTGTGACTTTAAATCATCGATTCTTCTGAAATCTAAACTAGTTGTATTGTCACTTTACCTGCCCCCCTGAAGATATTCTACGATCAACTTCATATCAGTTTCAGTGACTCAATATACCAATATATACGGCAAAGAAATTCCATAAACATCAAAACATCAGTTGTAATTAGATGTTTAACTAAGACAAGACCTTATCATACCATATCGAGGATTATTACTTCGACTAAAATCGATGAAATATCCAACGCATAGGGTCAAATTAAGACCAAGTGACCAAGATGTCATCTGTCAGCAGTAGTTCGAGTGAAGATCTGTCATCTTTGGACAAGAATCCTTTCAGAGGGCGTTTTGCCCGGGTGTTTTTCAGTTCTTGTATGGGTCTGCCCCGCAATAATGCGGCCTACGCGGCCAACAGCGACTTCGAATGGGATACTATGTCAGGTAAGTCAAATAAGATTCACTCCCGATTATTTTTTTGTAAATTTGAAGGAAATCCAACTTGGAATTCAGCAGTTTTCAGTTTTAAAATCAGATCTTGAATCTACCAGCATAAGTTGGTTTTTATGAAGTAAATAAATAAAAAGTCCTTAGTTTAAGATGAATGTTTTGGTAAAAGTCTTTTGTTTGACCTGTATTGTTGATCCCGGATCGTTGTCGTTTATCGATGACACTTGATTTGTAAAAAAAGTATTGTTTTTTCAGATATCTTTGTAGGTGTAGAATGTATTGATATGTAAGGTAGTTGTATAGACTGTTTTGATATGTAAATCTGATGTTTTTCTTCGATATGTGAAGTGGGGTGTTGCGTGTTGAATCAATGAGTTCAAACCAGTTTAAGTGTGTTTGATTAAGACTAGATGAAAACTGACCAGGCCAGCTGTTTAACAATTTATACAGTATTTCCGAGATAATTTGGTCTGTATTGAGTATAAAGATCTAAAACAATAGAAATCATTAGCTTTCAAAATTACAAAGTAAAGTAGATGCAAATTTCAATGGCTATCTTAAAACTAAAACCGTTCAGATAATATTTGTAAATAGCTGAAACTTGTGATTAAATATTCTTATCAAGATTTTTTCAATTAATTTTTTGAACAAAGAGTCAAGATAATTTCTAAAAAAAACAGTATTCCTTAGACCTAAAGATAAGAACTTGTTCAATATCTACCGTTTTACGTAATCGAAATACTAAAAACAAAACAATATCATTATTTTCATAACTTTTATGATAATTTGCAAGATTACAAATTAGCTCATTGGCGATCCTTGGCTTTGCGTCACAATTGCCGGCTCAAATCCGCAGAAGAAAAAAAAAATTCTTCTGAAACAACTTTAATCTTTTAATCCCATTACAACACTTACTTTAACGGTAGCGGCCCTTCAGCGTTACTTCCTTGGAAAAAAGATCATTCGACCAAATTGCCTCTGCTCCAAAATAACCCTTTCATAATCCTGTTATTTGCCTTTCGCTTCAATCATCCGTATTGAACCTTAACTCCCTCTAATTTGGGGCCATTATGAGAGCCGCATATGAAACTACTTATTGCACAATGGTCTAGCTGGATCCTATTCTTTTCTTTTTTATTAAGGGGACTTTGACCATCTTGTATATCTTGCCAGGAAAAACCCATGTTATTTATGAGAAAATAAAGAGGATCTTAAGTTTTTATTCTGCTTGTTTTTTTTTAAGTATAGAAACAAGAAACAGTGTGTTATGAGGTTCTTAAAAAAACCGCTTTGAAATAGTAAAACACTAAATAGCAATCTAATTTTCCTCATTTCTAAAAGCAATTATAAAGTTAAATAAATAGTTAAAAAGAGATTTAATATAACAAAGTTAGTTTATAATAAGTATTAAATTATATAACAAAATGTTAAATTATATAAAATAATGTTTCAAAAATATCACATTTACCAAGTACCTACAGAAAAAATATTATTTACAATCGGGCATTTTTTGTTAAAAGGATTTTAAAAGAACAATTCGGATTTTAAAAAATCCCTTTTTAATAAAAATAAAGTTGTCTTACAAAAATAACTAATTACAACCAATCGTTCAAGAGAGCATTAACATCAAACACCACGCATGGCGACTTAATCCCACAATTGGCTGTGTTTTCTGAAGTGAAAATTTCCGTTTGCGGTGTTTCGACAAAGGATTCAATATCGGCTTTGTTCCGATATCTCTGCGAGATGTAAATGTGGTCACTCTTGCTGATTTCTTTCGATTTTGGAAGACTGATAAGGAGCAAAATAGTCTTTAGACTTAAGAACGTTGAACTTTTTATTTTTAGGGACATGTATTGTATTGAACCATAACATGTGCTGTACTGTTTATGTTTTAAAGTTTGATCGATTTTTTTTTGAACTGTAACTCTTTTTTTTTGGATGGCTACATTTTATTAAAGTTTTAAGTTCAACAATATTTGTAAATTATAGTATAATAGCTATACTTTTCGTAATACAATTTTAAAAAAAAACTAGAAAAATTACGTAATATTTTTTTATTTTTTATTTTAGTACAATTTGCGCGCCTTTTTCATGTTTGCTAGTTTATACCTTAAAAATACTTTAATGTAACTTGCGTAATAATAACCAAATAACTGATTTAAAACAAACAATCGATATAATTTAAATTATATCAACGAAAAATCTTCACGAAATTTCAGTTAAAATATTAAACTGTTGTTCTATCAGTATTTTAATATCTTAAAATACATTATTGGTAAATTATGCTAGAAATTGAATTTATCCGACAAGATTTACGAGGTCAAAAATTCCTTTAAAGAAAACTATTTATCCATCTCCAACTTCTGTTTTTACAGATCTCTTGCCAACTCTTGTTCTCCTACGAAACACCGAATCGAATTCCTTAACGAAATAGAACATTTTTTCTGTATAAACGCCATTTTTTAACACTGTGGGCCTCTCAAATAGGCCGATTTACGATACAAACAAGAAACATTGAGCACGGGCCAAAAAGCCCAGTGGATTTTGAGAAGCGTCCAAAAATCGGCTTTTCCCAAGCAGAACGCAGACTCGAATTTATTTTGTCAGGATTTATTGCCCTAGCGGGGGTCACTTCCTGTAACATTTTTTCTTTGTTTGTAGTAGAGTAAAATTAGTGTCTTTATCTTGCTTCATGTTAAGTAGTGTTGTGATCAGCAGGGGGTAGAATGGTTACAGAATTACTCAATGAGTTGCTAGTCACGAATAATGATGTTGGAGTTTAAAAACTGCCCATGAAAGTCCGAAAGTTGCTTGTCCTGTTTTTTTGTGAGCAACAAAACAATTTAATATATTCCAAGCCCAAATCCCATCTTGCTAAGATGTTGGCTTTCAAACATATAGATCCTTTGGGCCCAATTACCGACTAGTCTCTAGAAAGTGTTTCCGGAGTTTTGTCCGTAGAAATACAAACTTTTTTGACGGTATGACGTTCCGGTACTTTTTTGCGAGTCGGAATGGCGAAATTTTAATTCAATAATTATCTTTATATATTTTTATTGACTAGAAGTAAATATTATTTCTTAAACTTTTTATTTTGCAAATCTTAACCTTTTCCCAGAAAAAAATCATTTTCTTGTTTAGTTTGACTACTATATTTCTCTTATTATTGTGTCTTTATCCTGTTATATTTCTTTTTATAATTTACAAATCAATACAGCCGACATAATGGTGGAGAGAAGTTTTTAAGAACCATTTTTTTGCAATCCACCTATGAAAATGATCTTAATGCTCTTCCGAATGTAATTGCTCTTCTATTCCATTTTTAAAAATGATTTTTCTAAGAAAATACAAACTTTAGGGTTTAAGATGCACTGCATTCACCACAACACCAACAAAAAAAATATATTATAGCAATAATCTTCCTCTTTTACATTTTATTAAAATTCACTCCACCCAACTATTTTGCAAGTGTTTGTAGGTCGATGCATTATTAACTTATAGGTGTGCTGTGAAAAGCTTATTAGAGTCCTTTGACCCTTCCTATTGATGTCCAATCTTTTCAAAGAACTTGGGCTGATCTGCAGCGTTTGTTGAGTAGAATATTGAAATGGTGTTAAGTTAATAAAAACAACTGTTGTGATGATCATAAAGAAATAACAATAACTTAGTTTCGGGACTTTTTTTTTCTTGTGTAATCGTTTTTAGGATTCGACAATACTGTATTGAATTTTGTAATATTTTTGTTTAAATATAGATGAAATGAATGTATCAGTAGGTATTTGGTATTTAACCTAAATTATGGTAGTTCAGAACGATATTATTTCTAAGTTATAATATATTGTTTAAAAACCTGCAGATAGAAAAGTGCAATTGAAACGACTGAAATATAGTTTTCAAAAATTTGAGTGATTTTTTGGCAATCTTGAACAGTTCGTATCATAGTAAATTTTAGAATCTCTGTATTATAATTAATTAAACTCTTTGGTACCTTATTTGTGAAATACCCTTAACACCTCCATTAACGAATAAAAACGTTATCTCTAAATGTTTAAAATTCGTTTTTCGTGTAAGTTAATTTGTCCAACGTAAGATATTCAGGAATACGGTCTTTTTACTTTTTTGTTTGTTTAGATAAACTTAAAAAGAACATGTGTCCTATATTTTCACTTCTGGGAATAAATAGGTTAAACCAAAAACTTTATGTTCACATCGTTTAGTGATTTCGTTTCAATAAAAAACATTTATTTTATTTCTTTTGTCTGATCGATAACTCATATCTAGGTCACTTTTATCTTCTAGAGCGGCACCAAAAAAGTTTTTATCTTCCCTTCCAAATGCCCCGTCCGTAAATATTTACTCTCAGGAATGTACGTTAGGTAAGTTTACGTTTTCCGGCTGCCTATTCCTAGCCTGAATGCGGAGTTTAAACACTACCAATTGCGCTTCGTAATTTAGATCGCTGTTCAAATAACGATGGTCCAAAATGTGGGTTATTCTATTCTTTTCTTAGGCATTGAATGAGATCGTTGTCGTCGTAAATCAAATATTACTTTTCATCAAAGGTTTTAGAAGACCATTGCGCAGCAATACCATACTAAAACTGCTAAATAAGCATTGTCTAGTTTTAACACATTCATTTGCTTATTTTTATATACTTGTCAATTTTGTCGCTTAATTAATTTTACACACTTTCGTTAGACGTAACCATTAATAATATTATAATAACCATAAGTAATAACACGCATAATAACCATTATGGCTTACATTAACTAGTTTTTAAGCTTTGTAATGAGGATGGAAAGCGTTATTAAAAAACACATTGAAAAGTAACTTATTTTTAATATTTACCAAAATTAGTTACTACCAATAATATAAGAAAATAATTATAGTTAGTTAATTATAGTTATTTAACTAGTCTAATGACTAGTTAAATACCTAAATAATGAAAGATTGTAACCAGAAAACACATTTTTATTAACTATTCGCAATTTTTTAAGTTAAACATTAATTAATTTTTGCAGATGTTTTTCTATTGTACCAATTATCCTAATAACAATGCTAACAAAAACATGCACGACATTTAACATGTGCTCATTTTACTATTTACTGTTACTTGTTCATTTCCATATAGCGTGCATCGCGTGTGGGAACTGAATAAGTCAAATTGATTCATCCTTTTCTATCGAATAATGCCGTTGAGTTCCCAGCCAAAGTCGTTCTGCCCTTGTGACCCCCTCCACGCCAATCTGCCTCTGTTGTTTGTTCGAATATTTTAAATAGGAAATAATTTTTTAAAAAAATTATTTATAAATTCCCATACTCCAACAGATTTGCATCGAATTACACAA
Source organism: Oedothorax gibbosus (assembly GCA_019343175.1). Taxonomy (NCBI): domain Eukaryota; kingdom Metazoa; phylum Arthropoda; class Arachnida; order Araneae; family Linyphiidae; genus Oedothorax; species Oedothorax gibbosus. The sequence goes on from CM033278.1 coordinate 8,466,075, forward strand.
GAATTGAAGGTTCAATTCATTTCCAAAACTCAATTCATTTTCTGAACTAGGCACAAATATAACCTGCACCCCCAATTTTGCAGTCTTGAACTATAACCGTTACTCTACGGGGACGACAACAATATTTCACGGAGTCTTCATTAAAAAACAGTTGTAAAGCCCCGCCATTTAAAGACTATTATAGTTATTCAATTGAGCGAGAGACTCCAACAGATGATAATTGGTAATTTTTCTGGCGTTCAGGTCTTCGAACCGAATAAGGTCCTCGATACGGCTTATTCTCGTTGTGCCTCAGCCACTTGCGATGTCGCTCTTGGGTTGCGTTTGTTGTCTTCTTACATAATAACGTCTTCAATTAACGACAGTTCGTTACAAATCCTGACACCATGTGTAACTTTAATATGAAACGTTATACCAGGAAAATACAATATTTGTGATACCCATTATATAGTTCTTGAATTTTATCATCTACACTGCTTATTTTAATGTAAACTAACCAAAGCCAATTTGGCTCGTATTAACTCATCCAAATTACCAAAACCATCTGCCCGACATCAGAATAGTAGCCTCATTTTTGTGCTATTTCATGCATTCATTTCAATGTGGCGTGAAGCATCGCGTGTGGGAACTAAACAGTTCATCCTTTCATGGTACCCAACACCATTTTCGTTCCCAGACTCTCTCGTTCTGCCCCCGTGACCCCTCCATAGCACCCACCTTCCGTTCTAAGCACACTTTTTTTCTTCATATATTCCATGGTTCAATCAAGAGATGTGAAATAAAGAACCTCATATGTGTTTTGTCTTGTTGAAATTCTATTTAATCATGTATCGTATTTTGCGCAGAGAAGTGACGAAACTAAGGAACTATAGACAATTTCGGAATTTACCATCTTGGAGAATTTTTATAACAATATTGTGCTTGAATAAGTTAAATCATTCATATTTTCAAGACTGAGATGTAACGGAAACTACGACGGGTTTATATGTTATTTTTATGACGTTACTCATTTTAAAATAATTTTTTTAATAAAGGAAAACCATAAAATACCGTTATTTAATTTTCATTTTCTGATTACAGGAAGCTTTAACAATGGACATGTTTCATGCTTGAGTGTCAACAGTTCCATAGTTAAAAAAAAAAAATCTCTATTCGTTAATCAATGTAATGGGCTGAGCTTACCGTGTCAATCAAAACCACAAAATACAGGTATGATGTACGTCACGTGAAACAGGGAAATTTCAAGCATTGGATGTATAATATTTATAGTCCTTATCAGGTAAAAATCATTAAAAAGCGCTGATTAACATTAGGCGGGTGAAAATTTTCATAACAGACTGCAGTGTTCAATATTAATCAAATAAATTATTAAGTTAAATTATTCGACTGTATTTAATAACTACCAATTCAATCATTGAAATTAATTATAGCACTTTATAAAGTAAACTATAAATATATATTCTCTATAAAGAACGAGTATTTGTGAGCTCTTCTTATTCCATGATCTTGTATCCAGTTCCTCTCATGATCCCATCAAAAGCGACCCTTTTCCGCCTAGTGTGGGTGACTTGACTCCACTTTAATGTAATGATAATCCACCCCCAGACGCTTATTCGGGTGAATTAGGTGACTGTATGGGCCTATCTATGGCAGATTATCTTTTGGGTGTTTCGGTAATGATCAATCGTTAAAGATGTATCTTATGAGTAACCGTATATGTAAGCGTAAATTAGGCGGTGGGAAGAACGATTACAGTTTCCTCCCAATTGAATTTCCTATTTTTCTGTTATTTTAAAGTTTGTTACAAAAGTTGTATCGAGGTTAAGTTGATATTGTCTTGTTACTCTATTTTCAAAGAAATTTGTATGTTCCACGCCATTTAGTATTTCATCGAGTCACGTAATATGTTTTATTTTTACATTTAAAATTACATATAGATTAAAGACCTAAGTGCGTTAACGTTCTGTTTGCTATGCCCCTTCAACAGTTTGATTCTTTGTGACTATAATCGTGATGCCAGAAAGACGGCAGCAAACCAGCAGTTCAGAAGATACTAATAAATGCCTTACCGAAAGCGCTAAAAATAATTCTTCGTACAGAAAAAATCTGAAAATAGAACGTTTTCTGCGTGGGGGTCTATAATAATAATTCCCTCTACCTAAGAATTATAGCGTGTATTCCTAAACTCACAATATTACTTAACACTCCTACCTAACTATTTTCTGTTATGACAACACCAACCAACCCGAATCCTAAAAATAATACAATGGAAGCTTTTTCAATCAATATTTATCCCGATTGTCCTGACAGCCTAATCCAGGACATCATAAAAACATCAACTGTCATTGCATCAACTGAAATTCGAATAGCAGATAAGAAATCTCTCTGTACCTAGTTCACAGCGAACTTTGTTCCGTATAGGACCGTTGGATCTCTCTTTTGTTCGATATATTTTAAAAATTTCTTTTTGGAAATGCTTTGTGAATTCGAATTGTTTTTCGACCGTCACGGGGTTTCGTCACTGCGTAACTGTCACCGTGTGATGGCGTGAGTGTCTCGGTATTTTGGTCCGTTAAAAGGTGGTTTGTGTGATTTTTCTTTTTTGAAAGAACTTTTTCTTTCTTCAGACTTTGTCCTGTTGAATTGATGTTTATCGACCGTGATGATTAATGTACCCGGGGGTGGTGGAAGTTATAGTGTTTTAACCAGGAGATAATAGTTACTAAATTAAAACTAGGCTTCACTTTAGAACACAGTTTAAAAAATATTATTCAAGATTTCACCGGAATCCTGGAACTTTCTAGCTGCCACCACTAATTTGTAGCGTTGATTTACCACTTTTGTGGTGTATCTGTATCGACCACAATATTTGAATAATACATTCCCCACAAAATTGGTAAATACATGCTCTAAATAGTGTTGGCAGCTAAAAAGTTCCAGGATTCCCTTGCAATCTTACGACAAACATTTTAACAGTGTACTTGCAATTACTTATTTGAGTATCCATATTAAAACAGCTAAACATAGAATTCTTAATTACTGCATATTTTAATGTTTTGAACTGCCGGCCGTGAACTAGTTTAAGTGATAGCTGTTAAAAGACCTAACTTGCTAAATTAAAAATTAATTAAGTTTCTAGTGCGATTAAGTCACTTTATCTTGTAAATCCTCATTCTACGCACAGATGGGTCTGAATATGACTAAAAAAATTACGACTTCAGTTCGTAACCGCTCATTTCCTACCACATCACCGTTTCCTATCGCGTTTCCGTTTGTTTTCCCTATCTATGGTCTCTATGGGTTTCCCCATGAGGTCCCTTTTATGGTCCCTCTTTGCCAGTCATTATTAAAAACAATGGCCACATGTAGACATTTCTTATATTCCGGAAATGTAAGCAAGAAGAGATTTATTTAGATTTTTTTTATCGTCTTGCCTTTTACTACATTTTTTTTCTTGTGTCAAGGCTTCTGGGAAGAACGGCTTATATTCGAACGGAAGTAGGTACTGAGGAGCCCAGACGGTAAGGCGCTTGCCTTGCATGTTAAAGGTCTGAAGTTTAGACCCGGCCATTGCCAAACTATGAACGGTCTGTGCTGCCCAAAAGCCCGGTGAATCCGCCCAACCCGTACGCCTACTTAGGTTAGAATGAAAACATTTGTTAAGTTTACATATTAAAGATTTATAATATTTTTCGATTCACAGCCTGTTTGTTAACTTAAAACATTTTATGGCAATAATTACGAACTGTGCTTAATATAAAAATGACAATTTCTCTGATATTAAATTTTATTACATTTGATGTTTGTCTATATTTCTGATAACGTACGAAACTATAACAACATTTTTTTTAAAAACATTTAAAATTTTAGTTTTGGCAAAAAGTAAAAAATCGTACAATCTCACAAAACACTTATAATGTAATTCGGCTCTCACATCCCTACTTAATCTGCATCAGTTTATTTTTAATCATACATACATCTTTTTAAACTATGAAAAAGAACATTAAAAGTAAAGAAACGTAAAAATCTATAAACAAAAAGAGAAAGTCAGTGTTATTGCTATTCTGTAAAGGTAGTTTCTCTGCGATAGTTCATTTAGCAACCGGAAGTCCTTGTACAAAACAATCTGAGCAAATTTCAAATCAATCAAAACAAATTTGATTTCTCACATTATTAAAAAAAAAAAAAAGGAATTGGGTACAGTGGGCTTCTGATTGCTAAATAAACTATCGCAGAGAAACAACTTTTACAGAATCGCGTGTTGCTAGCTTTCTTTTTTGGTTCATTGATCTTGAATTTCTTAACTTTTAATATTTTCTTCATTCCATAATGATGTATTTAGACATCAATTAGGATACTATGTAGTGATTTCGCATATATTAATTGAAAAACATGAAGTACTAGCAAATAAATACCCGTTCTTCGCACGGACTTAAAGAATATCAAATCGATCCAAGTATATGTGTCATTTAATTTGCTATAGGATAATAAGCTTTGCCTTTGTTCCCGTTCATTATAAAGAATAAAATCCCGTTACTTATATTGCTTTAAAATTCTAAAATAAAAATACATCACCATAAAATGCACATCCTCATATCACAAAAATTGTCCTCAATATGAACTTACTGTCATCGCAATTTTTCTGATAAATTCAAAATTAACCATAATTGTATAACAATGTTATTTCACGTCAAAACCTCCATTCTGTTTAAAAAAAAACATTTAGCTAATTGGGCACGTTCAATTATTTTTCAAATCATTAATTTAGTTTCTGAAGGTAATGGCAAGAAAATAAAAGCAATTTCAATTTTAATTAATTTTTGTGTTTATTTTAATTTCTTCTGTCGAATGGCAACACGAAAGGGAAAAAATTATCGGATTTGAGCGAAAGTGGTGTATTTTTTTCAGAAAATTAGAATTTTCTCTAAAAATGGAACAAATATGAAAAAACTAAGCCTCAGGTGCACACGTTGGTATTAAAGGGAATCTATCTTAAAAATTTCGAATTTCTGAGGGCAGTATAAGTAGGTCTTTTACGATCCACAGACATACAGACACACAGGCAGACTCTTTCTTTTATTATTATAGATTAAAGGTTAATAAATAGTAATATGTTATAAATAGTATAAAACTGTTAGATTCATTATGGATGTGTAGATTATTAAAATAATAATTTACTCTCGAATTGTTACCACTGCTTTTTACCGAATTTTTTTAAATATATAGTTATTTATAGTAAAAAAAATTTCTAAAAACTACGTATTGATTATGAACGAAGCACCAAAAAAGAAAACTATTGTAAATGTCTAGCTGCAAAACTCAATTCTCCACAGTATAACTAAGATATAAAGTCCGTTCATTGGTTATTTTGACGATTTTAAATTTAGTTAGACGAAGTCGTCAATCAACGGATTAAGCCCTATACCATATTTATACTTTAGAGAATGTGAGTTTTACAAATAAACCCTTCATTTGTAGTGTTTCAACGATTTTAAATTACTTCTTGCGGGCAGTAGCCGTAAAACAGTTATACATATATATATATACCATGATTACCGAATAAGTATGTTTGAATAACGCTTAATAGACGCTATTATTCGGCATTGTATGCACTAATTACAAAGATGCTCTTTTCGAAGAATATTGCCGATGAAGTATTTTATATATTTTTTTAGGTTTAGAAATTTAGTCTTAACACTTTACCGACCGGTAGCGGTTCGAACATACTATGCCCTTTCACCGCCCGCTCAGCCGCAGATCGTCCGAGACACCGACTCGGTTTCCCAATAGCCCTCGTGTAGCTCTAGTGCGACGATATTCAAAACTAAGCTAAACTAATTTCGGCCTAGACTTACGCGCGGGAATATATGCGCTTTTCTTAAACTCTGGTAAAATTGTACGCTTCGTGTTATTGTAGGGTAACGAAATTAAATAAAATCTTTTACTCGAATCGGTAGTGGGTCGAGGCGTAGACTGAACACGGCCTAACCTAACCAAGTCTAACAGAAAGATCAAAAGTCGATTAATCGACGGCCGGTCGGTAAAGTGTTGAGAATATTTTTTTAAAAAAAAGTGTTGCCTTCTTCCTTGAAATTTCTTACTGGAATAGACTATTATATGTAACGAGTTCCAATATTAACCTTGGGTACAATACCGTCACTTATATTCCACTTCACCTCCAATTTCTTTTCTACATTAGTGCGTCATACTCTGCCGAGTTTCACCTTCTGTAAGTTAACTGCATTGTGTGTATGTTTTTTTTCTCATTTTATGGGTTTGAATGAAAAAATATATATAAATCAGCTTCAAACGTGATTTAGACTTGTTGAAAGTTAATGATTACACATCAGAATAAAGACACTGTTTTCTTTTCTTGTAATGGTTACAAGAAATTGCTTTTTTCTAGACGCTCTTGTTAAGGTCAATTTTTCATTTAAAGGTGCCCTATTGTATTTATAGCATTGTTTAAACCCTATTAAAGACTTGCCAATAAGCAAATACTTAGTTTCAGATTTACCATTCATCCAGTCATTATTCTGTCACGTACAGTCCCTGGACAAATTATTAGACGCACTGCAAGATTTCATGTATCAAGCAATGATGAACAAAATACCTTTAGAAGGACATTTGTGTTCCTAAACTTAAGCTACTGAATAGAAAATACTATTTGCTATACTTAATACACATATCTTTTTTAATGATATGGCATTCTTTAGTATGCTTTCATCATTACTAAAAAAATACAGTGCGCCTAATAATTTGTCCAGGGTATAAGTAAAAGGTTACATTTTCGTCGGTGATACAAGATAGAATATTGTTGTTAATAGTTTTTACTCTTAGTCACTCTTTTGACCTATTGTCACAATACGGCATGCTCAATGAACTTATTTAAAGAACTTTGAAATAGTCGTATGAAACAGTTATGTAAACTTGTATTCTATTGTAAAACTAAGTAAAAATACTTAACAAAACCCTTCAAGAATATTAGGCTTAATAATGCTACCTACAGAAGAGGAGTACATGTAGTTTATATGATAAACGTGTCATGCGACTTTTTTTTTATTACACAATATTACAATATTTAAAATACATTCCTCCATTGCCAAGGTTACTATCCAACGAAATCGAAGGTATTTTTTCCCTTCGTAGGTAATTAGACATTTATAGACGTTTCATTTTCTAACATCGTGGTAATATACTTAGGCATGCAAAGAGGTCAAATTGGAATAACCCTCAAAAGAATGCTGCCAGTTTTCTTGAGTAGGTACGCCCTTGAAAAACCTAGCTACGTAACTCCACTCTTTTATTTTAAATGGATTCATTGTCTTCGAGAAAAAGCCAGTAAGTGTCATTAACAAAACGGTCAAGAAAAGGTGACCTCCAAAAATGAACGTTTTATTCTTTGTTTAATTTTTTTTTATTTGTATTTATTTTTCTTTGCTTGGTTCCTTGTTGTTTTTTGTCGTTAGAGGGGGTTGTCGTGATTCAATACTGTAGAACGCCTATGTTCCAGTGTGGGTGGTGGAAGTTTTTTTTTTATTATTCCAACTGAAATTGTTTCTTTTTATTGCTTTTTACCTAATAGTCTTTTCTGGAGCCTTTTATTACCACGATAATCTTCCAGGGAAGGCCATTTTAAATATATCATTTATATGTTTTTTTTTCTGCTGCTATTAGAATTAGGATGTTTTCAAGGGCAATTTTGTTGCCTCTTCGATGTAGCCTACGAAACTTATTACAAAACCTCGGTAATAAATCGGTTTGATAAGTATTTTGCAGGTTAATGATACTTCTTAAACGTGAGTTTTGCAAACCCACACACAAATCGACATAAACTTTAAAAAATGCTCCAACTGCTGATGCTTGACCTTTATTCAAAAGTACGATCCCTCACTTTTAGCTAATAAGGGCTGGGTAGGGCCCAGTCGGTAAGGCGTCGGTTGCCTTGCATATGAATGGTCTCGGGTTCGTGCCCGGGCATTGCCAAATTAACTGCCGACCTATAAACGGTCTGTGCACTTATAAAAAGTCCGACGAATAATACCCCGCGTAAAGGGAATGCACCTTAAAGGTGCTTCTAAGTCCCTCCGCTGCGTACGATGTCGCCCCTAAAAGTTGCATTGGGAGCCTGTTCAGGTGTGGTATATTCACTTGACTGTGGTTCAAAATTATGATGCCCGTCGCCAATGGCCCTCGTGTTACTTTTATGCGACGATAATTCAATCTAATCCTAATGAACGAGGCCCAGTGGCTTAGTGGTAGTACTTTGCATTGCTACTAAGCCACTGGGCCTCGTTCGAGGGGGCGAGGTTGACTCAGCCTTTCATCTCTTAAGTGGGTCGATAAAATGAGTACCAAGCAAGCTTGGGAACTAAACACTGGGAGTTCCGCGTGAGGCTGACCACCTTACCGTGGCATATGCCAGCACCCGAGAGCCCTTGGTCCCGAAAGCTGAATTGGGCACGGCAGATCTTGGCCCAGTAATGGGTTGTTGCGCCGAGGAGTTTAGTTTTTTTTCCCTAATGAACATGAACTTAAGAATAAGCGGTTTGAGTTTTTTTTTAACCTTTAATCAAAAGTACGACCCCTCACCATTCGCTATATATTTAGCTGTAGCACGACGTCGTTAATTCAAACAAAATAATATAATCCTCCATTCTGTGCGTCGCAAAAAAGTCGTTGCAAAGTTTTCTGTTTTAATAGTGAAAACTTTTAATAGTCTGTTACTGTATAGTACCCTCAGCTGAATTTTAATTCGTATCCATATTATACTGTTTTATCTAACTTCCTTCCCATTAGGTTATTTTTAAGGCACTAACCTAATACACTCCGCCCCCATTTTACTTAATTTCCGGTTTTGAGGAGAGACTGATGTTTCAAATATCCGGAATCAAATACTATCAAGACTTTTCGTGAAAGTGTTACAAATGTGGTCTAAAACTTTCCCACTGGTAGTTGAATCTTGCACTTTATTTAATCGATGTTTATTTAACATACTTTAGGGAAAAGTTACAGATATTCGATAAAAAATTCTTTTGAAATTTCATTTAAATTGTATATCTTTATTTGATTCTAAAATTTTTAAGTTTTAAGAAAGTAAAAAAATGTTAGTTTTAATAACTCATTGGGATAATCTTACCAAAACAATTAAATTGCATACATGGACCAAGCTTGTGTTTTTAAATTTCTAAATTTTAGTAAAGGAGAAATATATCGACAATAAAGTTGAACTTAAAAAAAACCCGAAACATACCATATTTAATTACACAACTATTTTGCCACGCAGCCATTATAAAGAAAAATGTTGATCGTCCTTATATTTGTAATTTTTGTATTCTAAGAATTTAGGAACTGTTTGGATAAATGCTCATGTGTAATCTTACAAAGACAATGAAATTAAAAATGTTAAAAAGCTACTCTATATTCTTATTATTAATTTAGTTTAGTTTGAATTATCGTCGTACTAGAGCTACACGAGGGCGTATTATTCGTCGGACATTTTTGGCTGCACGGGCCGTTTATAGGTCGGCAGTTATTTTGGCGATGCCCGGACCCGAACCTGGGACCTTTCGCATGCTAGGCGAGCGCCTAACCGACTGGGCTCCCCAGCCCCCTTATTATTAATGCTCACCTGAAACCCCATTTTAAAAAAATCTTTGGCGGCTTGCTTACCTTTATGGGATATTCGAATCTTAGGAAACTTTAAATTAACACTTTCGCTACGCAGAATTTTTGTTTCCGAGTAATATGTGATAAGAATATCATTATCGAATCCTTAGTTGTACGGCCGCCTGGGCCGCTTTAGGAGTGAAAGGGTTCAGATAGTTCACTGTTCCAGGTAGTATACGCCAATTCCTGGAACCGGAGGTGATTTCTTAGTATCGGAACCCAACTCTTTTATTCGGTTACTTCATGCGTTTTCTACATCGGAAGCCCATGTACCAGAAAAGCGGAAGCTCGTGAATCTATAGGATGCATGCGTCATGCTTTTTGTCGCTTTCCTCTTTCGTCTGGGTGTAGTCTTGTTTATTTTCGATGGGTTGCGAAAGGGACACCTACCTGCGAAAAGGTGTACCTATCTCTGGTGGGCTCGAGGTACAGAAGGTCGCCATTCAGCGAAAACGCATTCCGTTCGAAATATCCTCCAAGTTGAAGACCATTTGTTCTATTGTATTCGTGTGTGCCAAAGAAGTTTCATCTATGGAAGGAATATTGGGTGCTTTGGATTCGATTTTAACTCTCCCTTGAATGCTTAGTGTTTGTAGTTGATTGCTGGAAAGCGCCCTGTGTGTTCTTGAGTCAAAGTTCAGACAGACGAATTCGAAGCTAAAGTGTTTTTTCTTTATTCGATTGCAAGAGCTACCGATTGCAAGAGCTACCGATACGTGATTTAAATGGAATTATCTTTAAATGAACCTGTCTGCATGTAACCGACATTGTAAAAATTTCTTTGGCTGACGATGAATATTTGTTGTAGAAAGTTAAATCAATTATCATAAAGATAACGATAAACTTACAAGGATATCCTGGACAACAATCAGTTGATGTTTATATACAAAGTAAACTAATGTGGAGAGGCAGTAAAGTTGTATGCATGTACTGGCTTGCACTCAGGAAACTACGACAATCGGCTTTCAATCCGGCAAAAAAAGTGTTCGGAAACCGCCATTTACTGATTAACTTCCAACTAAGTTGGTAGCTTTCGAAAGTGTAGGAGTCTTTTGCAACAGGGTGATTGTGTCTCAAAGTGGAATCAATTGACGCCATTTTTCAGTAAAATGGATCGTAATTGAGAAGTCTTTCGAACCTCGGAAGCTCCTGTGTCTAAAATAAGACGAAATGGCCTATGTGACTAAAATGACTTCTCATTCGCTGCCTCAAAGATACCGTCACTCTCACAGTATGCAGTACCTGCATCCCAATTACAACCCGCAGGTGCGATACAGGAGGAATAATACTTGGGAGATGATGTACCGAGGTTGTGGTTCCATGTGGGCTTCAGATGCATCACTGAGTAAGTTATTGGTGGTTTTATTGAAGATAATCTATTTCTCTATACATCATATACAGTCCCTGGACAAATTATTAGACGCACTGTATTTTTTTAAAGTAATTTTATGTTTTTTAAGAGTTTTTATGCAATAATGGTATATTTAAACTACAATATTATTATACTACAATATTATTTTTATTTAAAAGAATTGTTGTAGACTACATATTTGTATTTATTTTAAGATAATTATGATTAAGATTAATTTATATTAACTATTTGTTATAAGATTATTTATGTGTGGAATCATCATCCTCAAATGCAGGAGACAGTACAGTCTTGCATTGATAGCATGCCGCGCAGAATTAAAGCTTTGATAGCGGCTAAAGGTGGCTCAACTAAATATTGACTTTTACTAACATTAATTTCACTTTTCTTTAAAACTTAATAAACTTATGCTTTTCTAAATTAATGCTGTTTTATTTATGTCAAATAAATCGGTAATTGATTGGATAATATAAAAATAAAAAACAAATCAATTTAAAATAATAAAACGGTACAATATCACCCGGTAATTAAATATTTTACATGAAATCTTGCAGTGCGTCTAATAATTTGTCCAGGAACTGTAGATTTTGACTATTTGTAATTATTAGATATTTTGATAATGTACTAACTCTACTGTTAAAACATTTTGCTTGGTGGTTCCAGGCAGCTGATGCAACGGCTGTGTGAGGAAATGTTTCACCATATTTTCGGTATTCGGATGAACCATTTTTCAGGTTTTGGAAACAAAAACCTGATAAAAGGTTCAACCAAATACCAATCGCCAAATTTTGAACAGTGTACACATTGTTATTTTGGTAAACTTTTTAACGTAACTGCTTTTATAATTTCTCTCCAGAAAAAAATTGATATAAATTTATAACGTAATAAATAGAAGTTAACAATGTTTTTTATTAGCATTTCCATATTTATTTTTAGTGTTTTATTACATTTTACCAAATTTAATTGTTCGAATATTTTTTGGAATACATTTTTATTAAAAAAATATTTAATTTTTTTTGCCCGGGCATATTGTTTTGAATATTGCGTTATAAGAAAAATAAAACTTTTAAACTAAGTTTATACTTTTCGAGTTACGACTGTTGGCAATTTTAGTTTTACATTTAATTTTGTAGTATTATTTGACTTTTCAAATATAATTTTTTAATAAATTCTATTCATAGTAACTACAAAGGCTTCTCAGCATAAAATGTTAAAAATAGTTAACTAATTGACTCATTGGTATAAAAATTAAAATTTTCTTCATTTAACTTTTTAACTTACTAAATTAATATAATTTTGACGATTTATAGTTCATCTATATTTTCATTATTTATGGAAATGCAAATTTCATTTTTTTTTTCAATTTCACTATTATCAATTATTTTTCTATCGACTTTAAATTCATAAAAAAATTCCACAGTTTAAAATCGTTGTAGAATTTACCTATGGATATTTTAAAATTTGTTATCTAAAGTTTACATTTTTAAATAAATCTGTAATAACTTCACTAATGCTAGTTGAGTAAAAAAAATAACTGTCATAAATACCATTCCCATCTTTTTATTCACTTTGAGTCAAGAGATGGCGCCACTATTCATATCCCCGTGGACGTCTTTTTATTTTTATCCAATATTTCTCTCAACATCTTTCGCCTTTCACATTCACTTTGTTTGTCATTCCCAGTACCTCTTCCTCAGTATATGTACCGCTAATTTCCCCGCAATTAAGTACTCGTATTCTCTAAATTAACTAAACAAACCCCCTCACTATCCCGTTTCAAGTATCCCATTGGCCGGTTTCACCCCCCCCCCCCCCCTCAGAGGGGTGGTACCCCAAATTTCTGCTTTCCCGGAGACTTTTTTGACATCAACCCATAAACCTAGAGCTCCTGGCGGTAGCGAGAGTTCAGAAAACTTTGGGATGACTTTTTGAAGATATTTTTGTTGTGAAGTGATTTAGAAGAATTTTGTTCAAGCATCGTCGTGTTGAGTTGTGTTATTTGGCTGATTTTGTGTGTTTTATCGTCGGTTCCACATGGATTATTGTTATGAAATATTTATCGGTTGCCGGGGAATTTAATTGCCTGTGAAAGGGTGAGTGTTATTATTCGACTTCTTTTTATGTTATTATCATGTTAAATAAGATTTTATAAACCATTTTATTTTAATAACGTTTTAATCCGTGTCATCCAATTTTTAAAAAAATGTCTTAGTATTAAATAAACTGCTAATTATTGTGAAACTGCTTTTTAAAAAAATACCCAAGTTTTCTTAGGTAACAAACGCAACACCTTTTGAATGATTAAAAGAAATACTGTGTAATGTATGACTGCCACCAAAATATGTAAAATCACATTTCAGTGGGGTTTTTTTATGTTGAATGGATTTTATTCTTTTGAGTGTCTTTGATGATTGTGAATCTTGTAAGAGTTGCTTTTGCCGGTTGCTTTTTTCGTTGTAATTTTCCTCAAGCATACTATTTACTTTTAAAAAAAATCAATTTGTTGGGTCTGGAAAAGAACAATTCTAAGCCAATGGTTTTCTATATGCATTGTTTTTGAAGTCTCGTGTTTCATTCTAGGAATGTTTATTTTTATTTTGTTTTAACGTTGATGTTGATAATATATTAATATCATCCATACTTAATTTCATATTATAAGGTAAACACAAGTGTCAGCCTATAATTTAAGATAGGTTATAAGCATGTTAAATTCATTTGTGGTGTATTAATTTATTATACAATATTAATTCTTCGAATGCTATGAATAAGATAGGCTAATTTAATCTTCTTATGCCCCAGGTTTCATAACTTTTTTAATTAAATTTTGTATTTTATTTTTAACAACAATAGTTTCAAGTATTTTTCAATTTTTCAAAATCTCGAAACTTTAAAGTTCGGTTCAAGATATAATAACCCTTGATGTTTTCTATATTAATAGGCTCTTATGTTTATACATGACTTATTACATTAGTTTCTTTCTAAACAATGTCAAAATTCATGAGTTTATTTAATAAAGAAAATTTAAACATATCATCTCAACGTCTTATCAGAAAATGTATTTCATATTGAGGGCGCTAATTTAAACGATGTCCCAAAACGAATAACGGATTGCGTTTTGATGCTTCTTCCAAAATTGTAACCCTTTATTGCTTCATACGATAATAAAATCATGAACTGTAAACAGTACTAGTATATATTCATTAGATAAAATGTGCCGATTCAGTAACTTTAACCTTTAAAAATTCATAACCAGTATTCATTAACCAGTAGCTTTAGCCTCCCAAAGATTCTACACAAAAAAAATAAGAAACCAACACCACCATCCTAAACCCAACGGTCGAAATTCCAAGAACTTTCCACCATTCAAAAAGGCACACCTTAGAACCTCCCCTCACCTGGCCACTTCCCTTAGGGGCATTTTCAAGGCCGCCTAGCAAGTAGCAGATGGCCCACAGCAGAATGCAGATGATAATCACACAAAGGCCGGGGCCGTAGCAGCTGCCCGATACGCGTGGCATACGACGCGACGCGTGCCTCGGTCCCCCACTCTCGCAATCATCGTATCGCACTGTACGCGGAAAAGAGACCTATGGCAAAAATACTAGTTTTTCAGAAAAATCGTCTGAAGTTCATTTTTTCAATTGCATTGCATTATATCAAAAAAATAACGATTCGCTTACAGCATTCCAACTATTCTACATATTTATTTAATTTTTGCTTTAATCGCTATTCATTTAAATTTTGAATATTCTAGCATTTTACAACTCGTAAAGTCATATTTGTGCGATAGGTCACTTTTCCACGTACAGTATGGTGCTATTGTAACATCCGATAGTCATTAGGGTCTTGTAGGCTGGCCCATTGTGAGTGTTTGGCTTGTATTTTTTGAGGGAGTCAATTTTTTATAATGTGGTGGAAGTGGATGATTATTTGAGTGGAGTTGGCTGCTGGGGAGGGTTTAGGTTAATAAAGGAAGTGGTGGTGGGATTCTGTGTTGGTCACTGAGCTGTGTTGGTTTGATAGAAGCTTGAAAAGGAAAGGATGTGGTGGGTTTTGTTGCTGAAAGATTTCAAGTTATATACAAATTGAAATGATGTATAATTTAATGGGCAAGTTTCAGGTTTTGAGTGGCAACAGAAATTATGAATGAAAATAAATTCTTTCTCGAGCCTTGATTGGGAAATAAATGTCACGTGAGAACACAGCTCTCCAATCGGGATACCGAACGAAGAAAATGCAGGAATAAAAGCTGGAATAAATTACTGAACCAGAAACAAGGCAATTATTTAAATCATGTTGCAAAAGTTTTCTTTAATGCATTGTAATTGTAATATAGATTTCTAGTATTTGCAATGAATGCTCTTAGTGGAGATGATCCTTCCATAGAGATACACAATTTATTTATCGACCTGTAAAGTTTAATTTTTCATTACTTCACTACTGCAAAAGTATTTGTAAATTATAATTAAAACCATGGTATGGCTTTTCCCTCTAAATCCCGCTCGTCGATTCAAATACTTAGTTTTTTTTGTTAAAACTATCGCCGAACATTACTAGTTATTTGTACAATTTAGTGGAATTACTGAAATGTTTCCCACTAAGTTACACTGCAAACAGTACGATTGTGAAATATTAAAATTAAACACATCCGTTCTGCGTCAAGTAAAAAAATTGCAGGGTTCCTTTTCCTAAATGTTTTATCGGCTTTACGACACCAACTCAAACAAGATAAAAAAAAAAATATTATCTTGTTACTAGTCTATTTATTTCTTCAGAGTAAATAGACTGACATAAATTTTGATTTATTACCAAAATGGAGGTATTGCTACAGTATTTCGATCTTCAATAAAATAATTTTTATAAAACGCTGTAAATTTCTTGTTAGTATATTATTACTTCTATTTATTTCTTCATAGCAAATTAACAAGTATTTTGATTGTAACCAAATTGGAGAAATTACTATAGTGCTTCGATCTTCAAAAAATAATTAAAACAACCACTAAAATCTTTTTGTCACATTAATAAAACATGCATGACTTGTTAATCTAATAAATCTTATTCCATTGATTTAAAATCCACCCTCACAATTCTCATCATTTACATGCTTAGCTGAGTTTTTTTTGTTAAATTCGGCGTTTTCCAGAAAAGGGGGTTACCCTTGAGTTCGTGCGTGCAGAATTCGAATTCGGACATCCTCAATTACTTCTTGAAGGGTACCACTTTGAGATTATTGATAATTTGGACTTGTTCTTTAAATTTCCCAGCCAATCGGATGACTTCTGATTCCTTTTGTTCTCAAAAGCCGCGGCTGAATAGTTAGATTTCTTTTTTACTTGGAAATATGACGCAATTTCCTTTGACTTTTTTTGTCTCAAGAGAATATAATTCGTGGAAGTTCATTCATGAGTTTCTACGGGGAATAGTAATATTTTTTTTCATCTTGTATAGTATGTATTGCAATAGTTACCAGGTAGTCATTGCAAAAAAAAAATCTAGGTAATTGTTAATTTTTTAATGGATTCTTTAAATTTATTTTTTTCATTTAAATAAAGAGGATTGACAAGAAACATTTCCATACGAAAACAAATTATATGCTTTAGTTTATCTAAATCAACAAAATGTAATACAAATGATGACCACAGTACTGAATGTTTTATGTAGGACAAGTTAAGTCACACGAAAAACGAATATTTTGAGTTTTTATTACGGTAAGAAAGGTATGAATTCACATTTGAGCCTTTAATGGTCCTCTTAAAACCTCCTTACTGACAAAATATTGCTTTTAGTGATTTTAAAATGTTTGACATATTTTAATTACTTATACAAATAGTTTTTTATCTGTATAGTAAGACATTCATATTTATTTTTTCATAACAAAAATGAAATATCTCCAAATGAATACGAACTTATCAAAAGCAATTTCAAACTTAACCATTGAAACTAACCTTTACACCAATATATAATTATAACAACATATTGCTGAGTTTATATTTCTTTAAAAATAACGCATTAAATTTTAAAATGGTTTGGTTCTTATAAACTATCCAAAGAAATTTACCTCTTGCGTGATATATATCCTTAACTTCGACTTGTGATAGTTATCCATAAATTAAGCACGATACAGGGTCTGTTGCCTCATCTTTTTAAGCTTCCGGTATTCGTATTTTCACCTGTTTAAACTTCCGACATTTATGATGATTTAACTTCCATTGCACACTTTAAAAATGGAGTACATAACATGTTAAGCGATACGAGAAGCTTTCACATAACGAAGACTTTTAAAAAAAATCAAATCCTATACTGGATGTATTTTGTAATGGTGTACAATTATTTATTTTTGAATCTCTAATGTAATGTTTCAACTTTAGAAATCGGTCTGCTTTAAAAAAAATAATAGCATACATTTAACTTTAATTTTGTACTGTTCCTAATACTAGTAAAATAGGCTTTCAAGCAGATGTAATTTAAGGAAGTGTTTCGAGTAGTTGTTTTATTTATTTTTGTTTTAAAAAATTTAACCGGTTTTATTTGTCAACTAATGTTTCCTTATGCCCTTAATAAATCTTATTAGCATTCATACACTCATCATTAATATTTTTTTGCATGTAAAGCGTTGGTAGTGCGCAAATAGTTAGGAACTTGGTCACTCGGCCTTGAAAATAAAAATTAAATTACGTATTATGATAGCCAGGTATATTATTACGTATTTGCTTTTCACAATGATTTAATTTATTGTAAGTCATCGAATTTCAAGTGTTCGGCATACCAAATGCTTAATATGAAAAAACTCAGAAAATGTAATTAGATTCTTTTTAAATGCTTTAAGTAAACTGCTTAAAACATTTTATATGCTCTATTCTCTTAAATTGGTTCAATTTTGTCCATATATTAATTGCTTAAGTAATAATAAAGCGAACGCTTCATAATTTATAAATTATTTTTTTTAAAACTTATTTCCTACCAATTTTTCCCGAAAATTATTCCTCTTCAAAATTCTTCTACATAGCTATTAACTTGCCCTTAACGACTTTCTTCGTTTCAACGACGCTTCCTTTTTAACGACATTTTTTTCCAATGCAGCTCGCGTTGAAACGGCGCAAAAGCCGTCATTTTTTGAGTCTCGAATCCTCCAAGATGATGAGAATTTGGGAGGGGCATTAATATAAGTTTCAAGGTTGCTTCGAATGTGATGGAAGGAGCGCTTCTAAGTAAGAACTTCTTGTAGCAGGTTCTTAAACGGAAGCTTTTTATATATTATCGTTTTTTATTAACGAATTCGTTTGCCGCCATTTTCGTAACTAGGAAACAGGTGTAAAAATCTCTGCTGGAGGCCAGTAGAAATTACGTGATGCATGTGCAATGTATGGTGCGATTAGTTTAGAATTCCTTAATTTCAAGGCCGATTTTTATATATATTTTTTGCGGATTATTTTAAATGATCTAAAGGGCAATTCCACCGTAGTGTCGGGAGTAAGGAAAAAAAGAAAAACAAAACATCCGAACATGAGGATATCTTTTTTTTTTAAATGTTAAAACATGTTTCACAAATTCTAATTGCAGTTTTTAACCCTTCAGGCATGGGTAATTCTTAAAACAGTATCGACCAATTAAAAATATTTTGACTCTGAGTAACTTTAGTTTTACTGGAAGTATGACTAAATTTTTACGTCCATCACTGTGGAATTATCTTAAAGTTAGTTTTAAAAAAAATATTTGAATCGAAATATTAACATTTATTTCTTTGTATTTATGCTGAAAGAAGGTCCAATGGCAAATAGTTGGATTTCTACTGATATTTCTGATTGAGTTAGTGCTCTAGCCTACAGAACCTAAGCCAAATCTCGCATATTTCATGAATATGATTAGCCTATCGGCATCTACTTTTTAGTGTAGGCACCGGTCTAATTAAGCCTAGTTTAGCCAAACATTTTAGAGCTTCAATAAAATTTGGACACTACTCTATGTAACATATGAAAATTGTTCAGGGAAACCCTTCTTATCAACTCCAACAATTGATAAGAACTACAGATTTATTATTCGTATTTCTGGGGGGGAAATTATGTATTTTTCCGATTTAAGGTATCACTTCCAAGTTGTTTATAAAACGTCTACGCTCTCTCGTTTCTTTTATGCGAAACATCAGTAAAAAATGATCTCAAGTTCTACTTGAAGTTCAACAAAGGTACTTAAAAAACACATTCCACCAAAACACTACGTTACAAAGATTATTCCCATTCAAAAATAAAGCCCACATTTACTTTGAATTTCCCATTTCCCAAATAAATG
This sequence comes from Oedothorax gibbosus, assembly GCA_019343175.1. NCBI lineage: Eukaryota > Metazoa > Arthropoda > Arachnida > Araneae > Linyphiidae > Oedothorax > Oedothorax gibbosus. The sequence goes on from CM033278.1 coordinate 8,485,399, forward strand.
CACTTCGGATAAAGAATAACTTTATTGTTCGTTGCGAAGTTGCATTTTTTCAGCGGAACCGGTTTCAAGAAGATTGATGTAAATGATGATGAATTCGTGTGATATTACCAAGATTTCCTTGGGTTGAAGGTTTTTTTCGGTAACATACTTTTTAAAAATTTCGCTAGCGATTAGTGAAACAGAAGAAGAAAAAAATACAGGGATCGAGGCGAGGGTTGGAAACGAGTATAAATCAGTTTTGAAAAGATTTCGGATTCTTTTCATGGAGAAGATTTTTTTCCAAAGAATTTTCGATTTTTTTTGAAAAAGTACCAAAGAATCTCAAAAACGCAACTGCAACAACTGCGAAACAATCCCCCCCCACCTATTCGGAAAAAGTTTAGAAGAAATTTATGAAATTTTAACAATAAAAGATATTGCTTTACCTCCCAGCTACAGAATCAGAATTCCATTTTCTATATATACCATTCTCAATGACGTAATGACCAGTCGTTTCGAACTTAGGCATTTTCTATCCCTTCACTTCGATCATTGATTTTTTTTAGTTCGATATAACTTTTTTTCATTCTTTATTTGGCAACGAGGCATTGGAGCATTAACTATTCTAGGAATGTTTTGTGGGAGATTTCCCGTATAAAAAATATTTTTCTACCTTGATGATTTTTCTATTCTGGAATTTTTTTATTTGGCTATTTGGATTTCGAATTAGGATTTGCTTTCGACCTCTGAGTTATCATTTGCTAGAGCATCCCAGGAATTTCTTAGTGATTCCTTTTTTAAGTATTTTGGATGTTTCCCTCTGTATTATTATAGTATTATACATTCAATGACTTTGAGAGCTTGAATGACAGCTGTGAGAAACGTTTTTTGTAAGGTTTGGAATATTAAACAAAACTTCAAAGTTTGCGAACAAATTATCATTCTTTTTTTTTAAATATAATTTGCTTGTTTCACATGACGTAGATCATTCCTGCTTTCATTCTGGGATTTCATTGGTGGTTTCGGTGATCCACCCACTTCATTGAACAATCAAGACCTTATTTTCATTCCTGTAGAACTTTTGTCACTCAAGCATGCCAATTATGTGTAAAATATTATCAAATAGTGTTATATATTTTTTAATTTTTGAAAGACGTAATGTTATTTAAAAATAAGTCATAAAATTTAAACTTTAGAATTTTTTTTCTGCCAACAAATCGTAAATTTAATAAACAGTCGTTCTTAGATTCAAATTGTCAAGAGGCAACGGAGCAAGCACAAGCATGGACGTATACTTAATGAACATTTTTTCCATTTGCTCGAATGACTTAATTATAGTCCACATTTAAAACAAACAAGTCCTCTAAAGTTTTGTATTCCAGATGAGATGAACATTTGGCGTTTCACTGAACGACCGAGTTTTTATTCTTGCCAATCGCACTAAGCGTGACCTTTGTGATTAGCACGGTAGTTTTTTTTAAGTCCTAAGAAATTTTAATTAAAAAAAAATGTGGTCTTAAGTTCTGTCGAACAGTTTTGGTGATTTTTTAAAAAAAATACTCTAAAATTTTCTGCGGCACGTGTTGGCATTGTCCTTACGTTGTTTGTGATTTAATTCTTTTGGTAAACATAATATGGAGTTAATATTTATTTTTATTCTTTATAATTTAGTTAGGAGACTATTACGTTAAAATCTCAATCGGAACTGCAGATCTATAGCCCGCTTGTTGTTAATCACAAGCTAAGATGTACAGTTGAACGCTCTACACAATACCCGAATGAATCCTACCATTTCTCAATAAACGTGACCACGATTATTCCAATTCAAACATATGACATAAAATTGCCATTTAAAGCCATAGATATCACAGTTAAAGAATTAGATTGGCAGATCACGTAACCTCCAATGCTAACGAGGGACGCGCATGGAGGCCAAAATAAGAGGGCAAAATGGCCAGTGTTGCTGCCACTTTAAGGAGAAAAATACCACGAAAAAATGCCATTTAATTCTAAAATTACAAAAAAAATATCGTAAAAATAAAAAAAATTGGATTCTGCATTTTGGAATCTTTTTAGTGACTTGAATCTTTTTAGAATCCTTTTCTAGTATCTTTTTTTTGTAATTTTAGAATTGAATGGTATTTTTTCGTAGTATTTTTCTCCTTAAAGCGGCAGCAACACTAGCCATTTTGCCCTCTTATTTTGGCCTCCATGCGCGTCCCGTCGTTAGCATTGGAGGTCACGTGATATGCCAATCTAATACTTTAACTATGATATCTATGTTTAAAGCATAGTTTCAGGTGCATGTTTCATGCTCAACACAGCTGCACGTGTATACACACAGATGACTGATACCAATATTTACTTCTTAGGTAAACGTAACTAGATCAACTTCTGACGGTAGTTTTCCCTTCCCTTTCCTTTCAATTGATGCCAGAAACAATGACTCTAATCTCCTTCTTGTATCTCTTTCTGGGAAAATGAAGAGTGGTGACATAATTTCTGGTTGCGGTTTAGAAAACAGTCGAGTTCTTTGATAAGTCTTCGGGTCATTAGTGGTTTTGTACTTTGCGTGTATGTCTCATGGCATTACCCAAACGTTGTGATCATTAATAAAAAAAAAGCCGGATATTGTGCTGATAAAGGCACTTTCTCCATTGTTGATACAGTTATTAAAGCAGAGTTAATAAGTTTATCAGATGAATGGAATTTTTAATTAATTACTGAATCGATTGAACAACTCGTTTTATTTGTTGGCGTAACCATAATTACTATGGATTTTTTAAAAAAATATGTAACGTCAGAATGACCATGTTCCCAACTAACACTATGATGAAGTTTTATTACTAGAATTAGATAAATTTTCTTATTAGAGAAAAATAAAATTTCTCATAAAAAGGAGCTTTTTTTTTCAAATAGCATTTAACAACAACAATTTAAAATTTTAAATGTTTCGTCCAGGCATTTATCTATACATAATGAATGCGCAATTTCAAAAGGTTGTTTTAAAAATCCGTATTAATTCCCAAAATGTCCTTGTTCGACGGGTTAAAACAAAATAACCACTAAAAATTTCAACTTTCAACAATATAATGAAGCATATAATTCTTAAAAAAAAAAAAAAGGAGTTTCTCATAACTTCTCCAAAGAGTTTAATTTGCGTTAAATTCACTTAATTTCAATTTGTGCACTCAAGGCTTATTCGGATGAGCGAAAGAAGTGGTGGAACTGATCTCAATTCGGGCGACCGTCCAAAGTTTTTTTCAACTGTTGACCTTGCATTAGTATGGAACTCGGATGACCGAAACCGTTACGGTTAGGGTCCGAATATTCTAACTGTTGTGCTTGCCCTGACGTCTTTTTTCAAAATGACTTCAGATGAACGGTTTTTAGATATGGTTCGATTAGTTTTATGTTAAAAATAGAATTCTTTGAAATATTCTCTGATTTTGAAGTTGCTGGGCAGAGTAGAATCCGTAGTCTTCGACTTTTAAAATAGAAAGAATGTGATTTTTTTTTAAATAACGTTAACTAACCATAACGTCTTATTCTTTTACAGTTCATGAATTAAAAATAAAATTCGTCAAAATATTCTCCTATCTATTTTAGTTGCTGAGTGGAATTCATAGAGTCCCCGACTTTAAAAAGGGATTTTGAAATGTACATTTTTTAATGAAAAGTCAACTGACCATAACGTCTTAAATGTTCTTTTAATAGTGCATGAATACCATTAAAATAAACAGGGGCGATTTAGATGTTTCCAACAGATTTAATATTTCTGATGCTAAATGTGTTTTGTATTTTTGAAAATTTAAAATGTTAATGTTCGTTTTTCTCCAATTGTTTCATTCTCTTAGCTATATTTAATCTGATAAAAATTCAATTCGTATTTCTTCGTATCCATTGATTTATGTATAAAAAAAGTTAATAATAAATCGTAAAACAAGGACTGTTTACAAGAGCTCTGCATGATGACGAATGGCTAAATTATTAGATAAAATATCAGCGATCAATTGTCGGCTGGCGATGTTGTGATAATTCGAAATCATTTGTTTATTGCACTTTCTGACTTAGAGCCTCCCCTTATATCGTGTTTTTGCCTATCAATTCTCGAAAGAGAAAGTCGTGAGAAACGATATAACTACACAGACTTTTAAAAGTTGGACTGGTTTTACCTAATATTTCGATGTAAACATTTCATACCATAGTGTACGATTAAGAAAACAATACACTGAACTTGAGCCTAATCTGAATGTTTTTGATTCAGCTTGTTGTTTATTTGAAATGTAGCCTTCATTGAGCACTAATTAGCCATGTGGAATCTTTTCTGTTTCAAAGGAAGTAGTTTATAGATATGGTATTTTTTTGTGGTAATATTGTAGTTATGCATATTAACCGCAACTGATAATTGTCCATTAAAATAAGTAGGTACATGTACTAAAATAAGGATATACACGACCAATAACTGAATATCTTTTTCTTAAACTTTTATTTAAAAAAGTCTTGAATTGTATGCGAAGGTTTAACGATCATATAGAAAAGTAGCATAATTATGAAAACATATTTGTTATTTCATAACTTTTTTTCCATTGACAAACTGGGTTAAAGAATACTTATATAAATTCAATAATTCATAATATATAATCATATATATTCCAGTAATGCTTATTGCACACAAAGAAAACGAGATGCTAGTTAGGAAATCAGTTCCTTTTCGAACGCTCACTTTCTTGGAAGAAGCATATTTTAATAAAAATAACTGTAACCTGCATTTATGAGAGTACAAATAGTTTCATAAGCGTTTTTGGAATAATAAAAGCATTAGTGAATCATATCTTTCTTCATATCTGATTTACTGAGGTCAAATTCGTTGTTGTCATCCCACACTTAAGTTCCCATTCTTGTTTCTTACAAGTTTAACGAGGACGTATCCCACAACGAAATGATGCCGTTACATTAACACAAATGTATGTAGTTAATAGAAGTCTCATGGCTGTGTTAAAGCTCCGGCTACATATGGGCAGCCGGAAGTGTTGCAGTCAATTAAAATCATCATGTTGTGCACTGTGGGTGCCAATATTTTGTATTGAGGGGTGCCATCGAAAGTCTAATTGGAGAAAAGGACAATTGTGTAATTGAAAGATTAGAAGTTCGTTCAACCCATAAATTGCAATTTCTCGATTTATTCTTTTTATAGAAAAATCGAGTTCATTCAACTGGAAATTTTAATTAAGCATGTTGGACAATTATCCTTCATGACAAAGCGATTTTCGAAGAACAACGTTGGAAATTGGCGTTTGTAGACTTTACTAAAAAAAATTTTATGGCTCACGGTTAAGCTTGTTTAGACAATCAGTATAATTTTTTGGAACAGCTATGATATAATGGCCGCTCTGGATTTGGCTCTTTGCGTTACATTGCCAAGCAACTAAAAGGCCCAAATGTGGTAGACATTCCACTTCATATTTCACACAACTCGATAGAGCAACTCTACGTTAAATTTCCAAGCTCTCCAAGAGTCGCCAATGAACAGACCGGCCATTATATCATAGCTGTACCATTTTTTTCACAGTACTATCAAAATTCTAAATCTATCTCTCCAATGCCAAAATTCTTTCCCACGATGTTCCCTATATATTAGAACCTAAAGCATTATCTTTCAACCTGCACTTTACTTCTGAAGTGGACGTCGTCTTATGTCCCCAGACATCACATACAAAAATAATCGTCCATATGAGCCTTGAGATATAATCCATCTACCTTTCCTACAACATACTTTTCTGACAGATATAAGATTTCTCACCCCTTTTCTTCTGCAAAAAAAAGTAGATAACTCATCGACATAGGCTGTGTCATTTCTGTGTGAGAAGCATAGCGGTAAGAATGAGGTGGAGGTGCTGCCCGATCAAAAACCAATGCAAAAATCGGTTTACCTAGTGAAGCCATTAATTGCTTTCGCAGATAGATAGCCCTAACAGATTCCCAATACCTTCTTGGCGAATTATTTGTTGCTATTTACAAGCAGGATCCAAGATATAAGACAAGCTACGATGTTTTAACAGTAAAATAAATATGAATTTAAATCAGACATGAAGTGTCATTGGAAACTTAGAATTATCATAAGAAATTTAGAACATCAGAAACATTATTTAGATCTTGTTCTTCTGATATATAGGATAACTCGCTAACAAATTATCATTCTTTAAATTCTATTTACGGGTTCTTTCGTAATAATTTTACTGTATCATCGGGCAACTTTTATATGGCTTCACATTTTTTCACGCCAAGCAACTCAATCTTATTCACAAGGACTCCCAACGACTTATTTCTACTTCTATGTCATGTCTCTTCACTTGACCGTCACTCAAAATCACCAGGCCCTTCCCCAATAGCTCTGGTGTGAAGTTAAATCAACCAAACCAAACTAAAACATCGATTTGACAACTGGCTTAACATTTTTTTTCCTGCACCAAGCATCTTTCTCGTATTCCTTCCTCTATTGGTACCAGCTCTAATGTATCGTCACTTTACCGCCGTTCCAAATCGCCAGGCCTGTCCCCATAGCCATCGTGTAACTCTAGTGCGACGTTAAGTCAACTAAACCAACAAAAACATTTATTTGACAACGTTTAGAAGACTTCACTTTTTTTTCTCGCCAAGCATCTTTCTCATTCCTACCTCTATATGGTGTTTGAGATAACAATCCCTCTAGGGATCCAAGAACTTATCTTGTGGTACTCGGAGGACGACGACCAAGTCTCACTTGACAAATGCAGCATGCCCTCGATTGCGGGTTAGTAAGTCGTAAGTGAATTCTGCGCCTGGGGTGACTAGCTAGATATTTTTGTTTTATTTAAAGAAGACATGTTTTGGAGGTCAGCTGTGATTGTCTTCTGTTTAAATGGTTGAAGGACGGTGACAAGAAACTAACGAGGTTGTTCTTTGGAATGTTTATGGATCTTTTCTATTTAATTTTAAGCGTTGTTTTGTATGTTAAACTTTTTTTTAATTTAAGGGTATCGGTTATAAAGTCATTGCCCGTTCTTCCACAAGACCCGGTCCTAGGGGCCCCAAAATTTCAGTTTCTATTATGCTAAATGCTGTAAATCCCCAAAATATCAGTAAACTAAAAAAAATTCTGATCCACTTTGTTTTTTGACTGAGAAATTGACCTAACGTGATTGTTTTGATCGATATTTATAAGGAAGCCAATAAAATTGCAGCAAAAATTTTATACATAGCACCATCATTACTGGAAATCATACATAACATTTTTCGTAAAGGGGCCCCCAAAATAGGTTGTGCATATAGTCTGAGTTTTCCGAGAACAGGCCCTGTATAAAGTGCTACTGCTTTGATATACATAAAAAAAATCTTATTGGAGGAATTGACTAATTTAAAAAAAAATAGCAATAGAACAGCGTTGTCAAAGGCCTTCATTGAGTTAGTTACATAAAAATCCATCATTAAATTATCATGTTAAAAAAATTCAAATCCAAAACATATCAAATTAAAGTTGTTCTGTCTATAGTCCTTACTTTATCCTGAAAGTTTATTTTTGTATTGGGAATTGAATAAATCTCACCCACGAAGTATTTTAATATGCATCTAAGCAATTCTTCTTTAAACCAAAGCGAGGATAAATGCAGAAAGAAGTGATTTCTTCTATTTCTTTTTCCAGGAAATCTCATTGTTTATATGCTCGCTATAAATCTCACTTCGGGAAAAGTAGGATAAAAGAATATTTACTACAGGGTATTATTCAATACCGTACTGGATTCCGCAATTTATTTATACCTTTTATTTACCAGGCTTCTTGTGTCCTCTCCCAGAATGTATTTTTACAATCCTGTTTTTACTCCTGTCGCAACAATACCTGGAAATGGTTTGAAAAAGGTGCATATTTGCTTTTAATGTAATTTCGTAGATAGTATATAATATCCGGTATATTAAATTATTTTTATGTTAGCAGAAACTTGAGGCATAGTTTGGTTTCGTTACAGGTTTGTGTCAGACTCTCTGCCTTAATTACGATTGCAGTGGTATGTGTGTAGTTTGAAGGTCCCAGAATCGGATGCAAACGATGCACAAATCTGCACCAAAACCGAAAAGTACCTCCACTATTTTGCTTATCAAAACATGTAGCTTATGTTAATTGTAATGGGTTTGTTGTTCTATTACGACAGTATATGGGGTTTTACAATCAATTCAGGGACCTTAGAACAACAGACAAATGGAGTTTTTGGAGAGTAAGCTGGACGGAAAGATTTCTATCTCCATAATCCTTTATTACATTAATAAAATTTCCCGTTAATTTTACTAAAAATAAGTTGTTAGTTATAGCCTTGTCACAATAGTGTAGCCAAATCCTCCCGGAATTACCGGGAAAATAAAAAAAAAGAAGCCCCCTTCAAAGTTTAATACAGGTAACATGAGTCGGCTACGGTTGTAAATAAATAATGGAGAATGGTCTTGGGACGGAGATGAATTTAGTTGTTTGGAAATTGTTGGCGGTAGTGTTTCCATGGTTATAGATGACGTCATCGGTCACAGTGGCTTGCCCATCGGACTTGTTTGTAGGGATGTCAACGAATATGACATCCTGTTATTTTTTTATTTGTTCTTTAACAAACTAAAACCAGACTGGGTTTTTCCCCAATTTTTGTTAAAGCTATGATACAGATTGGCAATGTTAAAAATTGTAGACGTTTAAAAATCCCGCTGGGAAGAAACTTAAGTCCACTAGCCGTACACAATGTCGTAATCATATTCCGATATCTCAAAGTCAGTATGATATCAGAAGGGGATAATTCGATATTTGTTAACTGTTGGGGAAGAGGATAATGATACCGACCTAAGTACTCAATTCCACAGCAACACAAATATTTATGAACATTAAAACAAAATATCTGGTTTATTGCCAACAATCTATAATTAGGAGTAATTACTGAAACCATTTATTAGTTCATAAAAGGCCCAAGGTTTCTGAAACAGCCCTAATATGCACACCTGTCTGTTCGCTAAAATGCAGGTTAATTTAATAACTGTACTTGGATGTTTTTCTCTACTTATACGCTAACTTTAATTCAGAATTCAACTGTATCTCCTAAATATTCAATAATGGAGTTGAAAATTTAGTATTAGTTCTTTAAAAATTTTATTGGAATTCTGCACTTATTTGTTTCATAATAAACAGGAACAGAGAGTAACTGTTTTATAAAAGAATATTCTTTTCACAACTTCGGTTAAACTTGCTTTGCCGTTTCGTGGGGCTGTCGTTTTTGCTGCTTCGTAATGCAAGAACCCGGAGTTCCGGATTATTTATTTTCCTCCCCAATCTCTCTTTTAGAAAGTGGGGAGTAATTTTATTTCTGTTCCCATGTGATTCTTTTCAAGCGGAGACACATCTTTCTTTTAGCGAGAGAGTATACTATAGCTAGTCCGGACGAATTTGGTTATGGTTGACGATATACTATTAAGGTCGGGGCTGAAAAATAAAATTGCATTATAGTTGTTTTGAAGAGCGTTTTATTTGTATAACTTTTTAATGCCTTACAAATATATTTTAATAAATTGATTGACATTTAATTATTAGAGTTCATTGCTCTGCAATCCCGATTTAAAAAATATTGAAGCATTATTCAGTAAAAAATGATTTTTTATGAGTTAAAAATAACTTTATTTCGAAAACGATTAAAATCTATTCATTAAAATATGCAAGAATATGTTGTGTACTTGTGTACACTTTTTTGTAGTCATATATTGCATCTGTTTAGCATTTCCTGAAATATAGGAACATATATCAGCAGACATTTTCAACCTTTATACAGTTTTAACAGAAAATAGAAATAAATTTTTGTTTCCATTGATTTATGTTACTAATAAAGCATTATTTGCTATTTTCCCCTTATTCATGTCGATATTATTGTTTTCCTATTTTCCCCGTGAACTTGTATTTTTTTTTATTCATCCCAGCACTTTGCCAACAATTTTAGGGGTGGGTCCGAATGACCCTATCCAAAAATTACCGTGTCTTCCACAGTTACTCTTCTAAACCATTTCGAAAAACACATTTAGCACCCGCATATCGCTTTTCCGCCACGCTCTGTTGCACCGCTCATAGTTTGGGACAAGTTTTATGATCCGTATACCCACTGTACACACACAAAACGTGATGCGGGGGGTACGCGCGTGGCTTAATTTGGGAGGGGGTACCCACACTTTCTATCTTTTGACGGGAAACCGTATGTAGCTGCGTTCTCACGTTTGCGAGACTATGGCATTGTGCTGTGAAAATGGGTATTTAATTTTGTGTACTTTCCATGACACGATGCGTTTATTATGTTGGTGAAATGGTCCTTTGATAACGGGTAATAAATTGGTATGGGGAATTGGTAGCTAAAGTTACACTCTTAAAACAAACGAGCGGTTTTAACTCAGTCTGAGTTAATTTCCACTCCAGTCCGGTGCCGAAAATGCACTTCCCCTATAGGAGTGGATTTCACTCTTTTGTTTTAAAAGTGTAGTATGTTGTACAGTATTGATGAGGGCATAAAGTTGAGAGTCTGTTGCAAACATGATCTAACGCTCTTTAAACTTTTGATACTAAAATAATTAGGAGATAAAATTAATGCTTTAAAGATTGCATAAGTTTTGATCCTAAACATATGCTATTATGTATAAGTCATCCTCGAATGGGGGGATTTGGCCCTGGAGGGTAACCTTGGACCAACCTTTTCAAGCTTAAAACTTCTCAAAAAATGCACTTTTTAAAAGTCTGCTTACCATTTTCAATTAGGGGCAGCTCTGCGTTGACAGCAAAAGAAGATTCAAGAAAGTCATTACTAGGGTTTTATGTTTAGGCCAAAGTTACCCCATTATACAGTATTCAGTATTATGTTGCATTGTATTACCTTTTTAAAAATTTTATTTGAAAACCAAATGGAAGTTTTAAAGTTTCTTTCACCAAGGCACAGCTTCGGCTATTTTATAGACATCCATCTTTTCCAGGTTTCGCGCCAAACGAGGTACAAAAAAGGGCAATTCTAAAGGCTTATTTCCGTCCCTCGTACTTACACACAAAAACGAGGGGCATTTTGAGGCTCATTTCCAACGACTTTACGCATTCCTTTTGAACCTTCTCCAGGCATCTCATCAGCATCATTTTTCGAGTACGAGATTGACAAAGCAGTAACCGATATGTTTTTAAGAACTCAGTTTTATGGTGTTGGCATCAACTATTTATTTTATTTTCCTTAAAATAACAAATCAAATAACGATGAGCTAATAATTGAACACACGTTTGATTATTGGTACATAATATAATTTCTTGAGAACGAAGTAATTTATGATTTAGTATCTATTTTGTATGGTTTTTATAACGAAAATTGTTATTTACTTTTTTTGTTAATTTTCGAAAATCCCTGAAGTTTAACAAAATTATAAACGAAAGCGTGATAAAATGACGTTAAATGTATTGGAAAGTTATTGTTTCTTTTGTAAGCTTAAAATGGTGGAAAATAGAAATTGTTTGCATTAAGATGATAAAAACTGCATTTCCTTATACCTCCATTTTAATTTAAGAGTTTTAAAAAAAAGTCGAATGTTAGTTACAACAATTTTAAAGTAGCTTAAGGATCTCATCATCAACCGTTTCCCAGTGTGGGCTTGAAGAAAGGTCGCGAGATAGGTCAAGGTACGAGGTATGCCTTTACCTGGTTGACCTTTTTTTATATTATTATTCCTCATCTCAGGCGGAATTCAATGGAGGGAGGCGCATAGAAAGAAAATGCAAAGGAGTTACGGTTTTCTTTTGTTGGTCTTCTTTATTGCTTTGGGGGAGAAGGACAGGGTGGATATAGGAAATACCTTCGCTGTTTGTTGTATTGGGTGACTTTAGTACTGGATTACCTTTTGAACTTCTTGTGCTTGGTAAATTTAAATACTCCCTACTTATTTAAAATTGCATTTAATTTGGTGCGTTTATGTTACTAAGACAATATCATTTGCTATTTTCCCCTTATTCATGTCGATATTATTGTTTTTCAATTTTCCTCGTGAACTTGTATGTTTTTAATTCATCCAGCACTTTATTGGGATATTTTTAAAGTCTGCGCTGGTTTGGGTGTTCTCAGATTGTACACATTAAAATTGTCAAGTTAATTATTTAAATTTATGTCACTTATTTGACACGTGGGGTTTTCTAAGGCCTATAGAATACCAAATAAGTTTTTTAAAAATACTTTGAGTTTAAAAAATCGGGGATGTGACATTAAATATTGTATGGTGTTTCTGTTAAAGTTTTAAAGAGTTTTCTATGAATAGTTTATTATTCAAAGTACAAAAGTTATAACTTTGCGACATCATACGAAAAACCTATTCAAAAACATCATTTATCATCCTACTATTCCGTATTTTTTTTAAAACAGCTCAACAATACCGGAAGACCCTATTCAAAAACATTTATTATCCTAATATTCCGTATTTATAAAAAAAAATCTCAACAATACCGGAAGAAACTTCCCATCTACTCTTTCCTATATTCAATTCGGCCAAATAGGAACCGTTTCTGATCGACTGACCAAGTGACCCATTACAGGCCACTTGCCAAGGCCAAGGTTGAGGAACCATCTTCAGCATCTGTTTTACAGGGCGGAATCGAGTTCGAGCAGGTTTCCTTCTTCATCGGCACCATCCCAAACTAGGATCTGGTTCTTCATCTTGTTGTAGCTCGTTTTGTTCTTACCATATCGCTACATCCCATTCAACGAAAAACAACGCAACTCCTGTTGTGAGTCTTCGGCGCATTGTTGCGAATCCTGTGTTTCTTTTGTGTATTTGTAACTGTGAAATGAGTGTTTTTAATTGGATATATACAAGAGTACAAGAAGACGTGTCGTGATTGTTATCGACTTTTATCGTCGTGGAATTGCTAAATCGTGATAAGTTCGGCTGATTACCCTTCGGGCGAAGGAAATCAATTAATTCCGTGTGATTGTGTTTACTAAGATCCGTAAACAAGATTTCTGTTTGAGTTTCCCGGATTTCCTCTGATTTCTCGGGTTGTATCTTTGGATTATTCGCTTTGTTTGGTTTGTTTTAGTTATGTTGTCTTGGTTGTCTCCATATTTATTGGATTTTACATGAGAAGTTATTTTGTCAAACATCAGAAAAGGTACATTGTGCATATGCCCAGTACAGGTTAGCCAGTACTTTTCCTATAATATTTTTCCTTCATGTTTAATTGCAATGAAGTAATAAATGAAACTAAAGTCATTCGGAGATTCATATTACTCTCGCCATATTGAAATTCACCTTTTTTGGGCTATATTTTTTTTAAAGAAAAGGATGATATACGTAAAAAATGCAAATGTTTTTTAACTTTCAAAGCAAAACAATATAAATGTCGATAGAATCAGATTCCAAGACTTCTTTACAGAGCAAAATGTTTATAAACCGTTGTGGATGATATGTATCTTTGCAATCAGTTTTCGAATTTGTAGACTCTGAAGCGTGACTCCCCTTCCCTCCATACTACATGTATTTTTTGTTTGTCACGTGCCTCCCACAAGAAGTTACTACTTTTGTTTGAAGTTCCTGCCTGGAGAGAATACTGCATCGAATTGTCGATACTTTAGCTGCACGTGATGTAACCGGATCACATCCACAAAACTCTTTGGTCATGCTCTAGTAAAAAAAGCCCATCTTGATATTCCAAGCTTTATATCGATCTTTATTTCTTTAATCCGGAAATAAGCTCACTAAAACAAGAACTTTCTCTTGCTCATAATTTCATCGAAAAAAATCTTTGGAAGTTTCGTGATTTGAATCTGGATGTAAGAATGTGGATTATTAATGAAACTTGGATTATTTGTTGCCTTATTTTAAGCAATAAACTATACTCTAGAATTTAGAAAGTTTGTTTGAAGTTTTCGATTATTATTTGTGTGTGTGTAGCTAAGCTAAACTTTTAATTAATTATAATATAAGTTTGTTAGCCATACACATTTTCTTGTTTCATGTACGAACTACTTTTTTATATCTGATAAAATGTAACTGGCATAATTCTAACAATCGTAAATGATTACTATTGAGTGGCTGTTTCAAGTTTCACGAAATCGTAACAACGGTAAATGCAACGCTCTTCGTGCAGGTAACGCCGATCGAGCGTGCAGTCAAACTGTTTATTGTCATTTTTCGTTTAACGCAAACTTGGTATTGAGACAGCAATACTAGTATCTGGTACCATTACATCCGGCGAAATGGTTGCTCTTGCCCAATAGTTGATGGTCTTCAATCACTACCGTACCGTGTCATGACACAACAAATCATCTTCATCAATTCGGAAAAAAAAATCCGAACTTAGAACTTGGAAACCATTATGTGCAAATCATTTGGTGATAGTAGTAGTCCTCTGAAAAACTGCCTCTTACGACACTCGGGAGAACGCCATGATGATGATCATCTCTTCGATTATGCTCCACCTTGCATACCGTTCTGCTTGGCTGCCCGATGCTGAAAAAGCAGCAAAAGTGTTTGTAACGTATATCTTCAAGGGGACAAGTCCGTTTTTTAATTGATCCCTGTGGGGCAGGTTTTAATTTTTTTCTAGAGCCTTTTACATTGTTCAAGCTTGTTAGTTGAGCGTGACTTCGGTTTCCTTAGACAAGAAAGATAACGGGACACCTGTGATTCTATTGTGCAGCGCGTAGAGGATGTGTTTTCATATCTTATGCAGAAAATATCTGTGGATAGATGATAAGCGACGTTTTCAAAAGTGAGATTTGCGGTGCCGCGCTTTACTAACTTGGACTGATAACGAATTTCCCTTTGAATTGGTGTTTCGGCGCCTCTGAATCAAACGGGGGAGTAGTTCAGTGTGCAAATGCTATATATGAACCAATTTGAATGTGCTTTAAGTAGATAGATTTACTAGTTAAGTTTTCATCTGTGTGGGACCTTAAAACAAACATGACTATGGCAACGAAGACAACGTTTGGATACCGACAGTCTAGAGTTGACCGACAGCGAAGTCAAAGATCTCGCGTCCGGCGGAAAACCAGGCTACGAAGAGGTAACAAGCCTTAGGGGCATATTTTAAGAGTATTTTCTCCATTATATTAGTTTAGTTTAATTTTTATTCGGAAATATACCGCTTTAGTGTTTATTATTTTTAAATATTCTAGTGTTTAATTTTGAAAGAAATCTCGCGTTTCATATCGTTTCTCATGATAACAAAGCAACTAAAGTATTTTTAATCTTAGAAATATGTGATTTCTTTTATCATTTTACTTATCTTAAAAATATTTACTTTTTAGCTTGTAAAAACGTAATATTTCACAATCAGTTCTTAAAAGATAAAAATTTCACAATTATAACAGCTCAATTGAAACAAGCTTTTGGTACTCAATTGTACAAGCTTTCGAAACTTCTATATTTCCTGAAAAATATGTGCTTATAGTTTCATAAAAAGTTAACGAATAAATAATTCAGCTAATACTTGCAACTTTAATGTGCTTCTTTTACGAACCTTTATTGTTAATTTGTATTTTTTTTAAATAACTTAACCATAATTATAAAAAAATCTGTTTTAATCGCAGCTGTGTTGCAAACAGCACCTTATCTGTTGCCCACTCACTTAACATTAATAAGAGAATATTTCGATTAAAGATAATAAATTATTTTTATGCATATTTCATTGTCTTTTATTTAAAAAAATTTATAGCTCTATATAGCTATATTCTTAAAGATCATAGAAATTAAAAGAAAAGATAAAGCATTGTGTAAGGCTTCTAAATTATAATCACTACCATATTCCTGAATGTTAATCTTCTTACAATGGCAATGTTAATCTGTTTTCAATCTCTGTTTTCATAATAATGGTTGCTATGATTATTAAATTGTAATAAAAATTATCGTACATCGTTAATACTCTTGTTTTGGTGATTCTTTTTCTGATTCAACGAAAGGCGCGACTGACAGCACCTTAAAAATAAAGTTTTTATAATTGCGTGAAAAAAATCCGACTGTTACATTATAATTTTGATTACAGACGCGACGCGTGCAAAAAAGTTAGAACTTTTTTTCACTGTTTCAAAAAGTCTTTTTTTTTTTAAAAGTACTTTTTTCACTCTTTTCATAAGATGCCAACAAAAAAGGATTCATAGATCTGCTTTACCCATAGATATCATAGTTAAAGTATTAGATTGGCAAATCACGTGACCTCCAATACTAGCAAAGCGTTTCACGTTTTTTTTTAAAAACTTACTAAAAAGATTCCAAAATGCAGCTAAAATAGCTAAAATATTTATGGTATTGTTTTGTAATTTTAGAATTAAAGGGTAGTTTTCGTAGTGTTTTTCTCATAAAACTGGTGGCAACACTGGCCCCGATTGCCCTCAAATTCTAGTCTCCATGCGCGTCCCGTCGTTAGCATTGGAGGTCACGTTATCTGCCTATCTTAATACTTTAACTATGATATCTATGGCTTTACTTAAAAACACTATGCACGTGAATTATTTTTAGCCTACTTTTCTTTTTTTAATTCGAAAGAATTTTTAAAAAATGGAAAAGTAGGTATTGGCATGCGGTCGATGTCCGTCTGTCCTGTTCCAAAATCGGTTCTATAAGTTATGACCTCAGACACCCAACTTTCATACTTTTTGTCCGCCTGTCTGTACGTCCGGACGGACATAAATCTACTATCTGTCGGCGAATTTCCCATTGAATTAGCATTGAAATTCAATTTTGAGTCATTTAAATCACTGTAGGTATTGAAATGCGGTCGATGTCCGTCTGTCTGTCTGTCTGTTGTACCCCCCCCCCCTTCCCAAATCGGTTCTATCCATCGGATCTTAAAAATTCTTTTTTTGTTAGAAAGCTTGACCTCAGATACCCAACTTACATACCTTTTGTCCGTCCGTCTGTCTGTACGTCCGGACGAACATAAATTTACTATCTGTCGGCGAATTTCCCATAGAATTAGCATTGAAATTCAATTTTGAGTCATTTAAATCACTGTTGCCAAATCAACAATGGCATGAGAAACATTATGTATTTAAACATATTTGAAGCAAAATAATATTTTCATGAATCAGTTTGGAATGACGTCATAAAATGTAGCACAATTTGATTCTTTGATTGTTCATTAAATGTTTACCAAGAAAGCGGCAAGGCATATTTTTGCATACCATTATGCTTAGTTTTAATTTACATTTCTTATTTTTTATAATGCAGTTTGGAGTAGTTTCATTACTTTTGTTGTGTAGAAACGGTTGTTGAGGATATTTACTGTTAGGAACCTAGTTTTCTTCCCTTCAAAACTTCAGTAAGTATTTAAGTAAAAGGAGAGTAGGCTATTTTAGTTCTTTAAGAACTTCTTGTTTAACTAATCATTTTGATTTTTTTCACGTAATTATAAAAAATAGTGTATGCAAAGCATGTGAAAAGTAAACTTTTTAAAACACATGTCATTATTTCACTCCTTTTAAAAAGTATTACTTTTTACACTTGTTGCATAAATAACTATTTTTACATTTGTTTTCAAAGAGTAGTGATACCAAGCTTTCCCATATTTCGTTTTGGTCCATAAAATTTCCGCCCCCAAATTCGGCCTCGTGTAGGCGACGTCTTTCCGCTATCCAGGCACTATGAGCTCAAACTCTACTTTCAGCTTATCGTTGAAAGTAAACAGCAACATTACGAAATGCGGCCATGAAATTATGCGGCTTAAAGTAACGTCTGTGTTAGGCCGTTTCTGTCTTTGGTTCGCCCATAATTTTATTGGGGTATAGTATGGGTATCATGCATAAATGTTATTTTATTCAAAATATCATTTTAGTGAAGCAAATGAAAATGTTTTGTAAGTTGAGTTCTTTTAGTTAAGTGAAATTCGACTTAAAAAATAAGATTGGAATTTTTTTTAATGCGTACTAATGCTTCCATCTTAACCCTCTGAGGGATACAAACGTATAAACCTGTCACTTGTTTGTTAAATTTTAAAGCAACACACTAACAATTTAAAAATTTATAAATGTTATAATTTTACTAAATTTTAAAATTTATATTTTACTCCTGACCCCTCCATACTTTAGTCATCTGCAATAAAATATAATTAAAAAAATGTAAAGAATAAATTTTCAGTTCAAAATTTAAGTTTTCATCTCAGCAGCGGTGAAAACCTGTTTACACTTCTGCCAACTTGCTTCATCCCTTTGAGGGTTAAATCCTCCATAAAAAAATATATTGTAAAAGAAATAAATGATTTTATGTTTAATCAAGTAAATGTTAACTTCTATTAAAATCATTTCCCTTGAAACTATGAAAAATGTCAAGTTCTTTCAATTCACTTAATTATCGCTTTTTTGCCAAGTGTTCACGGCTCAATGATAAACAACATCCTAAAGCTTTGTTGGGGAAACAAACGTCTTCCCTAAACAACACAAGGCGATATTGATAAGGCCTAAGTAGGAAGTCCTAAAAGATTCGGAACATGACGTCACATTCCTCAAAGACCATCATCATCTACTCCCTCTTTTCTGGGTCAGTTTCATTAATAAATCCCATCTGGTCTTTTCCTCGATGGAATATCTTTTTCGACAATTACCCAAATGGTCACAGAAAAGGGTAACCTCTGCGCTGCTGTGGTGTGACATGAATGTAACTAAATTTTGAATGATTGTTATTTTTTTTTTCATTTAACGGGGCTGCTTTATTGGCAGTTATGCCTTTCCATATTCCCCGGAACTGAGAGGCATTTTTTTTGTGGCACCATCTAGGCGACTCTCGCCGCCAATTTGGACTCGGATTACAATGAATCTGAGCTATCTGTGGACATTTAAGTAGGTCGATATTTAGATTTTCCGAGAGCGTCAAAGCTCAAGAAGGGATCTTTTACATGCCACATATAATCATATGATATGCGTGCCCTCGATTTTCCCATCCAGAAAATCTGACGACTCAGCCTTCGCTCGAACCCGCAAACTTGGGCTTATGAGGCGGACGGATATGCAATACCTCTCAGCCACTGAGCCGCTTGTTTGGGCTAATATAGGATTATAATGTTTTAGGCCTATGTTCATGGGGAAAATGTAAAAATTTCTAGCCAGGGCCAGTAATAAATGGCGCTTAGTATGTGGGACTAGTGCACGTTAAATCTGTCTTGAGGTCGCGTAAGCCGTCCAATTGATTATTATCAAAAAATACAAATGAAATCTTATTTTCAATAAAAATCAAAGAAATTTTTGTGGTGATAAAATTTTATTTTTTGATAAATATTCATTATAAAGTAGTACAAAAAAAGAAAAAAAAAACTTTAAAAAATTATTTTAGACTATTTAGGAATTCATTACATCAATATTTTACTTTTTAATTGCCAAAATGATGCTCTTCAGATGTTTGCCTCTGACAAATGATCTTTATAGCGTTCTAGAGTAAAGGATGCTTGCTTTCGTAAACACGTGTCTGTATGGTCTTGCTATTATATTTTTAAAAACAGTATCACAAAATATTTTAAAAAAATCATCAATAAGTTCATAATAAGTAGTAATTTTTTACCAAAATTAATTAAAATTATGTTGTTCAATCAATACAAAAAACATGCTCTTTCTGTGCAAAAAGCTAATGACGGCCTCCCCCACTAAGCAGTAGTAATAAGACTTTTTTTTGCAATTATTGTTTCGCTCATTTATAAAATCTCCTGCAAGCATATCGGCTTTAATGTGTTTTGTTGTAATGAGTTAGATGCCAAAAGAAAAAGGTTATTCTTGGGTCTGTTTGTGTGTAGAATGACACGAGACTGATGTTAAAGGACTGATTGTGTGTTCCTTACTTGATTACGTTCGTTGAACTTTTTATGTTCTGGTCTAATTAAGTAATGGTAAGATTGAAAATTTTGCTTCGAAAAGCATTTTCCAGTGGTTTTGAAAGTCGAATTTATAAATTTATCCAGTGTCTTAATTTAGATCATCTCGTTTATTGGGTTTTATCTGTTTTGATTAAATTACTCTGTTTTAGAAAGATTTATGTTTCAGATATATATTTCTGGGAAAACTTTTATAAAATATATAAATAGGTCTTTTTTCACCAACAATTAAAATAGTTTTTTCTTTTTTTCCCACTTTCTAATCATTTCAATTCAAATACTAGATACATATCTATTTTCAAACTTATACAAAAACTAGTTTAGGTACTCTTATAACTCTTAAAGTACATTCTGTAACGATAAAAAAAAGGAATATCATCTCCAAATTCTTTTCTATAATATCCAAAGAATTTTCATTCATGCATTCTTTTAAAGATCTTAACAAATTGCAGAGTCTGCAGAGTTTTAAGAACTCCGCTTTTCTAATTCATTCAGAGCACTTTTGATAATCCTTTCATTGTTTATTTTTCAATTTTTTTTAAATATATTTCTAGAAAATTATTTCGTGTCCCATCGCCATTTGTTCTTTGTGGCATCTGGCTTGAATCACTTTTATCTTGCAATAGGATGCTTTTACATGACGAATATATATCCTTTTCGTACTACACATAGTTTAACAAAGCTTTAATATTAATTATTCTTTTGTTCAAAAATAAGTTTTATGCTTTTATCATCGCTATTATGAACGCTTTCTTAAGAACAAGTAGGTTTGTTGCGAAGCTGTCACTTCAGAACGCTTTCCAGTTCATTAGCATAGTCGACTGGCTATACTTGCATACTGAGCTTTAAGTTTTGTGCAATTTATGCATTTTTAATTACATTAAATATTCATACTTATCAATGAACCTTCTTTCTTAGAAAGACAGTAACTATTGTGAAAAATAATGTGGGCTGAATTCTTTTGCATGTCCATGATTGTTTAATCACTCAATCCCATATACGAAATCCGTTACTTCTGGTACAATTTTGTAAAACTACTTAACAATTGTCCTATGTACTTTTCCATGTAATGTTTGGTTTCCCATTAATGGCCGCAATTTGCTTATGTTCGATCTGTTCCATCTTATGACAAATGAGGATATCGGAACATTCCAAAGACCAACCGTTTATCACAAAGATTGGCCCCTACCTCATTTCTGCTACTTTTGGGGGGAGGAAGAGATACATTCGGTATTTCAGAAGTAAACTGCGCTACCATTCTATATATTGGATACAGTACTTGGTACAGTTTACCGCTGAAGCATAGGTCTGAATTATAAGGAAGGAGAACGTTACTTAATAATATTCGGGTATTTATTATGGATGATAAATCGGTATTCGTGATGGAACTTTTGCTTGATTGAGAGTTGTGTTCCGATCTGTCATTGGAAAAGAAATAGAGGTTGAGTTACCAGAATCTTGTCTTATTCAATTGGAATCGAACGATTTTATTTAATAACATGAACAAATTAATATAATTATCTAATTTGTAATGGAAGAATAATTTATTCGTAGAGATGAAATTACTTTAACGTATTATTGCTTTAACTTTCACTTCTTTTATATATTAATAATTAACTATATGTACCATGGTCAAAATAAATGGAGTACTTTTAAAAGTGAATAAAAACGTATTAATTTATCGAACTGGATTGTAACTACCTAAAGTTTCCGGATTCGTCTGCATTCAAATGATTGTTCAAAGATTTTCAGTTGCAAGTTTCTTGTTAAGCTTTAACAAATGCGAACCTACACTCTTAAAACAAGAGTGAAATCCACTCCTATAGGGGAAGTGCATTTTCGGCCCGGAAAACCGGAAAGGAGATGTGAAATTCACTACCATCTCAAAGAGTGAATCCACTCATAGGAAGTGCATTTCGCACGGAAGGAGTGGAAATACTCAGACTGAGTTAAAACCGCTCGTTTCTTTTAAGAGTGTATTTAATCTGTTTTTGACATGGCAGTTTAATTAGGCCGCTTGAGTTCTTTTGAATCCAACAAACATTCAGTAACAGTTGTACGCAGTTAACGGCATTTGTCCTATTCCAGAAAATCATTGGAAAATAATTGATCGTAAAATTAACAAAGTCTGTTTACCATTAATGTAAGTTTTCATTTGGCGAACCCTTGAAAATTGCAGTTTGAAGAGAAACAACTGTTCATCTTTGCCAATTCTGTTACGCACTGTTTGATTTCTTTTGATAAAGAAATTTTTAGAACACTTGTTAATAAGTGAATGGTTATTACGCTTTATTTCATGTCTATATTTAGTTCCTTTCTTTTGTTTATACTTTTCAATCCATTTATATTTTTTCTTTTTAAAGGCGGCATTGTTTTTTAATTTGTTCAACTGTACGGTCTACTTTACTATTGAATTATATTATGGTAATTGTTTCTTTTCCAGCTCATCGATTCAGTGAAATAGAACTTCTTGAAACAACTAATTGGAACAACCAATTATTTTTTTAATTAAAATATATGTAATGATGTCAGTCAGAAATTTATAATTTATTTATCATATTGAAAACAACTTCTTACTTTGTTAATATATTTCAGACATGAACTAAAATAAAATGTTCGTAATATATTCCTATTGAGTTCCTTTATGACATTAGATGCGTTTTTAGCTTAACGAATGATTTATTTTTAGATTTCCTTTTCCTATTTCTAGAAGACGCGTTGTGAAACTTTAATGATGATAAGAAATTAAGTTGATAAATTTCTTTAGGGAAAAATGGATTCATACAAAGGCCAAATTAAAATAACTTTTTATTTGTCACATTGTTGCTTGAGGATGGCCCTTTGTAAGTGCTCCATTCATTGCATTGTGGTAGAAAATTTCCCTTTAAGTAGATATTATTGCAAAATCGCATAAATCGATTTTTATTATGCATGCATGTTCTGGAATTTCGCTTCTCCTTTTTTACCATCAATTTTTTTCTCCCTGAATTTGGAACGAGTCCATAAAATCTGTACTTCGCTCTTGCCAAACATTTTTTGTTTGTAGTTTCTATGTTTGAGTTTCTTCGCTTTACCGTTTTTTTTTTATGTATACAAACAAGATTGTCGAAACCGAGGCATAACCATGACAAAAGACCCAAAACATTCTTTTCTTCTAAAGAAAAAAAGACGATAAAGCGATTATTTTTCTTGCCTAAAAGTTTTTTTCTTCTCCTTTTTGTAAAAAAGGTGTAAATTGATTAAAAGATCTGAGATTGTGTGTGGTTTTTTTTTTTTGCTGTCTTCGCAAAATATAGGAAAACCTTCATAACCGAATTTATTTTCTCCATCGAGTTTTTCTCTAATCTCTCCGCAGTTAATTAATGAGTGTCATTGTTGTTGTGCAAAAGGCAGCTCGAAATTAATGAGATTCAGTTGATGCTGTCTTTTGCGAAAAGATAAATTATATTAGTATTTTTTGCTTTAATTTTTGCTTATTGGGCAGGCTTAGTGTAAAGTTATGTGGTGTGCTTCTTTTAACTCAATTATTTTCTTTTAATTCCACTAAGTTGTTACTTAGGTTGCTGCGAAGATAAATGTAAAATCGTTCATTTTAAGAATGCACAATTTTTTTGTGTGCTTATCCTATATTTTTTCCCTTGATTATTATAAAACTTTTAACACTACTAATGAATTAATATTAAAAACATGATGTGTAGACAGGTATTTGTATTAACGAAATGTAAATTGTTTAGTTCAAAAATATTGATTTCCTAGTTTGTTGCCAAAAATTTTTCCCATTTCATATTTTAATTGCGAGTTTATCGAATAACACCTTTAATATGACTGTTATTGTATAATTACAGTTATGGTCATTTACAACTACTAATATAGCAAAATAGAATCGCCTATAGGAACTTGAACCTAAGTCAATGTAAATTAATGCTTATCATAGCAATGCTCAGCGTTACACTGTTTAAAAAAAATTTGGCGCTTAGTTTCACCAAAAATATGCATCCTAGTAGTTGAAGCGGCCGTGTTGGGAAATGTTCCCCATTTATTCTGGTTGAACCATTTTACAGATTTTAGAAACAAAATCCTGAGAAATGGTTCAACCGAATACCAAAAATATGGAAAAACATTTCACCATACACCCGTTCCAGCTACTAGGAACCAATATTATGGTGAATCCAAGCACGAAAATTTTAACAGTATAAACAAGCTTATAACTAACGGTATCTTAAACATCTCTGCATACCAACTCAAACTTTCGATAAAAACTAAGTTATGCAAAAGCATCAATTCCGTTATTGGTCACCGTCACGCTAGACCAATATCCTTCGGAGAAAACCCTCAACCCTTTGAGACAAGAAAAGGAGGATTTTATAAGCAGTTCTTGACGACAGTTACATCGAGTTAATAACCATCAAATGTAAGGAGTTTACCAAAGACAATCCCTTGCTAACCTTGAATTGAATGTGTCCCCTGATCGCTATCTTTCGTCAATGTATCATCGTTGTATAGACATTGAATGGACCGTTGCGTGCTCGATTTTGTGATTTCTACAATATCCTGTTATTGAGGGGCGACTTTTGTAGCGTGAATGCCACTGAAGGTGAAAGTAGACATTGGATTTTGGAGTTAATTTTATTAGCCCATTAACGACGGCCTTGTGAATACCATTAACATTAACAGCTCATTTCTGAATAAAAGTTAATTAAGTTTTTAACTTATAATTTTTTAAGGAGAATAGGGCGACTTTGTGAATACCATCATCATAAACTACTAATAGCATTAACATGAATTGTGCAAGATTATGGTTTTTATTTGTCTTATATTTCGTTTGTTTTGATAAACCCAAGCTTTAAAGCTCATTTTCGCGCGTTAAAGTTTTCTTTCCAATCGTCGTTAATGGGTTTTCCTTCTAAAAATAATGTTAAGAGTTAAAATTTTCTTGTGCGTTTCGTTGTGCGTTATTTAAATAACATATGTGTTAAATTTCTGAAAGCTTGCCAGGCTACAGTTATATTTCAAAAATTTGTAGTACTATGAAAATGTGAAATAATAAAAATGTTTTGTATAGAAAAGTGAAAATATTTATTTTCAACTAAATTATGAAAAAAAACTTTTAAAAAATCTGTTTTTTTTTCTTTTGTATAAAAAAATTTACTTTTACATAAAAAAAAATGCGTTATTGCTTTATAAAATCTCGAAGCATCAAAAAAAATACTGAATCAATTATGTCTTGTTAATTATTGAAGGAAAAATTAGCGATCTCTCTATTGACTTCATTAAGTAACAATGAATATTTTTTTTATCAACATCGAAGAATCGCATAAAGATGACTAGTTAATAAATATTAGCAAACAACGTTCCTTTAGAATATCTGCATAAAAAAGTATTTTCTCGCTTTCCTGCACACATATTCGAAATTCCAATTATGGAAATATCCTCAACCTTATCTCCAAGATCTTTTTTTTCCAGTGGAAATGAAATAAGAGATGTTAAGCTTAAGAATCACCCCTATCCGGACGGTACTTTGATTCTTACTCACCAGATGGCACTACAATTTCTGCCAAATGATACATTTGGCGATTTAAAAAAAGAGATGCGTTTCTCTTTCTGGAGAGTGGTGCACGGCAAGATTTCTTAATCATAAGATAAAGAGGATTCGATTGTAAAGAAGGGTAGACTAACGGATACGGGTTCTAGTACTCTTTTGCGAGCCGGGACGGTGTTCCGGAAATTTATTGGCGTATTGTTTGATTATTTCTCTTTTATTTAATTTTTTTATTTGTTTAAAAAATATATTTATTTTGTAAATTGTGACGAACCCCTTGGCGGCAAATTCCAGATAGGACGGTGACATAAATCTTAAGATCTTCAATCTTAAGATCAGTCAATTCTTTTCTGGTTTACTGGTATTAATATATATTTCTATTTATAATTACCGAGATGTGGTGCCCTTATAAACTGCTCTAAAGTCATCCCTGTAAACTTCGGAATGCGAGTTTATCTTCGGCATATGAACAGTATCGTTTTTAAATCTAGTTCCATAATTTTAATTGACGGCGTGGTAATCTTTATGTTTGTTAAAACTAATGGCCATACCAATGCAAAAGTGGAAACCCGATGCATAAAATATGTCGTTAGCTGTTTTAAAGGCAATAATAAGTCAGCAAGATACAAACAAACGCGGGTGTATGTGTAGCGTAGGTTATCGCTCGAAGGTTGCGTTATGTGCCGGCTCTGGTTCTGACCTCGTCACTTAACCGCTGCTCAAAACTACGAGGTGAACGTGTTGAAACTCTGTACAGCTAGGTAAAAATTTAGACAGCCTGAAAAGTTCCGGCAAACGATGGAAGGGGGAGACCAAATATATCATATGCATAAATATGACATAGGCCAAATATATCATATGTCGGTCCAACCCTGCAAGAGGGTTGGACCGACGGGTTGGATCCGGCCCAATACAGCTTTTCAGCGTCCTGCCTGCAACACAGAACAAATTCAAATTTCTCGTTTTATTATATATTTTCGTCCCGAAAGTGGCGAACGATATAACTAAACGGAAAAAGAAAGTATTTACGGAAATATTAAAATAAATTGTAAATTTTTTTGTAATCTCCATTACAAACTTTGTTGAATTATATTAAAAGAAACTCAAGAAACTCCTTCACCGTGCCAACACACAATTTATTGTATTGAAAAGAAAAAAACTAGCTAGCTGCGTAGCCCACCTTGCAAAGAACCGTCATTGTGAATCGATTCTTTTCTTTTTTACCTGAAGTTTTTCTTTCTTTTTCTGCAAATGCATCCAAAATGTATTGGGGCTCACGTAATGGCCGATTTCGTGATGCTAGTGGATCGACAATCTCAGGTACGCAGTAGTCCAAATAAAAAGTTTCCAATTTCGGTGTGATTTTCCTCCAAAATTCTTCTTTTCTTTCAATTCGAAAAGTTAAGTTGTCATTTCGACACCAGAAAAACAAATCGCACCAATTTCTATTGGTCAATGCTAGCTGTCCTTGAATTTGATAAAAATATTGGTGTAATCTTGGCACATGCAAAGAGCCATTAGGACTTGCTCTAATACCAATGGCGTGTTTTTTACATGTTTCAACCAAACTGTTGGAATCTCTTGCGGATATGGGCATTTGACTTCGACCAGTCCATCTGTACCAACTAAACCGTCTGGTGCTGAACAAAGAAAGGGCTTATCTGGGCAGATGAACATCCGCAGCGTTCCACTTTTACGTTATTTTTTATTCAATATTCTTTCAGTACAATGTTTTCATTCGCTCTACCGTACTCCATAGACTTAGTAAATATATTATCCTTGTATAATATTCTTTTTACCAAGTTGGAGCTGAGGGTAGTTGCTCTTCGTTGAACGACGTCCTTAAACATTGTTGAAGGTATTCTTTTGCATCTTTCTCGTCTCCATATCTCTGACGTGGCTTGGGTTCGAGTTAAAGGTTCGTATTCATCCCTTGATTTCACTTGTAAAGATGAAAGGTGTGCAATTGTTTTCACCCGAATCGCTGCAGCATCCAAATCAAGAACATTCGGATCATCACCATGATGCTCATCGCCCCCGCGACTGATATGATCAGCTAGCTTCCTTCTTTTTCTTTTATTGGTGTCAGGAAAGAGGGATTTTCTTTTAAGTTTCCTAAGTGCTTCAATATTCCGCTTGTGCAGCAATTTCCTATGGGGTGATTTAGGGCTTTCTCCGACCAATGCCTTATTCACTAATTACTGCCATTTAAGATATGGTTCTTGAAAAGCTAAAGCAGCAACATTGGATCTTCTTTCAATTGATCCCCCTTTAGAAAAATCGATTCTTTTGCCACCAGTTGTTTTGCATAATTGACTCATGTATATTTATGCCGGATTGTTTGTCAAATTGTAAATCAGAGTGTTTACAACAAGAGACAAGAATTCTCCTGATCTCTTCTTGGATTGCAGAAAGCATACTAGTGACTTGCTAGTGACAGTTCGTCGATTTGTTCATTTGATGGCTCTTGCAAATTAGACACTGATAGTTATTTGATTACAAGCCTCACTCCCGCCAGTCTGTACATTCGTTCTGCAACGAGCTTCCTACATTGTACACCTTTGGAGCCGGGAAATCTTGACGTGTTTTTTTGCAATTTTTCAAGGCCTCTAAAATAGCGTCGGACTGCGTGATTGGCACATTCAACTTTCAGTACTCTGCCACCATACGACACATGTTCTTGTACATTGCTCATTAGGTTCGTGTCCCCATCTCCAACAATTCTGGTGCAACGAATGTGGTATTTGCTCTCCAAGTGTTTCATGTCATTAACTATTATGTCTGCTTCCATTGCTGTCGATGGCCCAGACCAGTTTTTTGTGCATGTGTGTGGCTTGAGAGGGCATCCCTCTTTGTTCACTTGGCATACCAAACACACTTTGTTTCGTGAATTTATAAATAAGATTTTTTGCGTCAAGGTTCCTATAATGACGGCCACACCATTCGACGCATTATATCCATGACCATAAGAACGTTTACACACACCACCGTCTACTATAACGCATATATTGAAGTAGCCATCAAGATCAATATCGCCTCTTTCTTCGGCTAATTTTTTCTCTTGCTCAATTTCCCTGATAAGCGAGTCTTGCTTGCACGATTTTACTACTTCTCCAGCAAATTTTTCACAAGGAGCAAAAGTGTTCTGGGCCATATATGACATGTTCATGATGCTAAACTTTTGCTCTTCAAGTGAATACCCACTTCCTGTAACAAGAGCTCCCAAAACGGCAAGTTGGTTGAACGAGCGTTTTTCTATATCAGTCGTCACTTTTGCGGTACATTTGCAACGGGATTTGTTACAAATAAAATAATAATCAAAAATTAATCATCTTTGAACTACATTCTGAAGTACCATCTTGCCTTCAAATGTGCAGTTGAAAGGTTAGGTTAGGTTTGAATTATCGTCGCACTAGAGCTACACGAGGGCTATTGGCGACGGGCATCGTATTTTAGAACCACAGTCAAGTGACGGCAGTTAAAAGAATGTTCTTCCAGTTTTCTAGCCGGAGAAATTACGTGAGCTACATCGCAAATGACCCTATTTGAGGGATATGGGCTTTTCCCTTATACTTTCAACATGTTCAATAATTAGTGGAGGAAGATCGTCGTCACTTGAAGGTTCGAGATCGTAATCGTTGTTAGTTGGAGAAAGACAGGCCTTCGGTTTATCTTCCATCAGCGATCCATTGAGTTCGGAAGTTGATGGCTCTAATGTCATTTCACCGTCATTCAAACTTGGGATTAATACGCCTCTAGAAATCCTGAAAATATAAATAATTTATGTTGTTTAGAAAGTGCTCCTCTCTCTATAAATTGAAACCGGAAAGCCATCCCAAAACACAATAACAAATTAAAAAGAAAAACTTAAGAACAAGAAGTCTATTTCAAAGTTAAAAAAATCGGCATTATATTTATCTGAATCTCATACTTTGACGGTAAACTAGATCCCACTAAAACGATGCGTAGTTCTTGTGCAAGAAAATCTCTAATTCAACCAATTTTTCAATCAGTCGACTCAGAATGTTGTTTATCAACTGAATAGAGGCTGATAAATCGTTGGTGTGAACTTTTTTTTTGTCGCAGCTGTACGCTAATAGCATCAAACAAAAAAAAAATACAAAACATTATTACGTTCGATTTTTTCGATTTCTAGTACGCCTTCTTCTTTGACTAGTTGAGACCTTTCCACGTTTTTTCGGACGTCTTTTATTATGCACAACACTTTTCTCCATTGAAAGTGGTGGTGTCATTTTTAATTCTGAAGACCAAATTCTGAAAAAAGTTATTTATGTATTATATTATTATAATAGTAGATTCGAAAAAGTAACTGCCACTTATAACCACTTCCACACAAGATTTATACACAAGAAAAAATCAAGCAAAAACACTATTTAGTTCTAATTCCAACTTTTAAATACCAAAATTGTTTATTTTATTTAATTTTCTTGTGCATAAATGATTAATTATGCTTATCGTTTTTAATTTCTCTGCAGCTAGAAAAATTGTTAAGTAGGTTCCTGATGGATAAAACTAAGAATTTTTTTTAAGGGCCATTTAATAAAATTAAGGAATTCTTAATTGCCCTTAAAATCCAAAATACAGAGTTCTTAAGACTTGACCCGTAGGATCCTGTAATTGAGTAGGCTACATAAGAGCAAAAAAAGTCCTCGTCCCTGATTAATCAGAAGCTATTCCACCAAGATATAGAATAAAACAATTAAAACACCTTGGAAATATGACGGTTAGAACGTAATTTAGAAAGTGGGTACGGACAGATACACAGACAGGGGGACAAAAAGTAAAAATGTTAGGTCTTTTGATGTTATAGGTATCTTTAAAATAAGAATTTTTAAAATCTGACGGTTAGAACGGAAAATGAAAGGGATTACGGACAGGCAGATGGACAAAAAGTATCAAAGATAAGTATCTGATGTCATCATTTCAAAAAAAAATAGAAATCTGATGGGTAGAATGTAGGTGTTGGTGCATGTATTTTCCGGTTTGTGTGCTTGATCAGGGACCCGCTTATAAACCTTCGTCAAGTAAGACAGACACTAAAACTTTTTCCTGACACAGAGAAAGAAAGTACACCCAGGGCGAATGCGGGAATCGAACCCGCACCCGGTAAAGTACGCAGACTGTTAGCGTAATGGACTACGATCAAACTCACTAGGACACCCGGGCCTCAAGGTGATGGCTAGAATGTAAGTTTGGTTCTGACAAACAGACAAACGGAAATCTCCACGATGTCAACACCCTACTGACCTTTTTTTTTAATTCTTTAGAATTAAAAAAAAGCTATAAGTAGGCTAAAAATAATTTATTTCTTCAAGGGCTATTGGCGGTGGACCTCGCAATTTAGAGCCGCGGTCAAGTGAAGAGGTCGACACCCCAGCCTATTATATAAAAAAAATTCTGATTTTAATCGAATATAACGTATCGGTTTAACAATTTTTCTGGTCAAGAACAAGAAGAATACTTTAGAGTTTATATAAGGGCAAATATTACAATATCTATAAAAACAATGTCAAAACAAGGGCCTCCAATATTCATGAATATTCAATTTCCAGGTTGCACAACAAAATCGCTGTGTTATAGTATCAAACCTGACTACAACTAAAGTAATCAAGTTTAAAAGTCACGCCAATTCTTTGACAGGATTTTTCATGAGCTCCGCCCACTTTTCGTTTTTGTGGTTTTAGGGTTACACTTCAAACAACTTACAAGTTGGCTGCTGTTTTACTTCTACGATTTGGCGACCTTTATTTCTGTCTGAAATTCCGATAAAATCATAGTTTCTCGTTTGTAATAAACGTTTTTGTCATAAAAAGTACTTGAAATGCAAAAGCATCATTTAAATTCTGTCTTAACATACAAAGATAATACATAAGTGAATTGTTTAGATTTATTAAAAAAGATTTGTATCACTTAAGCCAATTTGTCCTACAGATGTCGCCACGATTCTTAAAATGATGATTTTTTAAAAAATTAATAATTAAAAAACTGGTAGACATTTTTCTTTCAAATCTTTTTTAAACTGTCTTTCATTCATATTTGCATATCTGGTGCAAAAAAATCATACGTTAAAAAAATACTTTACCAGAAACTATGATTAGAAAAATAAAGCATTACGTCTATAGGACTGACAGTCCCTCTTAATTAACTGTTTTATTCTAAAAATGTTTGACATTTTTTCTAGATTTAAAACAAATATTTTATTGTTTATTAGGCAGTTCTCTCAAAGAGATGTTTTATTTGTTCTTCTTTATGAAACATCACGATTTCACTTTTTTTGTTAATGTTCCTTCCAAACATTATTTTCTGTCACTTCATTTCATTTGAACGGATTGCTGAATAAAGTTAAATAATAACCATTTTTTTTTTATGTAAAAGACAATTTCACTCAAGTTTTTAAAAGTACAATTTTCGAATTTCTACTTTATTGAATGGTGTACTTTTTCTTAGTATAACTCTTTTATTATTATATCGCTATTTAATTCGCTGATGATAAGCAATCTCGTTAATGAAAAGTAATATGTTGCTTTTAACTATTTGACAAAGAGTTTGCATTTTTGATTAAATTAATTTATATTAATTGCACATTACATGTTTTTTCGTTAGTGATGGGCAATGAACTCTTAGTATTAAAAAAAAAATCCTAAATCCTCCAACTTCTTGTGTCATATGTTTACTATGTTGAAACCTGTTATGTCGTGCATCACACAGCTGTTATGCATCCACAAGGGCATACGTTTTTGTTTCTAATTCTAAGAAGTGCCTTGCTGAAACATTTCGGGTCCCCCTATGTTTATTTTACCTTAAAATAAAACACTCTCATAACTTTACGACCCGTGAGTTTTGACGTTAACGTTTTAGGTTTTTCTTTTGCTGACAACCAGACAGGAACGCTGGAAAAGTTGTCAGCACCCGAGAAAGTCTTGATAAAAAGAATGGTTTTGGAAACATTTTCTTCTTCAGCTTTTTAGTTCCTTTTCCAGAAGGATGTCAGCTGCAATATTGTGCTTCAAAAATGGTGAGGTCGCGCGTCAAGCATATGTTATTCTTCTTTCGGGGAAGTCCGGCAGATGTTTGGCAAGGGATTCTTCAAGAATCATTCTTGTTCTCAAATTTTTTATTTTAAAAAAGTCTCGACTATTTCTTTTGTTTGTATCGCAGTGATTTTATAACCATGTTTTAAATTGGACTTTTCGACTTAGGCTTCGGTTTTGTCATGTACTCGGTACTCTGCCGTGGACAGGTAAACTTCAGTATCTTCTAGACCAGTGGTTCTCAACGGGGGCGTTACCGCCCCCCAGGGGCGGTTGGAGGCTGGTTAGGGGCAGTGGGAATGTTTTGGGCGGTAGGAGGGCGGTGGGTATGTTTTGGGCGGTAGGGGGCGATTAGCATATTTTGGGAATTCAAACTTAATTTTAAAAGTCCCAAAGGAAAATATACCATTGATTACCCGGTTACCATTGTTAGGACTATCATACAAGCCCCGCTTTTGTGTAACTCACTTGTTTTCCGTGCCTCACGCAGTGCCTTCAGTGCTTCACGCATGTCCTGTAATGCTTCTTGTTTATTCAATTCGTGTATTCTTGTTCGTATTCTTAAAAATTTAAATGTTCGTTCGTTTTTCCAGCGTCCTAGGTATTTTTATTTGGCCCATCTGGCAAGTGCATTCTTAATTCGTTTTCGTGATAATGAACGGTTTTGCACCATCCAGTGTTATAAAACACGTGCCATTAAGCAATGATACAGTGCGACGGCGAATTGATGAGGTGGCGAAAGATGTTGAAGCTTCTTTAAGCAACTTTTTGATGCACACCGAATTTTCTCTTCAGGTTTATGAAACAACATTGCCAAGTATTAACTGAGACTTTATTGTTAAAATACGTTCGGTTTGTGAAGGAAGGGAAAATTATTCAAGAGATGCCTTTTGCCAGAAGTTTGATTGCCGATACTAAAGGTCTGCCGACACTAAAGGTCAGTCTATTTTTAATACTGTCAAAGATTGTTTTCACGAAAAAAATATTCCTCTTGGGAACATATCTGTTGCCACCGATGGAGCCCTTGCTATGGTTGGTCGTCATCGTGGATTTATCTCTTATTTGGAGAAATTAGTCCCAGGCACATTAGCTGTTCACTGCGTGATTCACAGACAGCATTTGGTTGCAAAAACCATTAGCGACCTTTTGCATCAGTCTTTACAATATGTCATTTCTGCTGTAAACAAAATTCACAGCAATGCTCTCAACGATCGGTTATTCCGGCTGCTACCATTAAGCACAACCATCTCACTGATGTTCTTGATTGATATTCCATTTGTAGTGCGTTATTATTTTTTTTTTGCTGTATTTGTCTTCAATTATCTAATAAAGTGTACATACTTTTAAAACATAAAATCACATTTAAAGCATTTGTTTTGCATGTCATTTTAATTTTTAAAAAGTAATGTTATTATCCTCAAACAAATTTGGTGTGAAAAATTACTCAAAAGTTTGGACTTTTATAATTCAGTAATCTTATTCCATATACCTTAGAAATTTACAAGATTTTCACAAAGGGGGCGGTGAATTTTTTTTCAATCCTTAGGGGGGCGGTAGCTTTTAAAAGGTTGAGAACCACTGTTCTAGACTAATGACTTGAACCATTGTTGTAAGCATTCAATAACTCTAACCTATTAGGAAGTATACTGAAAGAAAGACTGATTATATCAGTGCGAAAATTGTCCAATTCATTGTTTTGGTTACTACAGTTTACCTGCTCAGGGCATTACTTTCATACATCTCGGGTATGTTATTTTGTGTATGTAATCTTTTGAAGTTTTGATTGTACAATCAGATAATTTTCTTGTCTCGTATCATTATTTTTAAACTTTACCGTAACATTTTGTCTGTCATATTATTACAAAACGACTTGGTTACCTTGTAGGGGTGCGGGTGTAGGGTCATAGAACGTTACTGGATGAGTCAACATAATTCTATCGTTCAATGACGCTGAATTATTGATGGAATTTGATCATAAAGTGCATTTATCCTATTGGGGTTTGTTGATATGCATAACTTATACGTGTACTCCACTTTATTGCTTTATCCTAAGTTTAAAAAATCATTCCTCGATAGATTATAGATGTCGTAAAACAAATTAGGATGTATATTTATTTAATTTGTTAACTTAATGCGCTACTAAGCAGTATCTAGTTAAAAATGACGAATAATGTTCTGTTTCCATTATTAGAAGATACGTGGAAAGGATATTTCTGTACGCAGTGCGTTTACAATTCACTGTAAAATGAAGTTATAGTTGCCAGACGGCTCCCATGAATAAAACCCTCTAATTCTATATCTGTCTTGCGTGTGTACATTTACAAAGAACTACAAAAAAATTATAAATAATTGTTACAAATAAATTATCTCTATTGTAATCATACTCTACTTATCGGGTCAACTCAATCAAATCATTATAACGTTGCATTTTTTTTCTCATTTAACTCTTTACCATGCTGTACAAATAACTCAATTAATAAAGCCTCTAATTTTTTTGTACGAAATTAGATCTGTTGCGTTTGCGGGCACTAAAAAAGCCGTTACTTGGTCACTCCATATTTCTAATGACTTATTGTTGCCGTTATGTCTCTCCGAAATGTCACCATAACTCACAGCTGCTGGACTTAACGAGACGTGTTGTCGACGCCCGTCTGCGACCCTAATGCCGTGTTCATTAACGTGTTACTGCATCGGTTAGACAAAATTGCTACTCTCATTTTTGTCCTATTTTATTAACACTTTCGTTACGCAGGATTTTTGTTTCCGCGTAATATGTGATAGGATTATCATTATCGAATCCTTAGTTGTACGGTCCTAAGTTCAGGTCTTAAGCATTGCCAAAATAACTGTCGATCTATAAACGGCCTGTGTAGGCACAAAGACCGACTTATAATAGTAGAGGGAGTGCTCCTAAGTCCCAACGCCGCATATGATGTCACCCTTAAAAAAGTTGCGTTGTGTACCTAATTAGGTGTCAGCACGTCACTTGACTGTGATTCTAAATTATGACGCCAATAGCCTTGCCTTCTTGTAGCTCTAGCGCGACGATATTCAACCTAACCCCATTTTTTTTTCTGTGCAATATGTCCACACTTGGGTTCTTGACTCTTGCACCTAAAGAACCGTGCGTCATACATTGAAACTAGTTTAAAATAATAAAGTGACGCATGCTGCAGAAACAGGAACCGCCCTTCGGTGTTCCTATCGTGCTAACTAGAAATGAAGACTTTCACTTTAAATTTTGAATGAAATTTAAAAAAAAAAAACTCTATCCGACGAATCGCATCATCAAACTTGATGTAGAAGAATTTTTTTTCTTTTAAAAGTCTTTTTGAGTTGCATAGCACTAAAAATAGGTAAAATCATGCTCCATTTTAGATCTAAAAATGTCTTCAAAAGTCAAAATAAAAGTGATCAGTTACAACTCTGTTAAACCTTCATATCTAGTTGATAGTTGACAAGATACCCCATCAGCTTTATTAATTGAAAGTTATACTTTCTGTCCGACGTTACTTTAACTTTCATTTTTTTTTGTCCGGTGCAATTTACCGATTAATGAAATAATGAGGCGAAATTGGGATGCTTTGTTGAGACTTCCTCGATGTGTCTGGCTGGTCTATTCGTGGCAGCTTCGTAATGTTAGCGCTGTCAGTAACAGCTGTGCAATACTACCTTTCTAGAATTCTGACTTTTCTGAATTTGGGGGTAGTCGGTCAACTTGAAATTTATTTATTTTTTAAAATCGCTGCTTGATGAAAGCTCTGTGTAGTCGTTTATATAGTATTATTACTTACGTTAGTCTTGTGTATATATTTGCAGTTGTTAAATTAAAATTCGAAAATCAAAAGACTAAAAACCCTGTTACAAAAACAATGCATTTAAACTATTAAATTTAAGGATAGGTTGTAATGATAATAGCAATGTGTAATAGAAAGAATATAATTGCTTAAATATTAGCCTCAGATTGAATTATGACACGGCATCTTCCCAGACGTTCAACTTGTTGAATGGTCCAAAAAAATGTCTTGCTTTAAAAAATATGCTTCAGTGCTCCCAACATTAAGAAAAAATAGGGATAGGACCTCAATATGTTTGATTGTTCATATATACTAAACTTATAAGGTAGTCCCTAGAAATTGATAAAACACATAGTTTAAGTGTAAAGAAATTAGTTTAAGTTTAATTATTAATTCAAACTCAAGTTGTGTATAATTAATAATTAAAATTGAATTAATGTGATGCCTGTTCTGATGAGTACTTTTTTGTTCTTTCCAGAAACGTCCTATGAGAAGGCTTGCTCGGACCGTCGAGGGAGCGCCCCGGCAACGCCGGTCCTGGGCATCAGGAACATGGACACCACCACACCCTCCAGGTTCGCGGTGAGTAACCCATCTATACTTTCGCCGCCCGAGGCAATTAAGTGCCAATTCATAGCCCTCGATGTAATAACATCCACCATGTGTTTATTAGAATGATTTTGGTGAGAGTGGGTTGCCATATCACTAAAGGGGTCACCACTCTGTCTACGTGATTGTCTAATGTCTACTCCTCTCGCGATTGTCAGTTGTGTTGGAACAACACGAATATGTGTTGTTTTTTCTGAGTGTAAAGACTCGAAAACAAGAATGATAATAAATTTAAAGTTATTTTAGGTGTGTAGATAAAACTTTTATGTAGCGATCACTTCATTATTTTTTTATTTGAATGGAACTTTTCGCTGAAATTGATGGAGCCGTAAAATATGTTTCAGAATAACAAAAGACCGTTCCAATAAAAACTGATTGGACATTTAATCGTATAAAAGCCAAAAGAAAATTGTTATTCATCCCGACAACGATCAGATTTCATCCTTTATTTATTTTTCGCTAATTAGAGTTCTGTTACGGTGGCAACATTCCCTTACATCAACGACTCTGAACCTCGACTCGACATTCTTGTCATGAGCTGAATGGATGAATATATACATTGTTCTGCTTTGTAAAAAGGGTTTTATGAAAGAATAAAACGGCCTGCTAGCCAATTATGTGTAAGAGTTTCCTGCGTCTTTTGTTGTGCGTGGATTCAAAGAATTTAAGTTCTTTTTCACCGGATGAAAGGAAAAATATATCAAATATTTTGTTCTGAGGGCCTGGAGGACATTAAGTTTTGCTTGTTTGTACGCTTATAAGTGTAAGGTCACAAAATTATGTGACATGAAATCGACATAATGTTATTGCGTAGGATAATCCTGTGATATAGGAACTCTTTCAATGGCGCTCGGAAGTATTAGCATTGACTTCACTAAAGTAATGTTGTGTTACGGAGAAAAGGTATTGTTTACAGTATACAATCAACAAGAGTGGAACGGATGGTATTATCTGAATAAGCATTTCATTAGAATAAGTCGTTTGACATTGCGATTTTTAATTCTCCAAATACACATTACAAAATAGGGCAGTCGGTAGCTACTGCAATAGGATTGCAACTAGTGAATCTGTTAGGGATGTCATACAACTAACTTGATATGCTGCCATAAAAAGCTATTTTCCGCAATTATAAGCGAAATTGTCAAGTTCTATAATGAGATTGATTAAGCAGTTCTGAAATGCCAAACATTTTTTCATACAGATCTAGGAAAACTGCATATATGAATGCAAACCTCGCTGTATTTTTTATTAACTCATTTTCCCACAATTAAAAAATACTTTTGATAGGAGGAAAATCAATAAATATTCCACTGCTTATAATTTGCAACGAATACTATTGGTGAATCTCAATAAAAAAAAATCTTCATATATCAATAATGGTTAAAAAAAGACTTTCAAAATATAGTAAAGAACAAAAATAATGAAACAATAGTATAGTACTAATAGTAGAAAATAGTAAAGTATGCCATTCTTCAACAAATTATTTAACATTTCATAAGAAAAGTTAAATGTTCCAACACTGTTAAGTTTGCAATAAATTATCTTCCGGTGTCGCTAATTATATGTACACAAAAAACATTATCTAATATCTGTAAAAGATAGAAAATCATTTAAAATATACTCCAAACCAACAAAAGCATTAACAATTCGATCGGGATTCTATTAAAGAATTTCCATTTCAATTGTGCTTTCCGGTGTGCTGCGTTTTACGCATTTCGGATCGAACATGTCAGGGGCTCCACAGCAAAAAAGTACGTTATAGATTGGTCGTTTGTTGTATGCAGTAACCATGGATACCAAAGTTGGAGATAGCTGAAAAATTTCTGAAAAAGCTTTTTTGAGTGAGTTTTCGTTGATAAAACACTAAGCGTTCTAGTGACTAACAGCTTTGCTATTTTATGGTACCTTTTAAGAGTGGGAAAATTCGAGAATAGCTTCATATTTCATCATAACTTTCTGGAATTCGAAAATACTATGGAAATACAAATTTTCTTTGATGCTATGAGCTAAAGCATTTTCTATTTTCCCATTTTGGCTACCACACTATGTTTATAATGTAAAAAGTGGAAGCTTTTTTTAAAGGCTATATCCGTCCGTCCGTCACCTACTTTCATAATAAACTGCAAATGGTACAGACAAGTGTGATGCGTTAAAAAATCCAGGGCATTAAAATTAAAAGTCATTCAAAATCTCAGATTAAAAATTGAAATGGAAGTACTTCAATTATTATTTTAAAAAAAAACTGTATAATAACCTCATATAAGCATAAGAAGGCCATTTTCCAATGGGAATATTTCAGTAACTCTCTTGTTTTCATTTTTTTACGTACTGAATTTTATTGGTTGCTTCTGTTTCACGTACTGCGATATCATTGGTTGCTTCGATTTCTCTCTCAAAATGACCGATATAGATGAAAAGAATTTTTTCTTTCTTTGGAAGGTTTCTTTAACAAATGTTATGAACAACCAACAGCACAGCAAGAAGGTGGCATTTAAAATAAATTAATAAGTAAAATATTCTTAGAAAACTCATTTTCGATTACCAAAGGAAAAGTAATTTCAGACAACAAATGACAACAAACCGTTGGAGCTGTTGCCATCCACGACGTGAGACTTATAGTTAGATTTTGTAGGTGATGTACTGTTTTAATGTTGTTAAATGGTTGACATGAAATGTTTTTTAGTTCTATTTAGGAGTGAGGAATATTTCATATTTATTCTTCGGAATATAAATAAATTTAGTAAAAGATACTGAATAATTATTAAATTTTTGCAGATGTAAAATGTTCGATAGAATTAAATGCTGTGTTTGGTACTTTTTTGTCTTTTGCGCACAAATGTATGGACACGGTCTAAGTGACGAATTCTATTGCAAACCAACTTGTTTAAATAAAAGCATAATATATTTTCCCCAATAGCTAATTAATATAATCGATTCCCGTTGAAACCGGAAATTACATTCTTCGAGTTGATGATATTTAAATTGGCTGGGCGTTTCTTTTATTGGCAATCCTGTACAAATTATATAAGAGACTTCTCTTACGAAATATATTTTCGATCAAGTTTACTAGTGCTAGCTATTAGAAATAATATATACTTATGGAGAATGGTATATTTAATTTATTTTTACGTCATTCTTATTAATAGAATATACCTTTTACCAGTTTATAATTAAGAAAAGTTCTAAGCTTAAACTTCTTGTTAATTTTCTCGACTTTAATTATTTGCTTTACTACCTATTTCATCTAGTATAAAAATTTATGTAGAAGACACAACCAGATTTTAAAATAGCTTTAAAAATTCTGTCATAGATTAAACGAAGATGGCCTTCCATCATTATGTTCGGCAATTTAAAATCGACTATCGGATGCAATGTGCGCTTGAAATCTTCCAATTCTCTTGAGAACCGACTCCGCCAAAGTCACGGTTTGTTAGCCGAGGCAATTCAACGATTCGGCTGATGGTCTTTACACGTTGGCCTCTAAGCCGAAAATAGCCCAATGTGACCCGATATAAGCATATAATTTTGATGCCATTTATTATTCGGATGTAAAGATTTTGGATGAGGCTGAAGCTTGTCTCCATACTTAGACATTTTACAAAGATTCTTGATAGTGAGTGCTTGCTCTTTTTGTTTGTTAATTTTTATGATGCCAACTCACTGTGAATATTGAGTAAAAGTCTTATTATAGTTCAGTTGGTTGAAATCATCGCGCTGAAGGAGATGTTGCCCGAAGTTATATAAGGATGCTGGACAGGGCCTGGTCTACCATAAAGCCCAGGCCAGCCCCCAAGTTTCAGTTTTCATTATGCTAAATGCTGTAAATCCCTAAAGTTTTAGTAAATTTTAAAAATTTTTGAGACCCCATTTAGGTTTTAGCTTGACTTTGGCTCGGACATTGACCAACGTGATTGGTTTAATCAATGTTATAAGGAAGAATATAAAATGTTAGCAAAAAGAAAATGATGCATCGGCCAACTAGCACTAGCACATTACGAGAATACTACATATACTTCATTTTTCCTAGATCAGGCCCTGATGCTGGATGATAGGAAAGGGTCCAGGGTCCTCTACGTCCAGGAATCCAATCTATTTCCACCTCTAATGATTTAAAATACCTGAGATTATTCTAATGTTATTAAAGTAAACTTGGACCTGCTTTCTATCTCTTCCCCCCCCCCCTTCCTCTAGTATTTTCCAATTCTATAACGTCTTTGCTCATTTGAAACTTTAAATTTAAAATTAATTTATTTTAGATTCGTGATAAGTTTAACAAAATTCACTAACTAGCAAGCAATGTAAGCATAAGAAAGTGTAAGTAATAAGAAAGTGGGCGCATGTCTTAAGTTAAAAAACGGCAGATATACCATGTTCTATTATAAATGGATATTTATTTATGCATTATTCTACAATCTACAGTTTTCAAAGACTAAAATTTCAATTTTGAGCCTGGATGGTTGGTGAGGTATTTTTTATATGAAGGATTAAAGTAGAAATTTTCTAAATATCTCTTCTGGAATCGGAAAGTTTTTCGGATGACTGCCTCTTCTAATCCCCTCAAATACCTGAGCGTACCTGCTCTTACTTCTTGGGGAGCCTCAATCCAGTTTTTGAATCATCGCGCTCTGCTTCTTATTGGTCCTCGTTACTCAAGGCGTGTCTGCTGTTGAAAATCTTTGTCAGATTTGTTTCCGATGTGAATCAACACGTGAAAGCGAAAATTTACCATTGTGTTATTATTAGTGGGATGTTGTACTTGTAGTGTTATTCAAGAGTAGTGTTTGGACTTCGATTGTAAAGTGTGGGATGACGGTCTATTTGTTGATTTTTATTTAAGTTTCGTTGAAGATTGAATTATTGTCGTTAGAAATGCATCTTAAAGCAAATTCAAATGTTAAGTTGGACATATTCAAGGCAAGTTCGTTAGTTGTTAATTTTTTATCAGTGTTTTGGATGTTTTAATGTAATTAAAATTAAATGTTTTGAATTAGTGTTACATAATTCGTATTTTTCAGTTATATAATTCTAATAAGTAATTTATTTTTAGCATTAAAAATACTTTATTCAGTTTTCATCTATTTAATTGCAACTGAAAAGTTGTGGTATTATCAAAAACTTTTTCTTTTACATTTGGCAATTCACAATGCTTTGTTTTTTCTTACTGGTGTGTGATCGAATTATGATTGACATTGGAATATCAGGTTATAATAACAACTATGATATCATTAATTATAGATTTACATAGCTTTGTTAATAAATAATAAGATATAAGAATTTTAGATTTAGTTATGAATAGAAAAACCTCTAGTTTATATGAATATGTTTGAGTTTATATGCGAACTGGATTTGGATCAAAATCTGAAATATTTTTTGGACTGTTTTAACACTGATGCTTTCCACAAAGTAAATAATAAGTATATTTTTTACCCAATTCTTTTCTCATTAAAATATGTCTTTACTTAGTTAATTAGAAAAACAGAATCAAATTCATTTTTGAATATTTCTGAATTGAAGAATAATTCTTAAATGAATTAAATAAATTATTCTCACTAGCTTCTAGGAACTATGCATTTAAATTTTAGTTTGTTTCTTTCTTAAAAATGTGACCAGTTTTTATTGATGTGTAAATATGATCAAGTAAAAGTTAATTTCATGTTTAAAAGTTATGATTTTTCTCATTTCAGAATTTCTTTTCAAAGCGTTCCTTCAAGAGTAATCCTTTGAAACGCACAAAAAGTGTTACTAAACTTGAACGAAAACGATGTACAATGGACGGAGACAGGTAA
The DNA here is from genome assembly GCA_019343175.1 of Oedothorax gibbosus. Taxonomy (NCBI): domain Eukaryota; kingdom Metazoa; phylum Arthropoda; class Arachnida; order Araneae; family Linyphiidae; genus Oedothorax; species Oedothorax gibbosus. Next base: position 8,528,022 of record CM033278.1, read on the forward strand.
ATGTTTTCTAATTAATTATTTTAGTTTAATTTAAGAAATTAAATAATTATTTAAGAGAATATTTTTGAATTTTGCTTTTTTTTTATTTAATAAAAATTGAAAATGTTCTTAATACCAAAACACGAGTGATTATTTTGATGCTAAATAATATAATTTTTTTTTTATGTCTATCTAATTTATTAGGAAATCAGTCAAAATTATGGCATTAACTAAACCTTGTCAATTAAACCGGTTGAAGACCATCTGTTGCGAAGCAAAACAATTGCTATTTAAACATTCCATCGAACATAATAAATTATCTTAGTTCTCAAACTATATGCTCTGGTGCTACTGAAGGTACCTTAGCGTTTTCTTAAAATCTCTTCAATTGATTTTTTAGCACTGTAAATTGGGATTTATTAATAATTGTGACCCTAAGCTTGTGACTGGTTTAATTGTGGAAATAAAGAAAAATATGATTTTACAGCCTTGCAAATGTTAGTTCAAGCGGCTGACTTATATGATTTTTTAATTAAATTGTTAGAATCCCATCTCACTGACATACAGGTGTCCAGAAAGGACTCCCTGTTTTCAAAATTAATAAAAAAGAATGATAGAGATATTACACATTCTTCAGAAAACAATGTCATGTCTGGAATTTGATATAACTTATTATGTAGTATGTTTACGTTAAATGTTATTAATTATTATGTTCAATTTAACCAGAGATGGCGCGCAATACGGTATGAAGACTAGGCTGGTATATACGAAAGAAGGACACGTGTTCAGAATGTTCAGTACTTTCAGTTAGGGAAAGAGCAATGTTATTGCAGGAATCCTACCATGTATTGCACTTACTCAGTTAATGAACATAAGTTTAATTATAATAACGTAAAAACATAACTAACATAAAATGTCATATCAATTCCAGACATGTCATCGTTCTGAAAGAATTGTTAATATCTCTATCATCTTTTATTAATTTTAAAACAGGAGTTTTTTTTGGACCCCTGTATAATTAGTACCAAATATTTTTTTATATCATTTTCCGCATAGTTATACTACTTAGTCTTACGATTACAGCCTGCTTCCAATACCCCCTCGTGTGGTTTTCGAGTTATCGATGTGAGTGCCGTTATTCTAAACCTACCTTGTTTGAGGCTCTGTTGTGAGGTTAATAGCAACTGCTCTCCAAACCCAAGTAGGGTGGGGGAAACTAAAATAGCCCTTTATGCCATGTCCTGGAAAACCACACAAGGGGAAACCAAGCTTGGGCTGTAACTGTACAGAATATAACATGGGACACAATCAAAAGTTTTAGCCAAAGTAATATTAAACTATTCTTTAACATCTGTCTTATATATATTCCAGCGTGACACCGTCCATGCTCCGAACATCCCGGTCCCACGAATCTCTCCTCCAGTCTAGTCCTGGTGTTTTGGCAACCCTAGACCTCTCTCACGGGGACGTCCAAGTGGCAGCCCTGCACAGCAGCCTGATTGGCCAAGAGAACTGTTTCCAGATGATATCTAACGGTGGGACACGGTTTTACACCTGCCGAACCAAAGAAGAAAGGGACCAGTGGCTTTATAGGTAAAGACTTATATTGGGATTTTAATGATAAATCCTTAGCTTTAGTATGAAGGAAAATGTGAATATTTCTGTTACAAATAGCAAGTTTTATATGCTGAGGAGTCTTAGAAAATATGTTTTCTATTTTGGCTAGACAGTTTACTCTCCTTGACCTTTTGGTCCGGATAATCTTTTTAAAAAAATAAAATATATTTGCTATCCAACTTGTTAAGCTATGGCCATTATTTTCCAAGTCCTGTGCATTTATTTTTAAATATTTAAAAATAATAAATTTATTGACCTTGTGCATGTGATCTTGCAGGGGCTTATTTAAGGGGTGAGCCAAATAGAATTTTATAGTGTATTAATAAATAGAAAGTATGGTTATTCAACCTTAAATAAATTTGTACAGACTAGCTGTGTCCTTTAAGCACTGATTTAAGATACTTTTACTTCTGATGATATAAATTTATGCTAAATAAAACAATCGTTTCGCCCTTAGCCTTAGGCGGACCATTCAACCAAATCAAGATAATGTGCGACGGAAAGAGAACTCTCTCCGCATTTGGGTCCTCGAAGCAAAAGGAATGTCTGCAAAAAAAAGGTAACAAACTATTTTTTTGAAAATTTAGATCCTAATTATTTCATAGTATTATTAAAAAAAGTTATTCTTCATATAGTTCTTGGAAATTGCTTCGTTTTTAAAACTGTGTAGGTAACTATCAATATTGGACATCAAATTAGTTTCTAATGTAAATTCTATATTGCTTTAAACTTTTATTATTTTAATTTTTCTTAAAATATGTTGTGATGCGAACTTAATTGATATTCACTTCCATTTACACTAATGCAATCGCTTGAATTTGTGTGATGTCAGTTTAGAACTCTGTTCTCATCTTGTGGTATTTATTTTTATTTTTGATATAAAAAATATACTATCTTTTTTTTTTTTTGGTCTTGCGTGTTTACTAAGGAACCTTTTTAATTATTTTTAGCAAATATTATTGTGAGCTGAACTTAGACAAGACCTTATATGCAAGAACATCTTCTAAACAGAAGGGGGAAATGTGCTTTTGGGGAGAATACTTTGAATTCAAGTAAGTAATGATGCAAATCAAATATTAAGTTAACTAAAAACAAGGTTGATGATGTGTGTCAAAACTTAACAGGAATTACATTATCTCTAGTTATTATTATAACTAATCTGTGGCCCTATGAATATTTAGAAATAATTGAAGATATTTTTTTAATAAAAAGGGATTGAAATTAGTGTATGTAGAAAAGCTTTAAATAGGTGTTAATGTAAAGTAAAGAAATTAGACATATTCTTCTTAAACTAATGCATTTTTATAAAAGAAAAGCATTAATTTTATTAATTAAAAAGTGTATTTCTTGAAATTAACACCAAAGAATTTTTCTATAAATTCTAAATGCTTTGCTAATGTCTTGACAATAAAAGTCTAAATGTAATTGAGTTTGAAGGAACTTTTTGTAATAAAGTAATGAAATGTATCTGTTTATTTGTACGACTATAACTAATATATATGTTTTAAACAGTAGCCTACCAGCTGTCACAAGCATCTATGTAAATTTGTACAGGGAGGCTGATAAGAAAAAGAGAAGGGACAAAAATGTTTTAATTGGTATGTGTGGCTTTTTATATTACATTTTCTATTTAACTGCTTACCAGTTGCTCCACTTTTTTCTCTCCTTTATAAATATAACTAATTTCAATAATTGTTTATTAAATACAGGTTCTGTGCATATTCCTGTTTCCAGTATCAATGGAAAGCATTTGTTGGAAAAATGGTAAAGAAAAACTATTTTATTAATTTTGATTTTCGTAAATTTCTAATTTACTTATAGTATTAAATATCAAAGCATGTAAAATGGTAAAATACAAATAGTGATGATCAACAACAGGCTACAGGTTCTGCAAAGTTGGTCAAAAAGTTTACTAATTTTTTACCAGTTTCCAATAATTGTATTTGTATGTAAATTGTATTTGTATGTCAGTAAAATCTATTTCATTTTTTTTCTTTGAATAAATCGTTGCATTCTCCTTGGCAAATCAAACTGCATAATAATTTATTGCATCTTTAAATAAAAACCATCATTGATTGCATTCTTTATTTGTGTTCATTTTATTTGTGAATTAAATTAAATGTTATTATCTATAGGTATCCTGTATCAACTGAAAAGGGTAACAACGGGAAAGACTGCCCTTCGATACGAATCAAATCTCGCTTTCAAATCGTGGAAGTGTTACCTCTTATTGTGTACAAAGACCTTTTGCAGGTAATGCATTTATGGAGTATTTTGCTTTAAAAATTATCAATATTAATTGCTTATTTGTGGGTATTATCAGTTTAATTAAGATATTAAAATGTATTGGGTTATAAAATAAAGCAGGCCTCGCAAATGGTCCCTTTTTTCCCTAAAAGTCCTTTTTTCAAAAAAAGTCCCTAAAAGTCCGTTTTTGAAGCAAAATGTCCCTTTTTCCCCTATTTCTAGTAAATGTTTACATTTGTGAAGAGTGAGTGCTAACGGAAACGGATCTCAGAAAGCACGACCAATTTTTGTCTCCGGCAAGATGGCGCAGGCATGCGCACTGCAAAAAGTTACCTCATTTGGCGACACATTTAGAACTTTATCGCTAAATGTTGGCGAGCAAATGAACATCCAATGTATCAAAAGGAGCCAAAAAAGCGCCAAGTTTGAAAAGAAGCCAAATAGTTTGTCTCCAGGTCGCGTTTTCTTAACATTAAGCAGGGGTATCCAGTATTATAGATCGCTGGTTTTTCCTTGTTACTGTTGTACATCCAAGCGAAATCCGACTATAAATGAAAAGGTTGTGTTATTTAGATTCTAGGTTGATATTCAAATATTTTTTTTCAAATTTCAAGAAAGAAGCTGAAGTCATTAGATTTTCAAGTAAGTTTATTTTTGTTTCTATTAACGTTATTTTAAAATAAAAAACCACTTCACGTTAAATTCCCATAAGTATGTAATACCACCGTTGTATAAAAAAATAATGTGTAATTTTGTTAGATTAACTAATTGAAGTTATTTTAATGTCATTTGTAGGGAAATATTTTAATTCAAATAATAAATGCAAAAAGATTGAAATAATGTGTTTAGTTTCTAGCAGCTCATGGCCGACCTAATCGGTCTTCTTGCTTATGGGATAAGTAATTGAAGTAAAATACGATTATACCTTTTTTTTTTTGTAAGTTGTATTTTTAAACACAAGCTTTTATTTTCTGAACTAAGTTAAATAAAATAAAATATAAATTTTAGTTAATGATATTTTTGTGTTTCGGTTTTACGGTTTGTTGATGTTCGTATGTATGTTTAATATAGCATTCATAGATGGCGCCATGGTGCAAATTTACGAGTTGCATAATTTTTTATTTTGTTAGATTAACTAGTTGAAGTTATTCTAATGTCATTTGTAGGGAAATATTTTAATTCAAATAATGAATCAAAAAGATCGAAATAATATGTTTCATTTCTAGCTGCTCATGGCCGACCGGATCGGTCTTGCTTATGGATAAGTAATTGAAGTAAAATACGATTATACCTTTTTTGTAAATTGTATTTTTACACAAGCTTTTACTTTCTGAACTAATTTAAATAAAATAAAATATAAATTTTAGTTAATGATATTTTTCTATTTTTGTGTTTCGGTTTTAGGTTTTACGGTTTGTTGACGTTCGTATTTTATGTTTAATATAGCATTCATAGATGGCGCCATGGTCCAAATTTCCGAGTTGCATAATAATTTTTTATTTATAATTATATTTTTTATATTTATAATTATTATTATAAGTGCATTATTATTTTGAATTATTTATAATAAAAGCTTGTGAAAAAATTAATTAATGTAATATATACTATATTAATCAGTATTAATATAATATTTTTAAATATTGAATTAAATCCAGTGTTTTTAACTTAAGTTTGTCAATACCTATTAAATTTAAAAAAATATATTTATTCAAGTATTGTTCAATAAATTTAACTTGGCGGTTTTTCTTCAATATGTTAGTCTCACAGTTTTGTGAATTTTTAAATTATTTGGTTGAAGTAGGTTACTATAACAATATATATAGAGATTATATAATATATATAGAAATTAACTGCATTGTCAAAACTGTTGACACTTGAGCAGGCCCTTTATTGAGTTAAACTATAACTTATCTCGTTAAGTAAAAAACAAGTTTTTTATAATTGGAGGCCAATAAATGGTTTATTAAGAAAATATCATATTTATTACTTGGAATATATTTATAATGAATTTCAGATTCTTCATTCCCATATTTATTTTTCTGTTAATTCTTAATTAACTAAGAAATCTAAATTTTTTACAAGTGCATTAATTATTAAAATTTGCCTTATTTTATACATAAAGCTGGCAAAGGTCAACATAATTCAGAATAAACTTAAAGTTGAAATTTTTTTAAAAATTGACCCATGACTATTTTACACATGTTAAAATGTAAAAGCATTATTAGTTTATAAATTTCGAATTTGAATTAGATAATGCAAAATAGTCTGTGTCCAAATTTTTTTTATATATTGTATTGTTTCGAATAAACATTTAAAATTGCATGTAGCAAAAGTGTTTTTTTGTCCATAATTTGCTTAGGTTTTTTATACAATTTTTTCAGATAAATCGGGATGGGAAAATGCAAATTTCAAAGTGAATGGTTGCGGCGAAAAGATTCCAGTGGTGTTGTGATATCTGTTTGGGGCGAAAAACGTGGAGATAGTTTGCTATTTTGCCGCTTTTGTGAGAACGTAATTTCGACCGCCAAAGGCTTTTGTACCATCAATCAACATTACGAGACAGACCGTCACAAGAAGGCATGTCTTCAAATGAAAGATTCCAACCAACTCCACTTTACAACCACAAGCTATCATGCTGAATGTGATACTAGTGGAATACGTCTCTACAGTGTAAAGGATTCTGCCTACACATCAGAGTTGATACTCCTTATGAAAATGATACAAATTCCCACCAATTTTTGCCAGGACATAGCCCAAGTTTTTAAAACTGTTTCCAACTCCCGACGCCATTCCAGAAGGATTTTCTTTAAATCCTACTAAGGCAAGGTATCTTATAAGTGATTGTTTAGGACCTTATTTATTTCAGGAAGAAACTTCTCGCTGATGTTGGTTCATCTTATTATTCTCTGTTGTTTGATGAAACGACAAACAGTGCAGGAGCAAAAGAACTTCAGACAGCTGTCAGATATTGGTCTGAATCTCAAGGAACTGTTAACACATGCCATTTGGAGACGTTCTTCATTGGCCATGCCAATGCTGAAACTTTGAGGGAGAAATTACTTGCGGCTTTAAATAATGCAGGCCTAGCATTAGCAAAAATGCTGATGCTAGGCAGTGATGGGCCACAAGTCAATAAAAAGATGTTTTTACTTTTAAATGAGCAAATCAAGGCAGCTAGAGGCCAAGGCCTAGTAAATGTAGGATTTTGTAACTTGCATATGGTTCATAATGCATTTCAAAAAGGCTTAGAAGAGTTAGGCTCTGATGCCTCTGATCTAATAATTTGTATTTACCACTTCTTTAAGGACTGGCCATCCAGATGGAAGACTTTTCAACTATTTTGGTCAAAATGAACTTACCTAACCTTAACTTCATTAAACACGTAAATTCCCGATGGTTGACAATTGAACCAGCTGCTCATCGGTTACTGCATCATTGGGATGCAGTGATTGAGTATTTTTTAAAGTTTGTGCCAATGAAGCAGTCCCAAATGCTAAAAACCAATGCATACAAAAGAATCTTTCAGTTTCTAAAAAAGAAGACCATAAAAGCAGAACTGAAATTTGTAACCACCAGTGCATCTCTTTTCACAGAATTTACTGGTTTGTACCAGCGTAGTGACCCACTAATCCACCTCTTGTATGAACACATAAACAAGTTGTTGGTTGGATTAGTGGGCCGCTCTTGTAAAAAGGAAGCTGTAAAAGCATTTAAAGAGGACCCAACGGAAGAAGTATTTAATGCCAAAATTTGTTGAAAACGAGTGCCATTCTTTTGGGAGATGAGATGTTGAGTATGATTGCACATTTAACAGCTGCCGAAAAAGACGAATTTATTTTGCTAATTCGCAACCACTATACAGCGGCAGGAAAGTATGCTTTAACAAAGATGACCAAAAGTTTAAAGAAATTTAATTGCTTAAACCCCAAGAGTAGTAAAAAACCGAAGAGTTTTAAACTTTTGGCTTCTTCCTTGCCCTTTGTGCCCATTAATCAGGAAAAATTAATGGATGAAGTTGTACTGTTTAATTTGGAAACTGTCGTAAATGAAGAGCAGGCAGACAAATACTGGGCCCAACTTCAGAAATTTAAAACTGTTGAGGGTGATCTTAAGTATCCAAACATCTATATGCTCGTGAAAGCTTCACTATCTTTGTCCCATGGCAACGCTGACGTTGAAAGGGGTTTTTCAAAATCGGCAAGAATTTTGACAGAGGATAGATCCTCAATGTCTGTTCGCTCCCTTAATGCAATTCTAAATACAGTGGATGGTTTAAAATTGATGGGGAACAAGCCCCATTTGGTGCCCATATCTAAAGAACTTGTAGAATCGGCCAGAGTGGCTTATAAGAGCTACAGTGATTATTTACTAAAAGAGAAAGAGGCAGCTGAAAAAAAGAAAAGGAAAAAATGGAGGCTGAAGAATTGGCTGAAATAGAAAAAGAAAAAAGAGAATCCTAGCAGAAAATCGGAAAGATATTGTGCACTTAAGGTCCCAATTGCAGGCTGCCAGAGGGTCCGAGGACATTCAAACCTCTGCAGTAGATGAACTTATTCAAGAAGCTAACTCTAAGCTAAAGAAGGCACTGCAAAAGAATGATTCAGTTGCAGCACAAGTAGCTCAGGCCATGTTGGAAGGTGCTGTCAAAATCAGTGGCGCTCGAAAAGAAAAGCTGTGGTGTCTTTAGAGCGAAAAATTGACAAAAAAAAAGAGACTTGATAACAAATTTTTTTTCTAAAGAACCCTAGAAACTTTATATTCAGATTTTTATCAAGCAATAAAAGTGCAATATCCTCCATGTTTGTTTGTTTTTTCCCTATATTTTGATCAAAATAGTTTTTAGTTCTATGCAGTAAACCTTGTGTTGTTTTACTTAAGTATTATTTTATGTGAAGAATATTTGATTTTACTTAATTAGCAACTATTTTATATATTGAGGAGTTAGTTCTAGCTACTTAAAAAAAGTAACATAATGTATTGCACATCAAAAGTTGATTATAATTTTTTAAATATACTATGACATTATAAGAAAAATTATACATATATCTTTGTTCTTAAATATCATTAAAATTTTTGGTCCCTAAAAGTCCCTTTTTTGTAGAAAAAAGTCCCTTTTTTCCCTAGGGACAAAATAAAATTTTGTTGCAAGTCCTGATAAAGTAAGCTATGAATCTTGTAATATAATGTATTGACTTCAAATATAGTTTTTGTTGGCAGTATTCTCTTTACATTTCATATTAATTTATATATTTGTAAACCTAGTAACATAGCTAATTTTGTGCAACCTGTTTTTATATACATTTTATTGACATGTGCATAGTTGCTGTATGGTATATTTTTTGTCTTACCTTTTCAGTATGTGAAAACTGACTACAAAGTTCTGTGTGAAATGCTAGAACCAGCCATTAGTGTTAGAGCAAAGGTATTATACAATACATTTATCAAACAAATACTCTTTACGTTTTATCTACACATTTTTTTAATGATTTGTATAGAAATACCAAGAAACTCTTGACATTTTGTTTTATTTTTTCTGAGAAAATCCCAGACACTAATCATTTTTTATCTATTTAATAATGAAGGTATTATAATTTTAAAGTTTTTAGACAATTTACTGGGTAAAAATTTTATAAGGTTATAAACAAATTCTTGCTTGCTTTAACTTTATATTGTCTGATTTAAAAGTTTCATATCATACCCACATTTTTTATTGATGACTAGCGCAGTTTTAACATATGCTGTTCTGTACTTCATATCTCAAATCTTCTATGTTACAGGAGGATGTAGCTACAACACTTATCAACATTATGCAAAAAGAGAACTTGGCTAAGGAGTTTCTCGCAGAGCTTGTGATGTCAGATATTGAAAAAATTGGTAATTGGTCAATTTTAATATAATTTAATCTTTTTCTATAAGTTGTTAATAAAGTATATTTTTTACCCAAAATATATTGTTTTAAGGTGACCTTCATTTGACCTTCAGAGGCAATTCTCTAGCAACTAAAGCAACTGAGGCTTATATGAAGTTATTAGGGGACAAGGTGGGTTCTTCAACTATCTATATTATTACTTGTAAATGTTGTACAGTAACCCCTCGCTATAGTCGTCTCCTCTTATTTTCGCGCATTTCGGATAATCGCGACTTGTAATCATGTCTCCAATTTTTTCACCCTGTTTTTTTTTCAATGTGTAATAATAAACTTCCTTCTTTGATTTTCCGGAAAAAGGTTTTTATGAGAAAAATCAAAACAGCTAATTTTTAGATGATTTTTTATATATAAAATGAGTGAAATGTTCTAGTATGCCTGTGCAATATGTTATAGTAATTAATAACAATCTTCAGAGTCTTTTTTGCATCTTTAAAGGTCCAAATTTCCTATATTTTTTGCCACAAAATAAAAGTTCGAATTTAGAAATATTAGCAATTTTAAATAAATTATTTAGCAGGTGTAGTATTGTTAATTATATTGAAACATTTAAAACTGAATATATTATTATTGACCTAAGCATTTTATCTGAAAACTTGTATTGATATTTTTTACAAATCTTTAAATGCTTATAATTTCTCTAAATAACTAAATTTTATCTGTTTTTATAGTATTTACAAGATACTCTTGGTGTTTTTCTTCGTATGGTTTTGGACTCAAATGATGACTGTGAAGTAAGTACTAATAAAAAGATCTATTATTATTTCAATTACTTTTTATTCGTAATTTTAAAGGTTAAATATTTGTTTCATTTATTTTTAAGGTAAATGTAAGTATTTTTTTTATAACTTATTTGTTATTTACAGTTTGTTAGACAATATTTTTGAGTTAGTTTAGAATGTCAACTTATTGAATAAAGTTTACCCATAGCAGCTTAAGACAATTTAGAAGAACATGCATATTAAAAAGTTTGGTAAAACTGCTTTAAAATTAATGATGTTTCAAAAACTCTATTGTACACATAATTATAGGCTACCAAGTATTGCATTGTAAACAGACTAAATATTGCTAACTTTAAAAAAAAACCAGCTTGTTTATATCTAGCTATTATATAAGAAATAAACAAAAATTACAGGTTGGAAGAGGATTAATTTAGAGAACTGACATAAGTGTTAGAAAATAACTTAGTTTTAATTTGTTCAATGACTTTGTCAGAGTACGAGACAGATATTTCTGGTATATTCAAGACTTGAGTAAACTAGTCTGGAGTGTATATTGACTTTTAACCATTTTAATTAGATGATAGTATTGTTTTACATTTGAATAAAGAAAAGGTTTTTAAGCTTAAGATGTAATAATATATAAATTTCTTATTTATCAAGGTATACAATTTCTAATGTAGTATGTTTTTCTTTCTAGGTTGACCCAATGAAAGTGACTAACAATGCCACTTTGTTACGGCAACAGTCTCATCTAATGACTTTTGTTGAAATGGTTTGGGTGAAGATCATAAATTCTGCTTCAAACTTCCCTCAGTAAGTTTTTAAAAAATAATCATTTAACATCTTAAAAAATAATTACTTTAATTTGATTTAAAGCCATTTGCTAGATTTTGAATGTTGATTGCTATTTTTTAAAAAGTTTTTTAAAAAATTAATATTTATAATGACTAAAAAAGAAATTTAGGTATAGTTTGAGGGATTTATAGAAAGTAATTATTTAAAATATCTTATTTGTGGAAAATTAAAGACCTGCAATCTTTATTTAGCCATTTATCAGCAAAAGTCTATTTGTTTACTCTCCACTTTTTTGTTCCAAAACAAAAACAAAAAATTCTCAATATATTTTTATATTCAAGAGCAAAAATAGGCCAATCATAATTATTCTAATGCATCCATTTATTTAACACTCTTTTCTGTGTTTGTATTGTGTATATTCTCTAACTAGGACATAACTTATGACTATGAGAATTACTTTTAATAAATAAAATCAATAATGTTATTTTAAGATAATGTAGCTCCCTGAATGTGCATTAAATTTTTAGTGACTTTCAGGATGCATTTGATTTATATTACTTTCCATTTTTAAAACAGAAATAGTTGTTTATGGAACACCCATTTATTCAACCAACCTATACGCTGGTCCTAAATTTGATTTAATTTTTTCCAGTGAATTACGTGAAGTATTCCATGAGTGTCGTCGTCGGCTGAATGCGTCTGGGAAAGAGGAGCTCTGTGATAACCTGATATCTGCTTCGATATTTCTGAGGTTCCTCTGCCCCGCTATCTTGTCTCCAAGTCTTTTCAATCTCTCGCAAGGTCAGTGGATAATTTACATAAAAATTTTGTTAACAAATTGTTCATATTGTGGATTATGAAATGAAAATGAATGAATTATTTTTTAAAAATTAAAAATAAAATTATCTTTGACCTCAAATATAAATTGTATTGGAAATAAATTTTCATATTCTTTGTTCTTGATGCTTAAAAAAAGTTGTTAAAAAGTTTTAGCTTAAAAAATAATTTATTTTATAGTTTTAAAACAAGTTATAACTCAATATTCTAATTGCTGTAGTAAAAACTAATATACCAACAACTTTTTTTTAACCTTTATATAGTAATCTCAGGAATTGTTAGTAGAAAACTAACAATTGGCAACTTTACAGGTAAGTAAAAATATTATTTTAGCTTATTTTGTTATTGATTCGATACTAATTAAATAAATATATGTTGGTAGGGATATTTTATTAATGTATTATATAGTTGTAATGTACTTTGTGCTTTTAATAAATTATTTTCTCACAAATAAGTAGTCCTAACATTTATTTTTTGATCACTTTATACCTATTAATAAATAATTTAAAATTTCTTCATATTTTATTGTTATTTTAGTAAATGTTAAACACTTTAAAATTGTTTTCTTTAGTTTGGTGTAAGAGAGTTTTCATGGAGTTTATAATGGTTTTTGTTGAAGTAAATGAGTACTGAAGCATTCTTAAGACAAATTTCTGTAAGTATAAACTTTGATAGATAGCACTATTGTATAAAAAGTTACAGAGCCTTTGTGTTATTAAAATATGAGTTTAAAAAGCATACAAGTCACTTCAGGACTTAAACAAAGTCTAGTCTTTAGTACATACAAACTTAGGAATGAAAAGCAGAAAATGATAAGTTAAACAAAAGATATTTCGAAACCAATGTTGCCAAAAAGGAAATAATTAAAAATATCTAAAAATGGATACCCAAAACCAAAAAAAAATTATAATAATTGTGGTCCAGACACTAGAAAAGGAGTGCTGGTCACATCAATTAATAAGTTATCTTTATTATTGAGGGTGTGGTATGCCTCCCAGAAGTCTAGATATTAAGGTACTATGTAGAAATCTGTATTGTAATGAATTTAAAATCAAAAAGAGGGGCCCTGTATTTCCAACAATGTTGGGCTATTGAGGACAGAATTAGCTCACCCTTTAAGATCTCTTAGAAAGATTATTCTTTCATTTTCGTTTAAATACCTTGCTCTTTTGAACACTTGGACAACAATATTCCTACAAAAAAAATTCAGGCTTCATAAATGTATGGCTATAACATGAAACCATTGAAGCTATTTACAAAAGGGGGAGAAAGAAATTCTAACTAATACTAATTTTTTGAATGTTTGTAATTTTATTCAATGTGTTTTTTTCCTCCATTTCAGAGTCCCCCTGCCAAAGAATTCAACAAACGAAATGAATTCGATGGATATATTGACATTGGAAAAGAATTGGCCACTTTGCATAATTTAATGACTGAAAACCTACCAAGGGTTAACCAAAAGGTAGCAGTTAATGTTTAATTTATTTCTATAAATATTTTAGACTACTTAAAGCTTCTTAATTGTTTAGAGTACCTAAAAGTTTTCAATGAAAAGTTATTTGCCTTACTTAAAATTGCATTAAATTTTTTAATAATTTAAAAGTTTTTGTTTTCTTGTGGTTACTTTGACATTTGGTAATTGAAACTGATAGTTTTATTTATTCTAAATTAAAAAAAAAGTCACAATGAATTTCTTTTAGATTTTTTTTTAAATAAGAAATTCTGCTAGTCAGTTATTCTAACAGTATGCAATTTTTTATGCAACTAAATATACTATGTTTTAAAGTTTTGAAAATTTTTATTGAACCATTTACTACTGAATACCTAAGATATATTTAAACAATGTGTTGAAAATATAGAGATGTTTACATTTTTCGCCTTTCGCTTATCCCACAGATGGTTAATGAGTTATTAGGGTTTAACCTTCCGGACGGCTTAGAAATAGGCAAATCTGTATGGTTCACTGCATAAATTTTATATTAATTTTATATTAATTATTAATTTAATTATTAATTTTATTTTATATTATAAATTTAATTCAAATAAAATATTTGTTTAAAAATAATAAATCGGTTTATTTTTGAAGAGATGATCATAAAAACATTTCCAAACGAAAAAGTACATTGTGAATAAAAATTTATTAATTTTGAAATTTTAAAATTTAAGGTTATTGTAAGAAAGACTGATGCACAAAATACGGAAAAAACCGGGTCTATTGATCGGGAGGTTAAGAATAAAATCCATATGCAGTTATATCCTAACAATGCACTTGAATTTCAGGTGTACTATGACCACATCGACACTCTCCAACAAATCCTGGACGGCATATCTGCAGCCCTGGGCCACACCCCAGTCTCGAAACGTAACAACATTCCCAGCACAAGCACCACAGACCACAACAGCAATTCCATCAACAACGATAACACCCTCCCTATGAAGGTGAACGATAACAATAACACAAACAGCCTGAAGAACCATCGGGAGATTGTGCAATCGTACATCATGAATAATGTGAGGAACACGAACGGGGATCTCGATTACCATTCGCTGACGACCGTTAACCAGAAAGTGACGCCGGTATCGTCACATCATCAGAATAGGCCCTCAACGCTTCCTCGGTGAGTGGAGTTTTATTTAAAAAAAATTATTGAGTTTGTCTGTTCAAAAGGTACTAATCAGGGATTGGAAAGTTATTTTTTAAAAATAACTGTTACAGTTACTTAATAGGAAAAAAGACTAGTTACAGTTACTCAATATAAAAAGTAACTAGTTTCAGTTACTTAATAGGAAAAAAGACTAGTTACAGTTACTCAATATAAAAAGTAACTCATTACAGTTACTTGATATGAAAAGTAACTAGTTACAGTTACGTTTAGAAATTTCAAGCTATAAGAAAAATTTAAATTAAGCCATATTACCGTTTTTCAAAGAGAACAAGACTAAATAAAAATACGGACAATCGGAAAGAGTTAAGAATGAAAATTCAGAGTTGATAAAAGTTAAATTTTAAATAATTAAATTTAAGCCGAACGCCAAACTATGCTGAAGATCTGTAAAGAGCGGTGTGAGAAGTAACAGAAAAGTAACGATTTTTTTTTAACTTTGTTACGGCTAAAAGAAATTTAGTTACAGTTAATTTCTGAAAAATATAACCGCACATTACCTGAAAAAAGTAACATGTTACTCCAATCCCTGGTACTAAGCAATATTTGGAAATTCAGTGTTGAATTATAAATAACATGGTACAGAATTCCCTTTAATAAGTAAAAGTATTCTGTCTGTGATGAACTTTTACTAGATAAACTTCAGCAAACAATTTCTAAAAAGGAGGGTTTGCATTGAGTTTCTTATAAAGAGTTTTAGACAAACTATCTTTTAGATAAACTCAGTCTTTTTGTAAAAAGATTACCAATGTATTCTAGAGTAAGCCTATTGGGGTTGCCATAATAAATATTTTGAGGAATAGGTAGGCTGAAAGTGGCACCAAACATCAATCTTAGCACTAAGTTTGACTAATTAAATTGAAGCATTGACTACTCAAATACACACATAGTTTATAAATTTCTAATTAACAGCTTATTGTACATAATTCAAATTTAAAAAAAAATTATATTACTTTTTAATAATTTGATTAGTTTAACCCACATAAAAAAGTTTTGAAAAAATATTCTAAAACCAGATTTTTATAACTACTCTATTTCTTGCAAAGCGAATAGCTTTGTTCTGAATATTTCTTAATGGTCAAAGAATCAATGCTTTCAACTTTAGATTTCAAAATCCTAAGCATGCGAACTGTCCTAATATAATCTTTCCCGTGACTTTTTAGAAATGCCTACCTTCTCGGAAGTGGACGCAGGGCAGCATCTGACCTCTCTACCTCAGACGACTACGTTCTTTGTAGTGCATTTGATGCGGACACAGGTTTAGACTCTACCTCAACCAATAACACAGATACCCCAAACCACAGGCACGAACCTGTGCGGCTCACACAGTCTTGCATCTACGGAGAAATAAAAAACTCTGAGAATTCAAGGTTAGTTTGAGTTTTTTTAATCGCCAGGCAATATATTTTTTTAAAAAGATAGTATTAAGAATGTCTAAAGCTTAAAAAGATATAAAAAAATTTACTTTTATCATTTTATCCAATTGAAACTAAGAACCAATCCCTTACTTAAAGAAATTGTCTGCTAAAGTTGCATCGTTTCTTTTGAATAACACATCACTTATAAATAGTATATTTGTTTACCCATATATAGATAGTTATAAAATAAACTTGAAAGTAATAATAGTCAGCCAATAACTTCGTAAAACTGTTGCCTACATATTGTTTTGGAATAATATAATGGGCATGTTTCATTTCATGAGGGGCAAAAGTGTTCCTGCAGTATTGTTTTCATTTCAGAGTTTCTGGAATTGCATATGTTTTGGTGATAATTTGATCGAAATATTTTAATTTATTATAAAAATATTGTAATTGCTAAATTTTTTTACAGTTTTATATTTTGATATTTTTTTTTTATAATATTTTTTTTTATTTTCTCTTATTGTTTGTTTCGTCGTCTTTTTTTTTTCTATGATGTGCATTTATTGTACTGTAATCTATCAACACTAGTTTTATCTAAATACTAAACATTAAATATTTGCTACATATAAAATGAAGAGCTTAGTGGAAGAACGTGCTAAATGACAAAAAGGTGAAAACAAGAAAATGAACTTTTATTTAAAGTTTTTAGTTTGCACTGAAATCTGTTAAAAACATCACTTGCAAATGGAAAAAAATAAACTTATAGTTAAGTTTATGAAATTGTAGAAACTTGTTATCTGTAAAATATGGAATAACATGTTCATTGCAAGAAAAATCTCAATTTTTTCAAAAATGTCGCTTAGCTGAGCACGTTCTTCTACTAAGCTCTTCAAATATCCTAAATACTAAATATCCACATTATGCCTCTAAGTATTAGTCCTTTAAAGTCTTTACTTTTTTTACCATCAGAAACATATACGAGTCCCATAATCGAAACAGCCCGGAGAACTATGGATCTCCAAACCTTCGAAATGGCAAAAATCAGACAAGTCCGCCAATGCCCAAGAACGGGATTGTGTTGACAAACGCTCTCCTCAACGCCAATTTCGCCAAGGTGTCGCCAAAAGCGAAAGATACCCTAAAAAGGAATCTGTCTGGGCAGGGGAGTGACGATGCAGCTAATACCTCTGGGGAGATTGAAGTACCTAATCATAAGGGAAGCCAGATTTCCATTAGTCAGGTAGGCTTGGTGTCATTTTTTAGTATTTAAATTTTATTTTTTGGTTTATTGAATATCATCGTTTGCCTAATTATTTGTTTTCGATAAAATATGCTGCTTCCTATGTTAGTTCCTAAATTAAAATGAAATCACTATTAATACCTTACGAGGATATTTAGATGTATAAACCTGTCACTCGACTGTCAGCAGCACACATATTTAAAAAAAATTATAATTGTTATACATTTATTAAATATTAAAATTTGAAGTATGGAGCAGTAATTTATAATTAAGTGCTACAGAAATAAAATTTTAAACAATTTAATAAAGTTAGATTTTAAGTTAAAATTTTAAATTTATTCTCATGCAGTGAAAATAATATTACAATTTAACTAAATTGCATGTTCCTCAAAGAGTTAATTTTGTTTTAATGTAGATTACGATATTATCTTTTTATTTGAGCTTTGAAATTAGTTCAGGTTGATTACATTTTAATTTTAAAAAGAAGTTTAAGTTTGAATATTATTATGAAACATTAGTAATGAACATTATAATGGAAATTGATAATTTTCAACAATTTAAAAATCATGTGCCTTGCTGAATGGATGTAAGATGCAACATTACACTTGTACGAATTATTTGGTCTAAAGATTATAACAAAAGTTATTTTAAATAATAATAACCCATTCTTTTCCAGCTATCAAACGTTGCATCATCTGGCTACCAGTCCTTCCCCTACAGCCAATCCAGTTCCCCTGTAGATCCTGAGCTACAGCCTGACAAAGCCCAGACCAACCCGCCTGGTACAAATGTACCACCCTTGGCTTTCCAGAACCCCATGTACCACTTCCCCACCCCAACTGGTGCAATTGTGTGGGATCGGTGCAAGCACCAGGCCAGGAAAAACCTGCGCCTGTCGCACCTCAGCTCTTTCAGCAGCCTCAGTGCGGAAGATATATCTGTATTTGGACCTACTTCTCTTGGTGAGTGGAATTTTATGGTTTTTAAGATTGATATTTTTTATTTACCATCAAATGGAGTAACTTTGGCATTGCCTTGAATGGTAGCTTAACCCCAAAATTTTCCAGCTAATAACTTCTCATTAAATACACTCTTTAAAAATGTGCTTGGTTTTTTTTAATTAGTGGGGACTCTGCCTTGGCCTATGAGTAAAACAATATTCAAGAAAATACTCAGTTCTGATGTTCTATGCTTGGGTCAATGTTAACCTTCAGGGCCAAAATTGGGTAGTTCCATTTAAAATGTGGTTTATTTAAGTAATTCTTTGTTATGTTTTATTGTTATTATATTTATGTTAAGAATAAATATAGATTTTAATTTTGTGTGAGACAAAAGTTTACCTGTTTGTTAGGGGAGGTAAATAAAAAAAATATTAAAATATAAAATGATAAGTGTGCAATTTTGATTTGTATTATGGAACTATTAACTTAAAGATTCAATCCTAAAATTTACAATCACTTTATCATGAGACTAAGTTTGATAATCTGGCACTTCGAAAATTATTAAACTTGGTTCCAGAAACTTATTTTTAAAAAAAACTATTTTTACCATTTTTTAATCTAAAACTTTATGTGACATTGTTCGAACTAACCAAGTTAACTGCCCTATTTCGAACATATTCGTTTCTCGAAAAAATCCTCTGTTTGAAATGTTCAAAAGTCACAGTCAAATTCCCTTTTTCAGCCAATGCCGACTCCTCCCTCTCTGTGGAAGGCTGCCACTGCCAATCCAGCTCATCCTCATCAGGCAGTTGCAACTCAACCCCACCCCGGGAGCGCCGCAGTTCCCAATTCAAGTCCACAGCACCCCGTACCAACCCGAGGTACAACGGGGGCAGCCACTTATGCTGCAGTGCCACCATTACTTGTTCGCCAAGACTCGCGACTCGGGCTTTGTCCCACCCATCCCGGACTATGCATCACCACAGGCAGTGCTTTGCTACCACGTCTTATCTCAAGAGAAGACAGAGGAATCTGAATGTGCTGATGGACAGTGTGATGGATAAAGAGAATGTTGGGTAAGTTGGTTTTTTTTAATGTAAGCTCCGAGTTAGTAATCTTCTGGGTTAGTTTAGTATTTATTTTTTTTGTCCATAATTTGTTACAGAATTCTTGATTCAGTTGACTAAACAATGACAGCATTTTTAAATATGTCTAAGATGTATGAACTAAACTTACTCTCAAGCGCTAAGTGGTTAACTGATTAACGACGACATTGTGAATACAATTAACAACTTCACCTATAAATAAAAATGTTAAATTTAAGTTTTTAAAATTTGTAGTTTTTAAATGTAACTTAACTTTTCCTACATAAATTGTTCACTATAATGGGCTTCTTTTGTCTAGTATTTTGTTTATTTCGATAAACTTAAGCAGAAAGCTTGTTTCGGCATGGCAAATTTTCTTACCAATCGATGGGTTAAAATACTGGCCTTTTGTTCGAAAATCGGCAAGTTCTAATCCCTCTGGCATAGATGTCTGTCGTCTTTCTAAATTGGCTCAAATCAGTGGAAACCAGTTTTAAATAGCCGCATGTAGCAAAAAAATAACTTATCCAATCCGACATTTTCTCGATAAAGGAAATGCTAAATCAATATATTTTATGTAAGAGTTATCAATGAATTTAAATATTTTTATGTTCAGAGGAATTTAAGGAAGATATATTAATTGACTTAATTTTAAGAGCAATTGCAAATAGTTTGGGTTGAAGTTTTTGAATTTGTTCAAATTCACCACAATACTTCCTTATTCCTACTATAGTATTTATTAAATGCTAATTCTAACATATTTTGTCCTTCTCAGAACAAATACACCTGATAATAACAAAAATGTGCAAGTAGATGCATCAACTGTAACAAATAATAAGCCGGAAAACCTAAATGGGAAAACAACGAAAGATGTAAGTATTTTTTAAGAATTGCAAAATGTTATCTTATAAACATATTTACAAAACAGAAATACAACTTGTGTGTTTCTATAACTTTGAGTGAAACTCGCATCCAGTGTTCCAGTCCAAATAATATTGGCGTATCAACGGGATCTGTGTTAAATAACCCTTCATTAACTAGATCTATTCATATCAACCAAACTAAACCTACTCTTATTTTAAATGAATAATCACAGCAGAATTCTTAACTCAATTATAGAAACTTCCTGAAATTATCAATTTTAAATCTGTATGCAGTAATTTTAAAATGACAAATACATAGATGCATCACTAGTGAAGAATGGTCGCATTACCGATTTTTATTTGAAAACAAGCCTTCTAAATTTTTATTTTCCAAAAAATTAATCTCTGTTGCCCCCATTGTGGGAAAAAGCTGGTGGTGCCCATTTCAGCTCTAGAGACTAAGTGCTCTGAGGTGCTAAGCATTGAACTGTTTAGGTGGTTATCCTCTGTTTGATTCCCAAGCATGCTTTGTGCTCGTTTTATTGACCCACTTGAGGAGAAAAAAGGCTAAGTGAACTTGCGCAATCCACGATTAGAAACTACAAACCTGTGGCAGCGCAAAGCACTACCACTGGACCTTTATAATCATTCTTACAGACCTGCCAACTGTGGCTCTAGTGTGACCTTAATTTAACCAACCTGTCAACTCTCCGAATTTAACTAAACGGTAATAACCATTTTCCAGATTCTGGGTGCCAAAAGAAACTTTAACGTTTCCCTCTTCGAAAATCCGACAATTGTTACGTATGACACATAATTTCAGAAAGTAGTTAAAAATAAGGTATTGCTGCGGTAAATCCAGAGAGTTACCAGGTCTGTTATTTTCCACATCTACTAAACAAAAACATCTCTTTCAGTACGAGCACGAAGTTGAAGAGCTCCGAAGCCTGTTGGGTGGACTCCAGTCTAAACTGGAAGAAGCAGAGGAAAGGTTGAAAGGTCAAGGGGAGGAGCAAGAGAGGGTTGTGGAGGAATGGAGAGGAAGGTTGGAGGCAGGGGAGGAGAGGATCAGGAGACAGCAGGAAGAGAAAGATCAGCAGATGAAGAACATTATCACCAGGTGAGGCATACATTTGGTCATAACATTGTAGGTTTAATGTAATGAATTTATTAGTTTTGGCCGACAATGAATTCAAGCTCGGGTGTTACTTGACTGTATTTCAAAATTATGAGCCTGCGGCGGTTCACCACTCCACAACCTCAAAATAATTGAACCTCGCTAGATGGCGCTGATTTATTACTGCGTTCCTACCAGTTTTCTAGATCACAACGAATACTGTAGTATAAAAGATGAAGTAACTCATCTCCACCTTGAGGATCCTTTTGGTAGACTATGGGTTACTGAGGCCGCTACAAGCCCATTGACAAATACCTGCATGTACAGGGTGAAGCAAATAAAAGTGGCCCCAACGTGGAGATAAGAATACGACAGAAATGTTGCCAAGTCAAAAACCAATATAAAAACATGTTTGCTAACATGAAGCTATTGATCGCTTCAATATTAAGCCCAAACAGGCGACTTATTTGCCGGCAACTACGCTATGGTTTGAAAAGCTAGTTGAAATGAAATATAAACAAGGTTTGTAGAGAATTTGTTGCAAGTTTGTAGATAAAAAAAAGTCCCCACTAGTGATTATTTCGGTTGTTATTTATCGTAGAGAATCAGACCTTTTTGTTTGTGTTGTTGTTGTGTCCATGATATGTGCAAAAACTAGATGGTTCCGAAGCTGTCGTAGACAGCTTTCGCTATTTCTTCTGCATCTTCGGAGATAATTAAAACTTCTGGGTCTTCAAAGCCAATCCTGAAGAGTCTGGCTTGGATTGCTGGGCAGCCAAAGATATGCTGCGGGGACAGTTTGGGCAGTGTGTGGAGTAGCTTCTTTGTCCTTCAGTTGAGATTTTCATTCCTTTTATAAAGAGTACTAGGCTTTATCTACGCTACTACCTTTTTGTTCTTTTTTCAAAACATTCTAAATTGATTGCAAGACCCAGAATCTGTTGTTCAGACCCGTTCCTGAATGTTTTTGAACTTGTTGACAGTTGATTCTGGCTGACTCCATTTCGTAACTGATCGTTGCCTAGTACTCTTTTTTGGCACTTCATCTTCACCTGTGAATTGATATCAACTTACACTCACACAGTCGCAACTCACACTGACACACTACGATCTGAACTGGTCAATAGTCCATGAGTAGCTCTAATGTGATGCCAATCCAACCAATGCAAAAACAGGTTTGTCAAGTGAAACCATTGCACGCTTGAATAATCTTTTATTTCCACTTGAAAGCTTTCAGGTGGCTTCAAGAGTTTTTCTCGCCAAGCATTTCAACGTATTCCTATCTCTAGACCGGGGCCACTTTTCTTTGCCTCACCCTGTAGGTAGCTTTAGTGATAACATATTTAACCAAACCAAGCATGAAAACATATTTTTATGGTAAATTGATCAAACTCTTGTGCTTTTATGGGGAACTTGGATTAATCATTTTTTAAATTGACTATAAAATGGTCAATTAAAAGTTACTTTAAATAATAGATCAATTTGTAAGCAACCCACCTAATTTATTTAGATTTTAAACATTTTACTTGAATTTCAAAAATGTTATTTAACTACTATGTAATGGAATTCAGCGAGCTCAAATAGGAGTTCAGTATTGACAACCAAACCAAAATTATTAACTTTAAGTTTTTGTTAACTCACTTAAATTGCATATTTCTATCTAATACTAATTACAATTATGAGTTCTCAGTGTAAGCCATCTACTATACTATAATTAATAAGTTAAAATTTTAGCAATATCAATAACTTAAACCCTTTTACAGGCTCATCACTGTCGAAGAAGAACTCCGACGGGAGCAACAAGAAATGCAGGGTGTCATCTTTGCGAAGCAGAAAGTCATCGACGCCCAAGAGCGAAAAATCCAGACTCTCGACGCAGCCAACACACGCCTCTTAGGAGCCCTAGCACAACTCAAAGAGCGCTACCAACTACAGGGGCGCAATGGGCTAGTATCATCCACCCCTACCTCCCCTGCAAAGCTAGCGGTCATTGAGAATGGCGATGCTCGATTTAAGAGCAGCTCGTGTTGACCCTTAGAAGATTTTGTAGAGAGTGGGGGACTTGTACAATGATTGTATTTTGACTGTTGGTTTGTGCGTGGGTGCAGTGAATAATCCTCTGTTTGAATTTTTTTTAAGGGTTTTTAGCCCCCTTAGAGTTTAAAAAAGATTGGAAGGGTAGAGAAAAATGCAATTTTAAGAATCAACTCGTCTGATTTAAAGATATTACATGCATAAAGTAACAAAGTGCAATTATTTTGATCCCATTTCAATAACTAAGCTAAATTTCTATATATTCAGATAAGCGGATTTTTCACTGCATATCCTTTTTTGTATGTTTCAAAATTTTATTGTGTAAAATTGTGTGTCTTGGACTAGTCTTTTAATTTGTTATTTTCAAGTGTATAGCTTTCGGTGATGTTTATAAACACATTTAAGCATGCACACATGTAAAGCATCGTGATTAACATACTCTACAGACTAAATACAGAAAGCATATTACTTGTGTATATTTTATATTTGTGTATGTAATTTCTGTGGTTGTGAAATTATCTCGACTTTGGAATTGAGAAATTTAGCTTTATTTTTTAAATGTGTTTTTAAATTTCTCTTTTGAAATAGCATGATTAAAAAAACTAAAAAGGTTTGAGATAAAATAAAAAGTAAAAAACTGTCAACCAAAAGTTGAGTTAAAAAAAAATAAGGTTTTATCAATATGCATTCTAAAATACAAACATGTATTTTTAATTTATAAAAATCTTTCCGTAAAATGACATTCATGTTGATAACATTTGTACAAATTTTTTGTTACATAACATTGAACTATAAAGTTTATCATTTGACTAACTTGTAAATAAATTCATTTTTTTAGAGTAGGTTTTAATGTAATCATAATCATACATTTATACGACTGTTTGCACATGTTTCTGTATAAAAACAAAGTTAGAAGGTATTATGAAACATAATTATGTGTGCTAGGTTGTTTGATATATTTTTGTTGGACAATGTTCTAAAATTTAATTTTAGAATAATTTGTAAAAAAAAATTATAACTCTTTTTCTTCATTGAATTTTTTAATACGGTAGTTCAATACTGTATTATGTATGCTGTTAACATTGAGAACTTGAAATACTTTATAGTTAAAACAAGACAACTAAACCAAACAATAACTCTAGTCGTTATTCTAGTATTTTTTTTCTCCTCAGGGGGCAAACAAATTATGACTAAAAAAATGATTTATAAAAATATATATTTATCGAAACTTACTTAGAAGTATAGAATCTTCTGTATAAATAAGATTTACAATTTATGAAATTGTATTTCTAACCTGAATTACAATTATATTTTGGTTATAATTTTAAATTGCGAGTGTTTTTTTTCCCCGGGACGTCTCAAAATTTAGAATCTTTTACTAGTTTTGGACATAGTTCAGATATTCTGTCACTATATCTTATATTTTTATTATAAATTAAGTGCATGGAATTTTACAAAATGAATACTTTCTTACTTTCTTTGACATTTGTAAATACTTCATCCTATGTAAATAGACATATTAATGTACATAAAAACATTAAAATTGTACAATTGAAGCATATTAGATTAATTTGTAGTTTGCAAATCCAGAAAGTGTGATTTAAGTTTCAAAGGTCAAACACTCGACTGAAAGTGTATGGTATTTTGTCACCTATCTTATTACTTCACTTGATGTTTTTTTATATAAAGTTCTTTTTTTTTGCATTATTACTGAAGTCTATGTATGTATAAACATCTATTAAAACATTTGAAAATTCTCTTTTTTGTATTTCTTGAAATGTTTTTACTTTTGAATAAAAATACCAAAGTTATTTAAAAATATACTAGGACACATGAAGAGAAATATCATATATTCCAATCAGTTGTTTGATCAGAGTTCATGCTCTATTTTTTAATAGTTAAATTCAGGAGTTTTAAGGAGTTATTTTAGGGGTACAGTACTACGACTTCAGGAGATAAACACAAATGTGAGTGTGTGTACTTATTCCCTTAAAACAAATATTGTGTATTAAGTTAAAATAAATAATTTTAATTAAACAACCCATTTTTAACCATGATATAAATATATTATTATGATTGAACAATTAGTGTTTTGGAGAATAGTAGTAAAATGCAAATGATCTTAGAGTTTTGGCCGTTTTTTAAAATCTAGATCATTGAAATAAATCAAAATTGCGACAATCGGCAAATTTCAAAACTTAAAAGATAGCGTCGCTAAGCTTGCAGCAATATATGTGTATCACGAAATTAAAAGTAAGCAATATCAGGGTTTTGAAGCATATTTTAACATGCACTCTCTCTACTCTGGGGGTATTATTCGTCAGAATTGTGACTGCTTGGACCGAAACATGGGACCTTTCGCATGCAAGGCAAAACCTTAGCAAATGAGCTTCTCAGCCCCTTCTAACTACACAATTCCCTATACAAGCTATAAAATAAACTTATCCTCTTAGAAATTGACCTCGGTACGCTATAATACAGATGTAAATAAATGTATTTGCATGGATGAAGGAGAAGACAAACTAAAACCTACATAGTTTCAAGTTATTCAATTCATCAAGTTATTCATTCCTGATATAATATTCAAGTGAAATGTACAGAAGTGTGAAAGATAAGACAAAAATTTTATTACTACAAATAATTTATTATGATTATCGTTTCAAGCAATTAAGTTTATTCTTATAATTTAACAGGAACGATTATTTTCACAGTTTCTTGTTCAATATAGCAAACAGTCATATTAATATGAAAATAATATAATCTAGCTTTTAAAATAATACTTGAAGCACTAATTGCATACTAGGCATAATTAAGTACAATTGGTAAAATGCATATTTACATCATATTTTTAAATATAAAACTTGAATCGTGTATTGTAAAAAATTTATAGCTATATACAAGTTTTAAATGCAAGATGTTAAGATTAGTAGTTTCCATAAAGCAATTGGAAAAACTTCACAATCTTTAGATTTGGCCCATAGTTTTCAAATCTGGAGACACCTGAAATATAAATTGTAAAAAATTCATAAAAATTCAGTCCATGAAGCAATTAAAAAAACTAGCACAACAAGGAAGGAGTAAACATAAATATAATTTTGGATTTAGAAGACTGAAAATAGGAATTTTTTTTTTTTTTTTAAGAGGGCTATGTCCAATCTTATCCTCTTACAGTTTCTTCTACTAAATGAAGACATGGAAAATAATATTTGTTATTGATAGAAACAATTTTAAAAGTCAGAAGTAAAAGGCAAGATTTTAAACCATGTGTTTAACTAATATTTTAAGTTGATTTTCACATTCTAATTAAAAAAAATAATCGAAAAGGTCTAATTCAAGTAATAAAACACTTATATTATACAATGGTTTTTTGATCACAAATGGAACTTAATTTCCCTTAATTTATTGAAAAAGATTGTCGTCAATATTGCACAATAAATGTGAAAATTCGATTTTAATTAAAATTAAATAATAATTAAATTCTCACCTCAAACTGACACTCGGTTGAAGTTAAAATGTCTTCAACAGTTACACCATCAGCTATTTCAACTAAAGTTAAGCCTGTTTCTTTGTCTACATCAAACACACCCTACCGAAAAGAAATATATATAAATGACAATTCTTATTTATTCAATATAAATACAGTATGGGCTGCCACGAAAGTGGTAGCAAATATCACACTGTGGGCTGAAAAGTGACATAGCAATGTGTAAAGTGATAACGTATGTGGCAACGATTAAAAAATGGTTAAGTATTATAAATTTAATCTACAGTCCCTGGACAAATTATTAGACGCACTGCAAGATTTCATGTATCAATCAATGCTGAACAAAATACCTTTAGAAGGACATTTGTGTTCCTAAACTTCAGCTATTGAATAGAAAATACTATCTGCTATACTTAATACATATATCGACATCTTTTTTAATGATATGGCATTCT
This sequence comes from Oedothorax gibbosus, assembly GCA_019343175.1. Lineage (NCBI taxonomy): Eukaryota > Metazoa > Arthropoda > Arachnida > Araneae > Linyphiidae > Oedothorax > Oedothorax gibbosus. Next base: position 8,555,388 of record CM033278.1, read on the forward strand.
TTGGTATGCTTTCATTATTACTAAAAAAAATACAGTGTGTCTAATAATTTGTCCAGTGACTGTATAGCAATTAAAACAAATCTAAATCGATTAGTAGAGTATTTGGAATGCAGTTAACAGATTCTTTTATTATCTATAATGAAATGCACCAGAAAAAATAAACTTCAGAAGATTTTTCTGAAAAATAAGCTTTTTTGCCGATACATGACTTCTGTGCACAGAGCGCTTGGCATGTTTCCGATTCCTTCCAGCTTTCATTCCTGTACTTCCTTCAATCAGTGCTCTGGATGATGTTATCTACCCATACAAAATGGATGTAACAATCGACGATCAAGAAAAAAATGCATGTTCATTCAGCATTTCTGTCGACACTCAAGATTTTTAATATGCCCATGTGAAGAATCTCTCCTGCAATTTAAACTGTTTATAAAAGCTTTCACTTTGCTTTTAAGTGGATTATATATGAAATATTAATTCAAGGGCCTATAGCTGCATTCATTTTTCCTTTTTTAAAAGTATTTTCTAGCAAAGCATGATTTTGTATTTGCAACTATGCAAACTCATCCCATAACCAACTATTTTTAACTTCCCAAGATAAAAAAAAAATAGTTTTTTTTATGATCAAGTAAAATTTAAGCACCACAAATTTCAGGCAATTTCACGAACTATGAATGACATCAACTCTATAAATACTAAACATCAGATTCAAAATAACACACAAAGCACACATTTTATTTTTCAATAAAACTCCAGTCATACCTTTTCTGTAATAATCCTGTCAACACAGTTCTTTCCAGTTAGAGGCAGTGTGCAGTTTTCCAAGATTTTTGGGGTGTTTCCTTTGGCTGTGTGTTCCATGGTCACAATAACTCTGGTGCCGCTACCACCACTTGAGACTAGATCCATAGCTCCACCCATGCCTTTGGCTAGTTTGCCCTGAAACGAAAGATTTATTACAGTCGAACCCCTTCAAGGCAAACTCGAAGGGAAGCAGCGAAACATTTCGTGTTAACCGAATTTCATGTTACCCGTCAGGATTATTTTTTAATTGAACCACTGAATAGTTTTTAAAAAAATAACATCAGCAAATTATTCTAATTGAAATAATGTACTAATACACTAATAATACATGTATACAATTAGTAATTCAATTAATAAAGTTCATTTGGAGTAGTACATACACTATAAAAAAATTAGGAAAACTTTTAAGAGAACTTGTGATTTTCTCAAAATTGAAGACCGTTTATTTTAATAAAATTTATTTGCCACTTTTTTTAATGTTTTGTTTCACACGTTCTTTGAAACTTTTAATTAATAGAGAACATAGTCAAACTTTGAATTTTTTTTGTTTGGGTTAAGCAAGTTCTTGTTAACAAGGTTCGACTGGTACTTCAAATTGGTTTTCTAAAATGTACACTTGTATAAGTTGCCATGGCAAATTTCAGGTTAAAAAACCTTTTGACTGTTATGTGAGAGTATATTGAATTGTTTTTTTTTTATTTTAGTATTAAAAATTTAAATAGAATGATAAAATTTTATACTTTAAAATTGCCCTGTATATATATGTAATAGAAAAACAACTAGTACACAGAAGAACATAATTATTCTGTAGTTCATTCTAAAATGGAGAGAGATTGGACATCCAAGATAATTTATTTAGTTCATATGAAATATTTAAAGTCTGTTTGACAGATCGGCAAGATATTAACTGAGAGTTGTTAAGAAAGAACTATCACTGCATGAGATGTATCACTTCATGAACTAAATTATACAACATTGCATACACATCACACTGTATGCGGAAAAGTGACCTCCTAAGGCATAAATATGACTTTCCAAGTTGTAAATGCTATAATATTCAAAATTCAAATATCTAGTGATTAAAGCAAAAATTAAATCAATTGGTAGAATAGTTGGAATGCAGTAAGGGAATCGTTATTTTTTCTATAAATGCAATGCAATGAAAAAAAAAACTTCACACGATTTTTCTGAAAAACTAGTATTTTTGTGATAGGTCTCTTTTCCGCGTACAGTGTAAAATAAATGCAATGAATGTAAAAAATTGTCAAATATTTATTGCTACATAGCTCTTAATAATTTTCCCAGCTTTTTATCAGATAAAGGAATTAGTTTCCTGCTAATTGCAAATTAAGATAAAGTTGTAAATGAAAATTTAATGATTTCAAGGAAAATTAGAATAAAAATGAAAATTAAATTCATTCCCTAAATGAAATGTTTAGCTAATTTTAACCCTCTGAGGGATATACGAAAATTGGCTGCAGTGCAATTTAAATTTTCAACTCAAAATTATTATTTTTTTTAATTTATAAAACTTTATGTCCACAGCATAGGATAAAAATGCCTAATATATTTAACATTTTAAATTTTAGTTAAATTTTAAAAATAAATATTAATTTTTATAATGCATGCGTGCTGCTGGAAAACTTGACATTCAGGTGACAGGTTTATACATTTGTATACCTCAGAGGGTTACATATCACCCATTAAATGGGCTTCGCAAGTGGGGGATACATTATGGAAGAAAGTAGAACACCTCCCACTTTTTATATTATAAAGCCTACATAAAAGCTAAAACAAACAATCAATGTACATTATACTTACTGGTATCATCCAGTTAGCCAAGTCCCCAAAACGAGAAACTTGCATACCTCCTAACATGGTTAAATTTAAGTGACCCCTGGGAAAAAGTTTAAAAATAGAATTTTCAATAATATCTGAAGTTGAAATGCAGTTGTAACACAATGCAGGTTTTGTAATTATAAAATACAGCAAATTTGAAGACTAGTAACATCTTCTAAAAGATTAAAGTGTCGCTCATTGTAAAAAAAAAAAGCCAAAGAAAAAAGTTTGCAATTGCTAAACATTGGAAATAAGTTTTTTTTTACTATATTGGATACACTCTTTATAAAAACAACACTACTAGGCATTTAAACCCATAAGAACAAAACAATCTAAAAGTGATCTTTAGCTGTAGCTTGCAATGAAACCAATTGGTAGCCTTTCTAAAGGATACTTACTTAAAACCCAGTCTAGGGTTTAAAAAAAAAAACTCTTATGACACACAAATATATTTTTCTTTTTTAAATTATATTGAATTTTTAGAATTCGAAGTAATGAAGTCTTTTGAAAAAAATAATAACTATGAAAATATCATTTAAAAAATAAATAATAGTTTAAATGTGCTGAAGGTTTTAATTTAATCTCAAGCAGTGAAAAAACAAGTTACACATTTAAGCACTTGCTTATCGTTTAGAGGGTTAACAATTTCACGGTTTTTTTCACTGCATATCCTTTTTTGTATGTTTCAAAATTTTATTGTGTAAAATTGTGTGTCTTGGACTAGTCTTTTAATTTGTTATTTTCAAGTGTATAGTTTCCGGTGATGTTTATAAACACATTTAAGCATGCACACATGTAAAGCATCGTGATTAACATACTCTACAGACTAAATACAGAAAGCAATATATAATATTTTAATCAATCAATTTTCAATCAACAATATTTTAAAATTTAAAAAAAAATTAACGGTACACACCCTCGAACCATTGCAAAAGATTCATCACTGGCAAAAATTGAACCACCTGGGAGGACAGTTACAGTTTCTTTGCCAGCATTTATCATATCAGCATCACATTCGTTTTCAAGTGGGTAGGGACCCTGAAAAGTGAAATTTATCAAAAAATAATTAATGATTATTAAGCATACATATTACATATTATAAATCAATTAACATCTAAGTAATCCAAATAAAACGTAACTGCCTGATAAATAATGCTAGTAGAACAAGGGATGTGTAACACTAGATGACTTCCAATTACCTCTCAATACACATATTTAAATGAAAATATTTAATTTATTAGTTAATTCTTATAAGTTCAACACATAAAAAGGTTTTATGACAGCTACTACTTGCGCATGAGTGATTTTTAAAAAAACTTTATTATGGCTTCTGACAAGTAATGGGAACAGATATACCAAATTTGAAGTCTGTATCACTTTTCGTTTTTCAGCAATACTATTAAAACCAATAAATTTCTATGGCAGCTGCCCCTTGCATGCACAATGTCAATTTTCTTGTACTATAACGTTCAACAGGAACTAGGAACTTGTGTACTAAATTTGAAGTCCATAGCTTTTTTAGTTCAAGCTGTAGAGTGGTTTCACACAAAATCACCTTATTGGATTTTCAACTCCATTGCTATACTTTCATTACCTTACATTTCATAGCAAGTCAATTGAAAGTAAACAAGTAGGTTTATAACAGAATCTGTCCATCAGCCCGCTTCCACACAACATTTGTGTTCAACACGAAAAAAATCGCCAAACACAATGTTAATTGTATTATAAACATTTACACGCTAAATTTGGCTAGTTTCGTTTATTTTATTTCGAAAATTCAATAAATATTTCTTCAATAATTATTATCGTTTGCAAAAATTAATTTATATTTCAAAGAATAAATATGTAATATTCCTCTCTTTTAAATAGAATCAAAACATTTCATATCAACATACAAACAAAGAATCTCTTAGTGAAATACATTTGACGTCATTTCAAACTGATGATGTTGCAAAAATAACTGTCTTTTAATTTATTATATAAAAGAATTAAAGTTTCTCGAGTAATTGTTGCGAATGGCAATGGTGATATAATTCTAATAAAAATGGCTTCTTATGCTTTTTAAATGAGCATTAAATTTTTAAGTTTTCTAAATAATTAAAGTTCTTCGAATTCGATTTTTTTCCCGAGATTTTCAATGTCTTCTAATTTCGATGCGCTGAATTTTTTGAAGTATGACACTTGCCTGTAGCATTTGTAGTTTCGGCTATGAAAGTGAGTGACGGACAGACGGACTGAACGATTATAATACCTTCTACTCTTTACGTTATAAACGTAGTGTGGAAGCTAAAATAAAGTAGATTCTACCTTAACACTGGTATTAAATTAAGTAAATTGTCTTTTTTTTAAAGATATTCACCGAACAAGGGTTTAAAAAAAGAGGCCCTGGTTAAAGTATAAGTTCTAACTATTATCTTATATTTAAAACCATGAAAAATATATTACATACCAAACCTAAAACTCCGTTTTCAGAATGTAGATGAACTGTTATATCAGGAGGAATGTAGTTGCTGGCTAACAATGGTATTCCAATACCAAGGTTTACTAAACTAAGCTAAGGTAAACGATGGGGTTAGTACAATAGACCAGTGGTCGCGGTGCTTGGCCCTGACGGGCCACCCCACTCAAGTCATAAGTCATAAGCAAAGGTTTGCTTGACACAATCAAAATACGAGATTATGATAGTATTTTTTAAAATAAATATTGGCCTTAAAAAGCAATTTTTCTTAAAAATTATAGATAATATTATTGTAACCTGAAAGAATTTAGTATGAGCATCCATAAAGTAAAAATCTGCATTGATAAAAAAACATTTTTGCATTACATGTAAGATGAAAATTTATTTAAGCTTCCAAAACCAAACACAAGTTTGTTTTATTAAACAACATAATTTTAAACTAACTTATTTATGAAACAAGTAAATTTACAATAGCCTTTGAAGACATAAAAAATTGGGGGGGGGGGGGGGGTGTTAACTAGCAATTTAATACCCTAATTATTATTACATTAAAACTTAATATGCAAATTTATTTGTGTAAAGTTACATGACAAGTAAAATAAATGGTAAGAGATTAAGAACTTCTAGACGAACAAATCTATTTTATATATATATATAAAAGTTTGTTAATTATAGTAAAGGACCACTTTCTATATATCTAAAGGTACCCTAATTCAATATGTGCCATCAAACATTTTTTTAATACGACTATTTTAAAATTGATTGTGTAATACAATAGAAAAGAAGATTAAGGATACCATACATTCCATCTTGGAATTCAAGGGCTGCTCTTCTGATAATCTTTTCCCTAACTTTTTCAGCTGGTGTCTTGGGGCCATTTGAACTTCCATTTTTACGAAGTTTTAGTCTCTAAAAATAGGAGAAAAAGTTTGGGTCAAAGACTTAGATGGAAATAGTATAGGATTGTATGCTTAGTTAGGTTAGTTCGAATTATCGCCCCACTAGAGCTACACAAGGGCTATTTTTGATGGGCGAAATAATTTAGAACCACAGTCAAGTGACAAGCCGACACCCGAGTAGGCACCCAACCCAACCGTTAAGGGCGACATCGTATACTGAGTTGGGACTTTTAAGCATATTTAACGTGCACTCCCTCTACACGGGTATTATTCGTCAGACATTATTGGCTGCACAGGCCGTTTATAGGTCGGCAGTTATTTTGGCGAAGCTTGAACCTAGGACCTTTTGCGAACGCCTAACCGACTGGGCTCCCCAGCCCCGGATTGCATGCTTACACATTGAGACTAACTAAATGAGGATGATGGAAGTAACTGTCCATATAAACATCTAACAGTTGGCAATGCATCCTTTGGTCTTCTCTCTTACAAATATATTTAGAGAAACAGTGCTTAAAAATCATCATAATAATGGTCAAACATTTTGTCTCTTATTAATGACGGATAACCTTTTTTCAGTTTAAAATAAATTAGATTTTCACCCACACCTTTTTTTTATAGATAGATGTTTGAGACAGACTATAGTATAAAAATACAGCATAATAATTAAAGTATAAATGAAACATACTTCAATTCTTTTTTCAAATTTTTCACCAACAAAAACTCTTTGGATATAAACACTGGGTACATGAACCTGTTCTGGAGGAATTTCACCAATCTCTACAATTTCTTCCACCTGCAAATTAGTGTTTTATATTTAAACATAGTTTAAATTGATGAACAATTTGTATTAATAACTAAATTTATAAAGTGTGCATTTAAAATGTAGCATATATGCTACATTAAGAACTAGGGATTGGAGTAACGCGCTACTTGTAACATTTACTTGTTTCAGGTAACATCAAGTAACGCCTTATATTTTACAGAAAGTAACTTAGTTACTTTTAGTGGTAATAAAGTAACGAAATATTTTGTTACTTTCCAAAAGCTATTGGATGCCAATTTTGAAATTCATTTCCTAAGAGATTGAGAGAGAGAAGGGACATTTCACATTCACGAAATACAAGCTTTTCTTAGGAGGGAAAAAGCAAAATAGAATTTCCACTTTGGCCGCTAACATCCTGACAGCAAATTTCAGCCAAAATTGTTAATGTACGAATGTTTCTACTTGTCTGTTTACCTTTCCAAGTATCACATTAAAACCCCCGTAATTATAGGCATGTTCCGAAACGAACAGTTTTGAAATAAATCACGCTGACTGCCAAGCAAGTTATATTAGGGTTACCAGACGTCCCTATTTAGCAGGACACGTCTGTATTTAGTGGCTCTGTCCTGCCGTCTGTATTTATTTTTTAAAAATCCCTAAATGTCTGTATTTGTGAAAATTTAATCAAATTTGAAGATCTTTAAAGAAGTTTGTATAAATTTCAAAGTGTAATAGTCTACTTTTTTAGTTTACTCCAAAACGTGTTTTATGCATTGATCTAAATTACAAGGCATTTAGTTAGCTGCGTTAAAGCTCCTCAAGGAAAGCAAGACATAGGACATAGGCAGTTGCAAGCGTCGAAACAAACAATGCATTATTTTGTTTACGTTGCACGTTGTTGAAAATTCTCGAATTCTGTTTATAAATTTTAAATATGTCTACTTCTAATGCAGTAAAGAAAAGAAAATGCAAATTTACAGCAGATTTACAAAGTAGGTATAAGTGTTTTAAGAAAGGACGAACTGAAGAAGAAGCTGAATGTTTGGTGTGCAAAGTCGAGACATACGTTTCCGTTGCAAATCGTGGTGCTTTGTATCTCCAAACACACATATCAACAGTAAAGCATAAAAAAAATGCGCAATAGGCCTCAAAGCCTACAAAAGTAAGTGGTATTTTTGTTAAGCGCTCACATAACGAAAAGTTATTAGCAGCGGAAGTTTATGCAGTTCGAACTGAGGCTCTGAAGGAGTTTTGTGACTTTGTCGATATTAATTACAAGACATTGTTACGTCATTCCCACACTCGATGGCTCTCACTCTTCCCAGCAATTGAACGTTTTCTCCAAATGTTTCCAACATTAGAGTCATATTTCTTGTCCATTGACAAACCACCAGCAGCACTTTTGAAATTCTTCAAAAATGACTTTGCAGAAGTTCACCTATAGTTTTGCCATTCTTTAATGTCCATATTTCAAAGCAAGATACAGGCAATCAAAAGGCAAGACAATAGTATCATTGAAGTGATGAAAATTCTGGAAGAGCAGCCCTCGAACATAGGTTGAACAATAAATTTATTCCATTGAAAGTCAAGAGGAAAAAGTTGGAGGAAAAGGGACTGGAGGATAAATGCCAAGAATTTAGAAACGAAGCGTTTGAAGTTTATTCATGTTGCATTGATTATCTTACTAAATGGATTGAACCACTCTCTGAATTTAGTGTCTTCAATTGAATGCATTTGAACTCTGCTCCTGAATGGGAAAAAGTGGAAAAGAGTGTTGAATATTTTAGGGAGAAAGGTGTGCAAATTGATGATATAAAACTTTTTGATGAAATAGCTCATTTGTCAAAATGTTTCCCAATAATACACTACAACAAAAGAAAACACAGACCTACCTATTCATAAAAAATGGTCAATGTTTTTTTCAAGTTGCAACATATCATGTGCAGCAGAACTTTTACGTGTTGCTCAATTCTTTTTTGCAATACCGGCTCACAATGCCAATGTTGAGCGTGTTTATTCTATTATAAATGCCCAATGGACAAAGAAAGAAATAGACTACAGATTGATTCCGTTTTAGAATGTTGACTGCAGTCAAAGTTAACCTAACAATGACCTGTATCGAGTTTTATGACTATATATCTAAAGACAAGGACTTATTAAGAAAAATTGGTTCGGTAGAAAAATATGCTAATAATAATGTTTAAATAACATGATGTAATAATGTTTAATGTGTGCTAATAATAAGGTTTTGTCTCAATTTTAAATGTGTCCTGCTTTTTAAAAGTAAGTGTCCTGTTTTTTACTTTTTTGACCTGGTAACCCTAAGTTATATCCCTCAATGCATACACCTTTGTGTTGCCGGAATGGGTTCTAAAACAATAACTAGGGATAGACCGATGCATCGGCCTGGCCGATGCATCGGCGCCGATTGTTTGAAAATTTTACCATCGGCCTTGCCATCGGCGGCCGATGGTAATTTAGTGAAAAAAATCGGCCATCGGCCTAAAAAAACATCGGCCAGCCGATGTAGGCCGATGCTTTTTTTGGTTTTTTTTTAATCCTACACCGAAACCCCAGTACGTCCAATTCCTGGTTTCAAAGCAATGCACGTGGACTGGAGCAAGTTTTAAGCACATCCATCATCCCTGAGGGCTGAGGGGGGGGGATGTCAGCCTCCTTCCTATCAGCAGTTTTTTCGGACCGTCGCTAATCTAGACCAGAGGAATTCGCCTCCGGTACAATTTCCCCTTGTCTCGCTTCACTGACTCCAAAACTAAACCACAGCGACCACTAACTTTCAGTGTTCTTTTGTATAAACCGAGCATCTGTTTGCTACTAGCCAACTGACTATAGACATATAGCTAAATAATGTGAATGCGTATCATCGTGTATGGAACTGAAATCCACCATGCCGGATTTTTCTATTGTTACTCATAATAAATATATATATTTTAATTATTGGTGTAAGCATTTTCGATAACCATATAAGGCTAACCTGATTATATTTTAGCATTATCCGGACTGCTACCGATGATGTTCTAAAAGGCACCAAAAATCCTAAGTAGCGATGAAGTCACAGGCCATCGTAATTTTTTAAACTAACAAAGAACCTGAAATTTGGTTGACTGATCTGTCCTGAACTAAAACTAAGAAAGAAATGGAACCCTGATCCTATGCCGATTACACTGCCAACTAGTAGATATTACGAGGAGTTATGGTTGGTTAATCGATTTTTTTCAGAAAGAAAACTTTAAAAAAAACCCTGCTACGATTAAGTCTCTAACTAACAAATATTACTAGGTGCTGAGGCTGGTGACAAATCTGATCATAGCTAGAACCATAAAAGGAACACCAACGTACTGCGAATCCGACTCTATAAAAAACATTACTAGGCGCTGATGTTGGTTGACTGATCTGATCAAAACTAGAACTATAAGAACACTAACCTACTGCGATTACGCGGGTACTTAGCAAATGTTACTAGTCGTCATGGGCAGGTTAAGTTTACTTTCCGCAAAAATATTAAAAAAACCCACTTTGATCCGCATTTGAATATTTTATTTCCGCAAATGAAATATGTTGATAAAATATTTGGATTAAAAAAATCTTATTAAAACCATGGGTATTGTCTTTCAAGGCCGACGAACCGATTTTTTCATTAAGTGCTATAAGGTCACTAATACCAAGGCGAAAAAAAACTCAAATAAATTTTTTAGAAAATATCGAAGCTTATCCGTAGTTTTGACTGTGTTTCCGTAACTCCGTAGTTTAATACTTTCATCCGTAGAAACTACGGACAATCCGTAGTAGTTGGCAGGTAATATGAGACTGGTGCACGTTAAATATGTTGTTGTCACTATAAGTTTGTGTTGGATGCCAGACCAATTAATTTCGGCTTCAACCGCTGTTCAAACTTATGTGACTATTTGGCTGTGCTGTAGCTCTAGTGCAACGTAAATTTATCCAACTAACAATAAAACCTTTTATGTCAAAATAGTTGGCCGTATCTTTTCAACAGAACAAATTCCAAAAGATTACGTGGCTGATTACACAAACGATCGGCGCGCCAAACTTAACATACTTCATTTTTCAAGCTGGGCTCAAAAACGTTGAGTAGATTTAAAATAACATAATGCTTAAATAAATTCTAATTGTGTTATCGTGTGAATTTTTTTAAAAAGTTAAAATCTTTCGCCAATGTTCTACGTGTTCACCCAGGTTAAGGTTTCAACCTTCGTGTATCTCTAGGTTATCCGGCAATGATAAAATTTTATTACATGAGCTCAATTTTAAACGCAGATCAATTTACGTTTTGTTAAAGTTCCAATTTTTTAAAAATCATTTAGAATACTATCAGTATATCAAGACAATGTCGTTTATCCGAAAAGACTTTCGGATTAAACGAAGTCAATCCGAAATTACAATCCGGATAACTGAAAATTGCTTCCGGTTAAAACTAGAATTAAATTCCGGATATAATAGAACTAAAATTTAATTTCCGGTAGCATTCCTGGTTTAGCTTTAGAGCTACGCGAGGGCTTTTCCGGTCGCTCGTAATTTAGAACCGTGATCAAGTGACGAGGCAAACATATGAGCTGGCACCCAGCGCAACCTTAGAGCGACATCGGTAGCAGTACGGAGAAAGGAAAATTAAATTCCGGATAAAACTATACGGTTAATGGTAATGCTTATACCGATAATACTTAACATCTTTATTCCGAATAGAAGTATAATTTAATTTTTGATAGAATTCCGGATAAACTTAGTAACGAAAATGTTTTAAAGGTTTAAACCTATTTTGCTTATCTGGAATCTAAAATTTATACGGAAAATTGGGATGTTCCAACACAAACAATTAAACGTTAATCGGCTTAGTTTCTGAAATACGATAGAATCCAATAGACTTCTACTGTACTAGTGTTCTAACATAATTTACCCGGTTATTTGAAGAACGAAAATGAACGCACCTCGTATCTTTGCTTAAAAACTAACAAAAAGAGTTAAACTTAAGCAAATGAAGATATTTCTTTAGAACCTTTAAACTCTATATTTGTAATTATTATTAAATTAAAAAGGTACTAAGCTTGTGTGTGTGTGGGTAAAAAATGCAAACCCCAAAATAGCATCAATTCGATGTTCGTTTCAAAGACGTTTTTCTGCACAGCCAAAGGCAATGAATGTTATCAGTAGACGGGAATCTTAGCGCGTCTACAATGATCCCCCAATAATTCGGAGAATCCCATTACAGTAGAAAAGAGGCTGTAGTATTTAAAGTATAGTAGCTTTAAACAACTGCCTTTTTACTACTAAGATGCTTGATTTTTTTTGCTGTTCTCACGTGGTTACTATGAAATTCCGACCCTTCCAATGGAAGTGATTGCGCCAAGCTTGACCGCTGATGGTCAGCGTCAGTTTCGGCTTGCAGCGTCGCGTTGCTCATTTGAGATTAAAATAATGACTGATACCTTAACAAATTAACTTTAACAAGATTTAAATAAATATATATCAAATAATTCTCTGATTCGACCCAAAGAACGTTTTTAAAACTTTACAATATTTTTGGATTTTCCAGAAATCGTAAACAACCCTAATCCAAAGTAAGTTATTTTTATAATTTAATTCTGTAATTAAATATTCTCCAGATTTTGTTTATATATTTAAATATCCTACTGGTTTTAGACCATGGGTTTGACGATTTATGTATTTAGATTTCTAGCATTTGAAAGTAAAGATCGATTTTTTTTTCTTAATAAATATTTTTTTAATACAAAATATTGTAATACCTATTATATATTTTATTATTATAAATACAACATTGCCTATTTGCATTATGTAAGATGCAGCCAATATCTCTTGTATTTTCCGGAGAAAAAAAAATCGGCATTTTTTGGTAACGGAAATAACCGGAAAATTCGATTATCCGGAAGAGTCAATTTCCCGAGCATTCCGGATAAACGGGAGTTTACTGTATCATATGTTAAAATTATGTTTATTAAAAAACTGTTAAATCCGATTTTTTTTTACAAACTATCGCTTTGGTCGTTTTTATTATATACCTTAAAATTTTAAAAAAAATTAAAAAAGTCTAAATCGAACATACATAGAATTCTAAAAAATATGGAAATCGGAGGGATCGCGTTAATTTCCTTTTTTATGGATTGCACATGGATTTAACGAATTTTGTATTTTGGTTTTTCCATCGGCCATCGGCCATCGGCCGATGGAAGGCGGGAAACATCGGCCCATCGGCCGATGTAACTTTTGAACAATCGGCCAACAATCGGCATCGGCCCATCGGCCGAAATTCGCCATCGGTCGATCCCTAACAATAACCAACAACAAAGTCCTTCCCCTTGAAGGGGTGGGGAGGGGGAAGTGCAGATTCATTATTTCTATCAGTACCCTCCCAAGAGTCAGTACCCTTCAAGTTTTTAAGAGTTTGCTGATGGAGCCATTGCTGGCTGATTTTTAAATTGTACAGGATTTGAACTAAATTAAAAAAAAAAATTATTAATTATAATTTCAGTGTTTTGTTTGTGCTTATGATTCGTTGATTGTAGTTATCTTTGAAAAATGGTAAGATGGTTAAATTGCAATTTTTCGGATAACTTGAGATTTCTAAAAGTAACTGTAAGTTGTTACTTTTCATATTAAGTAACTGTAATTAGTTACTTTTTATATAAAGTAACTGAAAAAGAGTTACTTTTTTTTAAGTAAGTAACTGTAGCAGAGTTCCTTTTTAAAAGTAACTTTACAATCCCTGTTAAAAACAAAATATTAAAAAAAAAATGAAAACATTAAACTTCTATAAAAAAAAATATTAAACTTCTTAAAAAGGAACAACTTATTTGTAAAGTTACATCATACTAACTTCTGCAATTGTAATTTTGGCTGCTTTACACATGGGCACATTGAAATTCTGTGTTGATTTTCTATAAGAAAGATATATGTTTTAGAATATTGTCCTATTGCCAGAATATTAAAATATATAATTTAGAATAATAACCATAATACTTTTAAAATCCACAGTATTAAGTAATTATTTGAATCTTTCTGAAATATTATTTTAATAACAAAATTACAAACTTTTTTTTAGAGTAAACCAGAAAAAAAGCTATTTAAAAAACCTGACCTTTTAAGATAATATAATAAAATGAATAGAAGTTCAAGATTTTAAAGACATATCAAGAACAAAGTATAATTAATATAAACCCCATTAATACTAAAGCATTAGAGTTGCTTAGTAAAATAAAATTAAATTTATTTGTAAGCCAACAAAGGCTATTGAAAATACATATAAAAGATTATTGAATATTTCAATTCAAGTATTATTAAGATAGCTTCTTTTCTTTAAATATAAGTTAAGGTTGAATGAAATATTAACCTAAATATCAGATTTCCAAATTTGTCAGCTTTCCATGCCTTGATCAAAGCAAAATCACCTGTTATTGCTTCTTCTAGAATGTATGGACGTCCATTAAATTGTCTAACCTGTAATGTGATTTAACAAACATATTTAAAAACTATTTAGGTAATATTGAAGACTTTTTTTAAATGAACTAAGTTAAAAATGAACTAATTTTTAATAAAGTAAAACAAAAAAGTATAAAATTTTCACTGTGTAGAAAAACTAAAATTTAGCACAGACATAACTATTTTAACTAGTTTCAAATTATTGTGGGCACATTCACTATTTTGATTTAACATAGCAAGGATTTAAGGTTTCTGATTTAGTTAAGAGGACTTCTCTAAAAAACGATTTTAGTAGACAGCCTTACGCAGGCCTCAGCTTCCGGCATTACAGCTCTCCACCTGTCCTGCTTCAAAGCCAAACCTTTCCAGTTTTAGCTTCCACACTACGCTTATAACGTAAAAAGTGGAAGGTATTATAATCGTTCAGTCCGTCTGTCTGTCCATCACCCACTTTCACAGAACGAACCGTAAGTCTCACAAACAAGTGGGATACATCATTTTGAAGCAAAAAATCAGATTCGGCTACATTCCAAAATTCATTAAAAAATTTCAATTAGAAGTTTATTTAAAATTTAATCTACATTGAAATAACATGCAAATTCTATTTTTATTCAATTTTTTCACTGTTGCCATTTCGTTAAACGTACGAGAAACTTTATTTATAAAAATAAAAACTTTTGAAATAATATTTATTTATGTGATATAAATTAGTTTGGATTGTTGTAATATCACAATAGAGTTCTTTTGATGGTTCATTATATATGCATGAAGAAAGATGCATAGAGAATTCTAACTTGGCATAAAAAATATGCAAAGTTTCACTTATATTTTTAAAGCAACAATTTTACTAATTATATATTTTTCGAACTATAAATTAAATTGTGGCGACCCATCATTATTCTACGAATTTCAAACAAATTTAGCAAGCGATAATGAGTAATTAATAATTTGTGAAAGAAGATTAATGAAAAGAGTTAATTTTGGCATTTAAAAGTTTGAATTAGAAGTCCCCGATAGGCGAATTTCTTTCTTGTAGTGTGTTTCCTGTTGAGCATAAATATTGTGTGGAAGCGGTTTAAGTGACATATTCTGTAACAAACCTACTTTTTAATCTTTCTTTGGGAAGTCTTTCTATGTTCTTAATCCAAGTCTCTCTAGATCTCCCTCTTCTCCTGGTATTAAAAAACTTGCCCTTTGTAATTAATTTGGTGATATTGTTTTCGTCTCTACGCTGTATATGTTCAAGCCAGTGGAGTCTTTGTGATTTAATTTACCAGTGGAGTCTTTGATTTACAATATCCTTGTTTTTTTTATAAATTGGTTCAGTTCAATGTTCTTTCTTTTGATCTACCCGATTTTCCCGTTTTGCTCCATATTTTCCTAAAATTTTTCTTTCAAATTTACTAATGTATTCTAAATCTTTGGCGTTCAATGTTCATGTTGCTCCTGCATAAGTTACAATTGGTCTTATAAGTGTTTTACAAATATGGAGTTTGTATATTGTGAAATCAATCTATTTTGGAATATTTTTTTATTGGCATAGAAGTCACGATTACCAGTTTGCACTCTTTTGCATGTATGTTCAGTGAGGAATATATCAAACCCGAGAAAATCGTGATAGGAGAAAGTCGGTTGTGAAATCCTATACCAATAAACCTACATCGAAGGATTTTTTCAGGGAACATTAGAATTTCCAAAGGACATAACTATTCAAATGAATATATCTACAGAATCGGTGTAAAGGAAATCCCTTATGTTCAAGTGGAGAGAACATGACCTTTACGTATCTGACATCTTGTGCGTCTTTAGTCAATTCAGTTTTTAGCTTTTTACCTTTCAACGTGTCATCGAAGGCTAATCTATATTGGGCTGCTCTGAGGGAAATGGTATCTCCGACTGACAATGTAATCTAGAGCAAAAAACATTTAATAGTTTTCCAGAGGATAGACCCTGAAAAAACAAAACTTCTCTCCAAGATGCATAAAAACCAGGTTGGTATTTGTTTACCACCCCGGTAAATACCATGATAAAAAGCGGTATTTACTGTCCTGGGGAAAATTATGATTTTCTTGCCAGTGAAAAACTCTGGATTATTCAAATTATGGTATATTAATAAACATTATTCAACAGACTTCATTAAAACTGTTTTAATTTTGTATTTTAATAAATATTTATGTTTATGCACTTTTATTTGATATTTAAATACGATATCAAATAAAAGTACATGTTTATTGCATTACCATTGACGTAAAAGAATAGTGTCCATTTTTTCTGTAAAGAAATTATAGTTTTTTCCATTTTTGCAAAATTAGATCTTCAAAATGTCTCTCCCCATGCAATTGACTATGCAGGTACAAATTGTTAATTTTTCAAACTATCTGTATTCATTTTACACGAAGTTATTTTACGCTAAGTTTTTCCTGATATTTATCAGTTCCCCCATTGGGATGGGAAATATTAGTTTTGTACAGGAAAATCCCAATCCTGATAAGAACCCCTAATTTTCTAACAGCGTTCGAAATTGGTTAAATAAATTTAGGAGCAGTCTGTGCGACTAACTTAAAAAACTAGGAGCAAATTCACATTGCCTAGGAGCCTTTTTTTTAAATAAGAAAAATAACTTAACAATTTTTTTAAACCAATTTTGGAGTCGACAGTGCCGAAATGGACGGTTTTAAGATAGCAGGAATTGCATGTTTATAGAGTCATCGGAGTTTCGAGATTTTATGGAATTACAAGAGGTTGTCAGAGTTTC
The DNA here is from genome assembly GCA_019343175.1 of Oedothorax gibbosus. Lineage (NCBI taxonomy): Eukaryota > Metazoa > Arthropoda > Arachnida > Araneae > Linyphiidae > Oedothorax > Oedothorax gibbosus. Next base: position 8,572,376 of record CM033278.1, read on the forward strand.
TAACTTTGACAATTACCACAATTCGGGGATTTTAGAATAACTCCAATTTGGAGATTTTATGCAGTTCACTGAAGTTTCGAAGTTTGTAGATAGACATAGAGCGATTTTAGATCTGCATAATTTTTGCGATGATATGATCACATCAATGGATTGAAAAATTTAGGATCGGTGAATATTTTTAATTTTAAGATAATTATTTTTGGCGAGATTCTTGGAAACCACAATATAAAAAAGTTAGTATGGAAGATTTTTTGAAAAACTGTAGTCACGATAACTGTGACTTAAATTTATTTTGTTTTTCAAACAATGTTCCCTCTAACTGTACCTCTTTTGATTCGCTAGCCAGTGCTATCTTTCCTTCTGTGGTATATTTTACAGGAGCTCCTCCTTCTTCCACCAAAGTGCCATATGCAGAAGGAGTGAAGAATGCTGGGATACCTGCACCACCGGCCCGGATTTTTTCGGCCAAGGTACCCTGGAAAAAAATGAAGATACCTCGATGAAACAGATATAATATATTGAATATCCAACACCATAATTTTTTTAAATACATTTCAGGCAGATATATACACAAGCAGAGATTTCTTTTTGACAAAACAAATATAGTCTAGTCAAAATATGATTTGACCTCGACAAAATTGCTTCACAAGCATTTTAAATGGCATTCGTATCAGAAAATGGTGTATTTTAACATATCAAAATCGGACAAAATGCGAGCATGGGACCCCCCCCCCAAAAAAAAAAAAATGCAATTAAAAATGGCGGCAATTTTTCCATGTTATCGCATTTCTTATTATCAGATTACATGTTTCCTAATGGCTAATTTTAATATGACAATAACTATAATATTAAAATAAATGTTTTTTATGTGTCCGGCTTATAAGCCCAAGTTTGCGGGTTGGAGCACCGGCTGAGTCGCCAGATTTTCTGGATGGGAAAACCGTAGGCACGCATGTCATATGATTTTGAGGCATGTAAAAGAGCCCTGAAGTACCCTTTTGGCTTGCGTTCTCTCGGCAAAATTAAATCTCGGCATGCTTTAACAATGGGCAGGATTAGGGAGTGATCTGGTGGTAGAACAAGTGGTCATGCGGTCTATTAAAAGCAGGGGTGGGTTGACACGAAGAAGTGGATTTACAGAAATTCAACAGGCAACTTGGCTTAAATCAATGTCTGTGTGTTCTCTTTACAACTTCACAATGCAAGAATACACCAGGACTTCGTTTGAAACTAGCGAACAGCACAAAGAAGTTGGAGTGAGCAGGCGATCCAGAGTTATAAGTGACTTCCAGAAAGTTATGGAATGCATGAAACCAATTTCCCCAATTTTCATTGTGACACATCTCTTCGAAATATTGTTACAGGAGTTACTGCTGATCCAAGTGTAAATGTACATGAACTACCTTCCATTGACACAGAAATAATAAACAAAAGGTTGGAAAACCGGTATACACATATGCTGCTAAAAGAAACGACAGAGTGAAGACACTTGGGTCAGCATCTGCTGTTACAAGTGCTGGCAAAGACATTGACATAGATCCAGCCTTGTTGTTCCAGAGAATGATGACTCTGAGAATGATACAGTTGGTGACATAAATCTTGTAGATGCCTTAAATTATGTATTCTGTGCTTACCCGCCAGCATTACTCGAATCAAGAACTCTATTAAGAAAAGCTGACAAGCCTCAGTTAGCCCATGCGAAAATGAAAAAGTGTGATAACTTGTGTGCAGAAGATGTTCTAGAAACTGAAGCAATTGTTCAGTACGTTTTAGATGGTGGATGCCTACTTCATTGTGTGCCATGGAAGACTGGGGATACCTACCAGAACATTGAAAATTCCTACGCCAACTTCACTTTTCATATTTATGGCAGAGCTATTGTTGTCTTCGATGGCTACGATAGTGCTCCTTCAATTAAGGACATGACTCACAGACGGCGCATCAATTCTAAAATTAGCAAGACTGTGAACTTTATTCCTGGTATGAAGTTTGTTGGACACAAAGAGAATTTCTTAGTTAATGATACAAATAGGCAACATATTCTTATACTCATATCAGAGGCCTTGACGGAAATTGGGTGCACTGTTGAACATGTTGGTGGAGATGCAGACTTCGATATTGTTCATTCTGCAGTATCATCATCCCAAAAAATGAACGACCATCACTATTAGCAAAGATACAGGCTTGTTGATTCTTTTGTTACACCATGCTGAAAGCAATCGTTTAAAACTGTACTTCTGGAGCGATATTAGACGTAGTGTATCTACCAACGCGTGTACGATATTCTTGGAATTAAAATCTTGCTGGGTAGTGATATATGCAACAACATTTTGTTTTACATGCTTTTACTGGTTCTGATACTACGTCAAGTATCTTTGGAATTGGAAAAGCTACAGCACTGGGAAAACTGATAAAGGATAAACAGCTACAGGTGGCTGCAAACGTATTTTCCTCAAATGGATGACAACATATTGTCATTGAACTGCAGGACATAAGGCTATTTTACTACTGTATAGCTGCAAGATAGGGGATTCTCTATAAACACTTCTTCATCGAATGTTGGTAGAAAAAGTTGCAACAGCTAAATCATTTGTCACACCTGCACGTTTGCCACCAACATAGTCAACAGCAAAGTACCACAGTTATCGTACGTACAACTAAATCAGTGTTTGGAAACCAAGAGAAACATTGGTTTCATAGAAAAAGGAAATTGGTTTCATGCATTCCATAACTTTCTGGAAGTCACATATCTCTGGATCGCCTGCTCACTCCAACTTTCTTTGTGCTGTTCGTCAGTTTCAAACGAAGTCCTGGTGTATTCTTGCATTGCAAGGTTGTAAAGAGAACACATAGGCATTGATTTAAGCCAAGTTGCCTGTTGAATTTCTGTAAATCCACTTCCTCGTGTCAACCCACCCCGGCTTTTAATAGACCGCATGAGCACTTGTTCTATCACCAGATCACTCCCTAATCATGCCTAATGTTAAATCATGCCGAGATTTAATTTTGCCGAGAGAATGCAAGCCAAATGGGCACCTAAGGGATCTTTTACATGCCTCAAAATCATATGACATGCATGCCTACGATGTACCCATCCAGAAAATCTGACGACTCAGCCGGTGCTCCAACCCGCAAACTTGGGCTATAAGCCGGACACATAAAAAACATTTATTTTAAAATTATAGTTATTGTCATATTAAAATTAGCCGTTTGAAAACATGTAATCTGATACTAAGAAATGCGATAACATGGAAAAATGACTGCCATTTTAAATTGCATTTTGGGGGGTTCCCGTGCTCGGATTTTGTCCGATTTTGGATATGTTAAAATACACCATTTTCTGATACGAATGCCATTTAAAATGCTTGTGAAGCAATTTTGTCGAGGTTGATGGATTTTTTTCTTAGTTTGACTAGACTAATAAAAATGTGGACATAAAAATTCATGAATTGTAGGTAAATTTTTTCTTATTAAAATAAACAAACTGCTGAGAGATTATTAAAGCACTTGTTTAGGCAGTTTGGCAAACAAAATCTGGTTCTAAAAGCCAAAGATTTTTTTTTATGTCTTTCAGGAAATTCAATATATTTTCCTTAAGTTACTTAATTTATATTAATTTTATTACTTATTAAGTTACTTAATTTTCTAGATGCATAAAATAATATATGAATTTACCTATTAAATAGCTTTGTTTTGTTGTTTACGGATTCAACTCCTTTCTACATTTTGATTTCTGTCTATGTGTAGTAACTGTTAGATTTTGTTATTACAAATTACAGTTGATATTTTTAACTGAAAATCATCGAAATATGGCAACTTTGGCACAAATCAGAAGCTTCAAGTTACCAAAATGAATCAGTAAACAATATATTTTTGAAAAAAAAAAACTTTATATATTATTAAAAAAATTTACCGAAACTTTTTTGAAAGAAAAATATCCGAAATATACCATAAAATATATTCATACCTGAGGAACAAATTCTAATTCAAGTTCACCGGATAAGTACTGACGTTCAAATTCTGCATTTTCACCCACATATGTTGCAATCATTCGTTTTATCTTTAAAGAAAAAATGCATAATTAAAATAGGAGACAGGTTCTAACATCAATAGAGTGCAATAAAAAATTTGTTAGGTATTAAAAAGAACATGTGCTTCAAATTAGGAAGAGAATTTTTGTTCAGTTTTCAAATGTAAATGAACGTAACTTTTGCTTATAGCAGGATGATTTTTTCAAATGCTGTATTTGAAATGATTAAAGACTATTATCCAGACATATTTACATTAGTATGTGAATTATTATAAAATGTCTATATGCAAAATAATTATTTATAAAGTGAGAAGTCCTGACTGACTTATGTATCAACACCCAGCCAAAACGGTTGGAGGTACAAGTTCCAAATTTTAGGAGCTTATTCCTTAGGCGTCATAAAAGAAGTGTGTGTTTTTTAAACTCAAACTGAAATGGACCCAGGTAGGCGAAACGCAAACCAAGTTTTCTCACTGTGCCTTGTTCTTTTGAAAAATAACAAGTTTTTTTAATGGCCAATTTACTATAAATTTTTTTTAATGACATAAACAAATAAGCTGCTGAAATTACCTTTGCCATTCTAGTTGTCATAGCCGAGCTGCAATTACTGATTAAAACGCTAAACATAGCATCCAGTTGAAATTAAAATTTTTAAAAGCCAGAATCAACTATTTTCATTAATTTTCTTTCGCAAATTAAATTAGTATTAATTATTTTCTAAAGTTATTTGCAGTGCAGTTCGAAGAATAATTAGGTAAAATTGCTTTAGCATCCATTTCAAGAAATGTTGAAAATACCTTAAATGACACAAGCTTTTTATTCTTGAATAAATATCAATATAAAATCTGTAAAAACCTGATATTTTTAATATTTATTAGTAACAAATCATCACAAAACTTCTAAGTGCACTAAACAAATAAGATGTTTTTAATTCTTTCGAATTAAAAAAAAAAGTAGGCTAAAAATAAAACTAGCCTCCCCAAGATTTTTTTTAAAGTTAACACCTATGCTGATATCAGTAGGGGAGGGGGCTTATAATATTGAGATAGAGTGCGAGCAGTGAGGAGGGGGATCAATTGGCATAAACTAAAATTTTACATAATATACAAGTCACCATTATTAAGGAGCCCCGAGCAAAGCCAGCAAATTTCAAGCTAGATGTTTATATAACAAATATAATTCTATTAACATAATATTTTTCTATGCAACAAATAAGAGAAATGGGAGATACCTGTTTGTTCTGAAGCAATAATCCTAATCCAAAATTATCAACTCCGGCATTGTTACTCACAACGGTTAGGTTTTTAAGCCCTTTTTGGACTAATGCTGAAATAAGGTTTTCTGGTATTCCACATAATCCAAAACCTAATAATTTTAAACCAAAAATTTATAATTAGGGACAAAAACGCAAGAAGTATAAATAATGTATTGGAAATAATATATAGCTTTATAGATAGTTTAACTCATGAATGATACTGGTTTTGCAATACTTTTTAAAAGATACTTGAGCTTTTCCAAAGGTGATAAATTGCACACAAAATTTGTATTAATTAAATAATTGATTTTTATTTTTAAAAAAATATTTTTATAACTAGTACTTTAAAAATTGCATTTTCTTTCCTACTCTGCAATATCAATTTCAAATATAGACTTAAAGGACCAATAATAAATTTAAGGTAATTTTAATGTTTAAACCATGAGTATGCAAAATTTTTTTGTAAAATCTATATTTTATTTATATATTTCCCCTTTTTTTGGACTCTGAAAAACTGTAACATGAAAACGTGACGTTTTGGTGGGACATTTAGTTTGTGGGACTGTCCCACCCAAAACAGGACATCTGGTCACATTTCCCTATTAGTATGAGTCTTTCACACTTAACCGAAAAGAAATTGCAAACAAAGTGAACCTTTAACTTTATCATTAATTAACATTATAAGGTTTAAAATTAGAGAAAAAGTTGCTGATTAACCTTATATCACTATATAATTTCTTTAAAAGAAAATAACATAAGACAATTATATTTAATTTTCCCATAAGAACCAGAAAGTAAATGTCATATATCTGCTAAAGAGCTTTATTTTGATTTGATTGTTATATAGGTTATATCATTACCTCCCACAAGGAGTTTAGCTTCATCTGTTATGTCGTGAATGGCGTCTGTCGAATTTTCAAAAAACTGAGCATGTTTTGTACAACTCAGAGAAAAGTGCCTTGAAACCTGAAATATAAAATGCATTTTTTAAAAATAAATTTTTCAACTCAGGCTGAATAAAGCCGAAATGTATATGTTACTTTGTTTTGGACATTCTAAATAACTAATGTATTAAAACTATTATTGTATAACTAAGGATAAATACTTATTTATCCTTGTTGGTGCAACAAAGTAGTTGCTATACTATGCAATGCACTATTTATGAACTTTTTGAAATCTATAATAAAAATGAAGTTTTGTGTGTGTTTGTTCCTTATAGACTCATAAAATAGACATCTGTTTGACTCGTAACTCGGTACAAATGTGTACTTCATACTTAAGTTACGATTTTTGAACTTGGAGCTCAAAATTCTCTCTCTTTAGAGAAAATTTTTAAAAAAAATAAAAATCTACACCCCTTTAGCTCAAATCAGATTTTTTTATTCTTTCCTGTTGCCATTCAACTGAAAAAATTAAAATAAACACAAAAATAATTAAAATTGAAAATGCTTTTATTCTGTTGCAATTATCTTCAGAAACTAAATTCATTATTAGAAAAATAATTTAAATGTTTCAAGTAACATAATTCCGCCCAGTGTCCCTTCTTGGATTTTATTGTGGATTTAGGTGATAATTTCATAAACTACAACATATTTAAAAGTAAAAGCATAACAATAAAATGATTAAATATTTCAAAATTCACCGAAGCTAATTCATATTTTTAATTAAATTTAAGACATCATACGGACGAATCAACAAAGTGAAATAATTAAAAAATTATTTGCATTTGTGCTATTATATAAAAATAGCAATCAGTATCGATAAAACACCTTTTAAATATTAAAAAACAATTGAAATTTACTGAAATAAAAACTAAACAGCCTTTCTATATTTATATTAATCATTCAGTCAAAAACAGTTTAAAAAAAAAGCGCTAGAAAGTTAACTGCAAACCTACTAATATATCTTCAGATACATTTTTTCGTGGTTTAAAGAATGAAAAATAGATATTACAAAAAAGCATTTGACATGAACACCTTAGCATGTATAACCATTCCAAATATATTTTAAAACGGAAAATAATACATCAAATGATTCCAAATCATCATGAAATAAAGGTTTTTATAAAAAAGTATTGCTAGTTAAATATACACGTCATAATTAAATTTTCAATTTTATTTAAATCTCATCAACAAAATGACACCCTTGGAGCGGAGGCTGGAACTGTAGAAATTAAATTTATCAATAGTTGGTCTCATCAGGCAAAATTCAGCCCTTCAGATTTACCCTGCGGCAGACTTTTTTTATAGACAATATTAAGTATTTCAGAATAAAATATATGCATTAAGTGGAAATAGATGTTGCCACTAGAACAACACTGATCAAGGCTAATGGTGACCAGTATTGTAATTCTGAGCTGTAGCAAGTTAGGGTGTAAACCTGATCACTTAAAAAAAATTAATAACTATGTACATCATATTGTTATATCATCAGTGTTTAGTAACGCACAAAGATAGCAATTCTACTCTTACACATGCGTTCAAAGATATTTACGTAAAAACAAGCACAGATAGTTTATTTGATATAAATTGGCATGTTTTCATGAAACATGGATAACCATCGTCAGAATACAAGCAAGAAATTTAGAATAAATGATGCTTTGAAAACTGAGGTCTGTGGAAGAAGCAAGAAGAAAATGGTGATGGAATGGTAAATAGAAGAGCTCAACAGAGATATATTGAAGAGCTTAGTGGAAGAACATGCTAAGTGACATTTTTGAAAAAATTGAGATTTTTGTGTCAATGAACATATTATTCCATCCTTTAACAATAACAAGTTTCCCTTTTTTCATAAACTTAAAATTAAGTATATTTTTAACCGTTTGTAGGTACCATTTTTAACGGATTTAAGTGCAAACTAAAAACTTTAAAGCTCATTTTATCGTTTCAACCGTTTAGTCACTTAGCACGTTCTTCCACTAAGCTCTTCAATTGATTCTGAAGTTAGGAAACTGAGCCAAATCCCAACTGGTAAGAACTTAGACAAGCTGATGCAATAATTTATGAGTTTATAACTTAAAATTCCATAATACTAGAAGTTTAAACCAAAATAGAGGTCGAAAACAAAACAAAAACATGGCATTAGGATTGGATAACCTGAGTTGGTACCTAATTCAAGTGCAAAACTTAACACACACTATTTTAATTTCCGCCTCTTTATCATGTTTACTCTTATCACTCACTTATCGCCTCTTTATCACTCTCAGGCTTAAACAGAAACATTTTTCAACTACTTTTCTGTTCGAATTCAAAAAGAAGTTTTTGAATGATCGTGATCTTGCCTTCTCTTCGGTGACAAAATAACTATTAGCCAAAAGTAATTGAATATTTGGAAAAGAGGTAGATTGTTTTTGAAAAAGCTTAACCGTGAATGTATTTGTGTTTATTTAAATTGGATGTTATCGGTTGGAGTGTATAAGGGGTACATCAGGCGTACCAACTATCATACGGCAGTGTGTATAGGGGAACAACTAGTGTCTTTATCAAAAGTACAAGCACTTTATAGATATTTTTTTTGAGCAATTTCTGTGATGAGCATGTTTTTTTTTTTTTGCTTGAAGATGTATGGCAATGGTGCAATAAATATTTATTTCAATTAAACCTTACAAATAGACATAAAAGCAAAAAAAAATAGTAAAAAGGGTTACAATTCAAATTGTAATATTATATCCTGTTGAATCTAAAATATATAACTTCAAAGTAAACTATTTCCACCTAATTTGGAATTTATTCATCAAAGTCAAAATTCTACAGAGCTGGAAAAGAAATGTTAAGCACAGAAAAAAAAATGTGATAAATAAATATTGTTGGTAGAAAAAAAATGACAATAGTAATGCTGAATTTGTTTTTTAAGAACCAAGTCAATCGGTCTTTTATATATTTATATTTTTCTATACATTTTTTTATTATATTTTTATTTTTTAAAAAAGTAATTAAAACAAAAAATATATAATTAAAACAAAAAAAGCTTCTTCATTCGGCTTTCATTTTTTTGTAAATTCTCTATCGGTAGAGATTTACTGTACGGTCCCCCTTGGGGAACCAAAATCGCGCCAAAAGTCCGTATTTTGGCGACTTTTTAAAAAAAACATGATTGAAAGAAAAGATCGTATGGGAATATTTCTTATGAAAACTCAACCAACAACGCAACGGTCCGATAGGGTTGCCGGATATCGTCATCGGTGCGAAGTCATAGAATTCGAATCTTCAGTCGAAGTCAGACAGGTTGCCAGAAAAAAATATTTATCGCCAAATCCGAAAAAATCGCGCCAAGGGGGACCGTACAGTAAATCTGATCCTTCTCTATCATTCAAATCCATACAATTTGCTGTCAGCCATATATCGAGAATTCTTGCTTTTCCTTAATGTCTTAAAAAAATATACCTAATATGTGACATTTACAAAAAGCGAGCCTTGCAGAAAGCAAACATTGATAGTTGGGACGATTTCCCAGCTTCATAAAAGTTTCTCAGCCAATCGAAGAATGACTTTACACAAATGTGAGAAGCTAATTTTCAGGAAATATATGAAAAATTTACAAACGTCAAATAACGAAACTGAAAACACAACCTTATAACTTGCAAGCTATTATATTTCGGAAATTAACTGAAAAAAAAACTAATTAGCAAAATATTATATACAAAAACAAGCTTGTATACACCTTACGTTAAACTACGTAAAACTATACATTAAATTGCAAAAATACCTTTATTTTCCTGAAAGGAAAAACGGAGCGAAATAAACTATTAATTCCATGCATGATTTATGTGAACACATTAACAGAAAGTTAAAATTTTTAAAGTAGTAGTGAAAAGTGATATCTTTATCACATTTGACGCAGCCTATCAAAACATTTTTTGTTTTTTATTGCGAAATGTTTGAACTTGAAAAACGAAATCGTTTAAAACTTGATATATAAAATAAGATAAAAATCTACAGCATTTCGACATAGATATAGGAAGAGGAGATAATCATATCATATCTTTCTCTTATCTATGCATTTCGAGTTTCGACATTTGATTTGATTTCACAAATTTTATAAACAAATGTTACTTCCTTTCAGTTCAGTAAAAAGTTCAGTTCGTAACTTTTTTTTTATTGTAACTTATTTGCTAATAGGGTACTTGACTGCATCGCCAAAATACCTTCCAATATTATTTAAATTATAGTTGAAAGTTAAAAATAACAAATGCATATAATTTTTTTGCAAAATAAATCTTTAAATCATAAAAAAATCATTTTAAAAAGGCATTTTTTTCACGTGATCATCACGTGACCACAAACACAACGCTTTGGCTGACGTCACTAGTAACTATAAACAAACCGGCGTGATGTTTTTTGTTTTCTGATTAAACTTGATTTAATCTAATTTACTCTTGAAATAATAAATATTGAGATAATGTAAGGCTTTTTACAGAAGCGGATATTTCAAATTTGCCTAAAATCGATTCCAATGTGGTGTTTCAAAGTTTGTTTATAGTCACTAGTGACATCACAAATACCACGTGACAGCCAGGAAGCGTTTTCGGGAGTGATTTTTCGTCCTAATTTTAAAATTCATTTTTCTGCCTTTTTATGGGTATTTGAAAAAAAGAAAAAATACGGGTCTAATATTTTTAGCATAAGAATATTTTAAGCCAATAAAAAAAATTTAGTCAAGTACCCTATTGTTTGAAACGTATTATACAAATTTATCAATATGAATGTGGGTTAGAAAATTAAACGTCCTTTGGAGTTATGCGTCTGAATGCGTTACAATCTGAAAACAAATTTACAAAAATTAATAAAATTACAAAGTATCAACATTGGCGAGTATAAACAAGATTTTTTCCATTCGGCAAACTCGATTTCGCCAACAAGACGTCAGAGCTATACTTGATGCTACCTTGATCTTGTCGTAGAACTTTTTCGTGTTTGCACGAAAAAATTCCAGTTAGGGATGGCGGTTTTTTAGAAAAAACCGGTTTTTGAAAAACCGGTTTTCCACGAAACCGGTTTTTCAAAGGCAAAAAACCGGTTTTCCCGGTTTTTCGGTTTTTTAAAAAAAAAAAACGAAAAACCGGGTTTTTTCAGTTTTTTTATTAATTGATTGAAAAAATCAATTAAATAATAACTAATTAAATTAATTTTAAAAATAATTACATAATTAACAATAAACTAATTAAAATTAATTAATAACTAACAATAAACTAATTAAAATTAATTAATAATTAACAAATTAATATTGATGATTCATTAATATTCATATAATTATTTGTTATTTTTTGTATTTAAATTATTAATCTCGTATTTTCCATTCCGGTTTTCTTGTGTTTTGAGATTTCTTTACTTTACTTTCGACTTTAAAAAACTATTTCCAGTCAATTTAAGTGTTTATAGTGTGTTTTTTTGGTTGAAAACTGAGTTCCAGGTTTTCTTTCTAATTCTTAATATTTAAAATTATAACGTCCCTTTTTGTTTTTCTTATTTCGTTTTTTCTAATAACGTTTTTAGTATTTTTATAAAGGTTTGCATTATTTCATCTTTATTTCCTTTGTCAAAGTACTATTTTCACTACATTTTTACAGCGATTTTAGTACATACATTAATTATGTCTGCGCTTTAATCATTAAATTAAATATAATTAAATTATATTAATTACATTGAATATAATAATTACATTAGCTTTCCTTTCTTGTGTAATTTTAAACACATACTTTCGACCTGAACTTGTATTAGATGCCATGGTTTAACGAAACACGTAACGCGAAAACAATACAAAAATAAAAACAAAAAAAATTATACAAAAAAACACCAAACTAAAATTAAATATAAGCTATACAAAAAATACGAAAGTTAAAAAACATTAAAGAAAAATATCAAACGCTAATGTAAAAAGTTAAAATTTAAACTGAAAAGCGTCTCAATACACAATAAGCATTGCAACTCAATTGAGAGTGATCCCTAATTCGTGAGAAACCCAAGCGAACGGCAGTGCCGATTCGAAGACATTTTGTTTATACGAACCTTAAAATTTATGAATACTTGTCTATATATATACTTCTTATATAACGCCTGTGCAGCCTTGTTCAGTCCGCCCGGCCACACAACCATCATACAATATACATATAAATGACCTTCACCTTTTCCGCCAAATTAAGACTCGAGAGGAAGATACTTGTTCTTATGTGAGTGATGCATTCAAAGAAATATTGAATGTTTAATAATATCCAATATGTTTTATTAGATAAAAAGCTATGCGAAGGGAAGTGTTTTTATGCATTAAGATTTAAGAATTGAGGGAAGCCGATTTTGATAGCATCACGTTTTCGTCGGCCTTGAGTTCAATTAAAACTAGATCTGATAATCGAAAGAGCGAGAGAATATATATGAAATTTCGTGCCATTTTAACAATACATCGAACAAATGTAAATCAATACACTCGAACAGAGAATACTCGATTTGATAATTAATCACAGCATTCAAGACGTGAACGAACACAAAGAATTTGCAAGCCGCTGCAAAAATTAACAATTTCAAAACAAAAGTCCACTCTTCTGGATTGCTTTTGCTTATGGTTTTTTAAAATATAGAATAGCTTCACCCCTTCACAAAAAAAACTATAAACTTGCATTATATTCCAATTCGGTTTAATTAAATGAAATCGATTAACTTAAATTTTTCTCACAAATTAAACAGAAAGTAAGATATCTGATTAACAAACGTTTTCCCGCTGTTTTTTACTTCTTAGTAAAATCAAGTTTCTTTTTAGCAAGCATCGAAACTATTCGCGAATCGCGGCGGCCCCGTTAGTGGTGACAGATACAACAGCGGTAAACAACTTTATGTAAACACAGTTCAGTTTGGAATTTTTGCACAGTGGGTGGGTAGTAACCTTCTCCCCCATCAGCTGTTTAGTAAATACCGTTGTTGACGTTAGTCACCCATAGTTGTACATGGCTTCACATTTATCAATTAAATAAATTAAAGAGTATATTTTGAAATTTTTCAGTTTAATTTTCATTTGTAATATATACTTTTTACAGTATGTTCGCATAGGGTACAGTAAAAAAGTAATTTGTATCAATATTTTATCATCAAAACAATAGAAATTGATTATATGAGAAAAAAAGAATAGGAGTAAAAAGAAAAGGATTTAGTTTTCAAAATAGGCACCTTAAAAATGAAAGTAAATGCACAGAAAATTCTCTAAGTATTTTACTGTGTTTTGAACCTATAAATTCAAACCGATTTTTAACACCTGTTATGGTTACGCCCTTGAACTCAAGTTTTTGCATACAGTATTTATGTTCCTAAATACTAATTTATTTGTACATATATATTTAATTTTTAAATCCAATGTTTCGATTCGATTCGATTGCCGGGATAATCAGAGCCTCTAAATGACACACCAATTTTATTTAGCTAAAACAGTCTTCATGGTTCGTAAAAAAGTGTTTTGTCTATAACAAATAAGATGCTTTCAAAAACCAGCGCCAAAGAAACGAGCAACATAACTCTAAACCTTAGTATATAAACGGCCGATGTTCAGCAATATTCAACAGCACATCGGGCTTTTATCTACTATGAGGTCGAAGTGCAAAACTAATTTATGGGTAACAGCTGCATTCTTTTAGTGGAATTGTGAGTCATTCATCGTTTGTAGTAGATTTTTACGATTTTGTGGCGGGGCTTTGTATCGAAAACGGTTAACTAATTACTAATCAGAAAAAAAGTTTGAAGCTTGAAAGAAAATTGTTTAAACTTTAAAAAAAAATTAGGTTATTTATTAGACGATAGTGATTTTTTTTTAATATTAGTTAAAATAGAGTATATATTTAATTATTCCATATTTGAAAAATCAAACAATTTATAAAAAAAACTTCTTTAAATTCTAAATTTAAATATTTGTTTGACATTGGTTTATTATATTTTTGTCATGTGCAATTAGGTTCACGTAGGCAAGAATGCTTTATCTGATAAGAGTGATAAGTGATCTGGTCGTCTTAAACATGGTCGTAACGTTTCCGGCTATAATACAAAGCTGCATATTTCTGGCCGGTTTTATCTTTCAAGAAAAATATATAAGTAGCAAAATTGCAAATATCGTACTGGCTAGACCTTAATATGTCAATGAAATTGTCTAAAAATTAATGGTAACTGCGCGTACGATGTCGCCCATAACGGTTGCTTTGGGTGCTTACCCAGGTGGTCGGCTCGTCACTTGACTGTGGTTCTAAATAATGACGACCGTCGCCAAAATCCTTCGTGTAGCTCTAGTGCTACGATTTTCAAACTAACCTAACCTAATGGTAACTGTCTGTAAGTCTTGAATGAAAAATTGGATGTGTTTCTCCCTTTGGCGCTCACTTTGTAGTGTTGTGCATCGTGTTAGGGTGTTGCCATTGTTGATGTTCCTCTACTGTTGCCTAAATTGATCCCTGTGTACTATGTAGTGGGATGATGAATGATGGACGAAAGCGATGTAAGGGGGCACTTATACAGTTCCGACCGACCCTTTGGAGACTTTCATGTTTTTAGTTTTAGTTTGAATTATCGTCGCACTAGACCTACACAATGGCTATTGGCGACGGGCGTCATAATTTAGAACCACAGTCAAGTGACGAGCCGACAACTGAGTAGGCACCCAAACGCATAACCGTTAAGGGCGGCATCGTAAGCAGCGTCGGGACATTTGACCATAATTAACGTGCACTCCTTCTGCTCGGGGTATTATTCGTCGGACATTTTTTTGACTGCACGGGCCGTTTATGGGTGGGCAGTTACTTGGCGATGCCCTGACCCGAACCTGGGACCTTTCGCATGCAAGGCGAACGCCTAACCGACTGGGGTCCAAAGCAATTGGAGACGTTATCATGACCGAATATTTGCAAGCAAAAGCATCCTTTGAGGATAGTTAAAAAAGTTGATTTGACAACTTGAAAACAAAGCAATTAAAAAGATAAACCTAAAAATTAAAATCGAAGTGAATTTTAAAAACTGTAACGTTGAATACAAATAAACGGAATTGAAAAGAAATTTATATCTTAATAAAAAGAAAACACTAATACATTATATAATCCAAAAATGAAATTAAAAGCGAAGCTGAACTGATCAAAGGCCATATACCCTTATTAAATAACATAGCATTAAAAGATGCTCTGATATGGAACGTTAGCCAATGTATATGTTAGAAGGAAAACTGGAATGGAAAGGTTGAAAAACGAAGATTATAAAAGATATTGCTTTCAATAATGCTGTCATTTTTTTAAAAAAAATTTACAATTGTGTTTAACTTCTGTTAAAAAAAAAAAAAAGTCGATGGCGGTTTTTGAGAAAAACCGGTTTTCCGGTTTCCGTCGGTTTTTCCCCTAAAAAACCGGTTTCCGGTTTAGACCGGCCTCATAAAAAAACCGGTTTTTCGGTCAAAACCGAGGCCAAAAAACCGGTTTTTCAAAAAACCGGTTTCGGTTTTCCATCCCTAATTCCAGTGGAAAAATTCCCCACAATTGGACCGATTCGTCGTAACCTGTCTTCCATGTTATCCTATGGCTATGTCTTGACTACGCCACAAAGGCAACAAACTTGGCGAGTTGACAGAGTCTTGGCAGACATTACAATATGTTATTAAAATGAAAATTCGCCTTGAAACGAATTTAAAACTTATTATATACAAATTTAGTAATTATTTAAGAGGAAATATGCTACTTGCCTGAATTTTCAAGATATTTGATAAGCAAGTATTATTACTTCTACATGGTTTTTTTATCCACTCGGTATTGCTCTTTAATTGGACAGGAAGTATTCCTTGGTTTTATAAATTACATTATTAAATCACAACCCAAAAGTCGGCGCTTATGATTTATAGTGAATTTTTTTACTTTTTTGTTGTAAATTAGGTTTATGATAAGTATAATCCTTTCTTTTTATTTTCGTCTATATTCTTTTAAATTTTCGTCTTTATATAATTTATTCTATATTTTTTTTTCATTAAGAAAGAAAGTCCGCTGAAACAAGAGGCATTTTTGTCCATTTTAGCAGCAGTTTTAAATGTTTGTTTCTAAAAAAAAATTACGATATATAAGCTGTGTTAAATGTAGCAAAAACTAGACAACCGAAAGCTGACGCATAGAGATAGTAAAACCGTGCGCTATCGCCCACTATCTCTAGTAGGCGATAGCCCACGGTTTTACTATCTCTGTGATCTGACGTAGGGAGATCTGAAAAGACGAAAGCAGCTTTGTGAAAGGTTATTTTTTGTGTGGTGTGAGCAGGGCCGGATTACCAATTAGGCAAGGTAGGCAGTTGCCTACAGGCCCCGTACATTTTAGGGGCCCCGCAACTTACAAGTCAAAAGGGGCCCCTCAGAATTTACGTTTTTGCTCCCGAAAATATTTTTTTTGGAAGTTGGGAATTTCATCGCTCGAGTTGAAAAACAAACACAACACAAACCCTAAAGGGGCCCCAGATTCACACCCACCTCACAACACGTGGTAATGGCCCAAGAGAAGACAGAAGTTAACGTTATCTGAGGCAATAAACATGGTCGGATACAATTACCACTGTCTTCTGCGAAATACGTTGTAAGGGGCTATTTTTGCAGCTTTCACAACCTTCTCCTACAAGGTTGTAACAAACACAAAAGCTATAGATATATAAATAGCACCTAACTTGGCTACTTCGATCTAAACTGGTCACATCAAGATATCTTTGATAGGTTTTTATTTGGCTAAGTTTGGGTCCACTAGAAGTAATTTTAAATCGATGATCAAATTTTTGTTTCGAGGTTCCAGTAGGAAGTAGGTGTTTTGGTTACGATTTACTAACGTTTACGTTTGTAAATAAAAAAGCTCATAGGATTTTTAAAAAAAATACCCATAAATACGCCTAATTTATAAGATGGTTTTTGAGAAATTTAAAAATACACGTTTTTAACTGAATTCCAACACATTTATAATTTTTACTCCAAAACAAACAAAAATTATTATTATTTTGCAAACTTTCCTTTTTTTTATTCCATAAATAATTCAAAAAGAAAAGAAATTTGGTATTAACATTGCAGAGATTTCCGACTATTTGTCTGTATCCTTCTTTCAAATTCCGTTCTAATTTACGATATTAAAAAAAAAATATTTTTTCATTTGAAAGGTATGACAACATGGACCAATATTTTCTCCTGTATGTCTGTACGAAAGACATCGATGTTCACGCGGACAGAGACAGTAGAATCAAGCCTTAAAGTGTATCAAATATCAGTGAAAAATTTGCAAATCATTTAATTTTAAATATGAAATAGTAAAAGATACAAGTACGTATTCGACGGAAATAAAATATTGAAAAGTTGGTAAGACAAATATCAAAATATCTACATGAAATCTACCACATACAGTGTGCATAAAAACTGTTTTTTTTTCCCAAAATGTGACAAAATCATATTTTTAAAAAATGTACGACCCATTGCAGGCAACATTTAGTTTTATAAAAAATCATATTTTGTAAGGTACATAGGTAGGTAAACAGTAAAATAATATAGTTTTATAATAAATTTTATTTCTAAAAAAAACACTTTCTGCTGAAAGTAATTTAACACCACAAAACACAAGACAAGATATTTTTTATAATGTGGTGTGTGTGTGGAGGAGAGGGGTATAGGCTGTCGAAACAAATACTTTCCGTGAGTAGGGATGGCTGGGGATCGTCACCTCCACTTTCCAAGAACAAAATCCGAATCCCTATTTCTAGTTTCTGCAAAAATTATCCGATTTTTATCAAAGCAGGCGATGAAACCTTTTGGGTTTTATGAACAAAGAAGAAAGGCTGTGTCGCGGATACCGGAGCAGGGTTTTTGTTTGAAACTCGAGACAATTGTTTACGGCCTCCCACAGTTTCGAAACATCTTTTTCAGAGGCACTAGTACGTTTTCTCAGTACTTACCAGATCTTCGACCGATTTCCGACACTGGCCAATGGACAAAAAATAGATAAGACACTAAATTTATTGCTGGTGTGTCAAAGGCTGTAAGTTCAATTCAATCCTTATAGCCTCCGAATCTCTTCGGTGTTGGGCAGTTTAGTATTTGACTCTGTGTAGAATCGTTGATTATTTTTTCTCTGTCTGGATCGAGTTTTTTTGTCATTCATAAGTGACAAAGGCCTGTTTAAAGGTAAGATATTAATAAAAATTTAATTTAATTTTTTAAATGTCAAAACTTAATATAGTTAAGCTTTCGTAAAAATATAAATTTCGCTTTAATATGCACTATTTTTATATTTTTTATGGACATAGTGTTCCGTGAGTAATTGTTTAAATTTTTGATCAATTGCGTATATCTGTTAGAATTTTGATTTATTGGTATTGATAAATTAATTCCTAAACAATTAATTCCACAATTTAAAAATTTGGATTCTATGGATTTTATTTATGTGAGTTCTGATATACACTGTAAAAAAAGTGTAGCATTTCTCCATGCCATAAAGAGCGGGGGGAGGGAGCCAAGGGGGCCCCGTCAAAATAAACTGCCTACAGGCCCCTACACTGCTTAATCCGGCCCTGTGTGTGAGGGATTAGAACAAGCGAAAAACGGAATATTTAGGCAAAATTAGGAAAAGCGGAACTTTAAAAAAAAAAAACCGGATTTCTTTTTTCCCTAAAAAATTATGATTTTACTCTGACTCACTCGACGGACCGTACACATGTAGACTATGCTAATACGCCCTTGGCAATGCAAGAAAAGAGATCACATCTTACAGTCACAATCTTTATTCATGGTGGGTTCACAGTCACATTTCATACATCCTATTATCCGTGCACAAGGTTGACAAGAAACACAAACTACTAATCATAACACCGACGGGAGAAGAAAGCCGATAATAAAATCTCTCACATAAAAGTTCAACGGTAGAGATTTACTGTACGGTCCCCCTTGGCGAACTTTCCAAAATCTCGCCAAAAGTCCGTATTTTTGCGACTTTTTTTAGAAACCACGATGGATCAGATTTACTGTACGGTCCCCCTTGGCACGATGTTTTCGGATTTGGTGATAAATAATTTTTTCTGGCAACCTGTCTGACTTCGACTGAAAATTCGAATTCTATGACTTCGCACCGATGCGTTTTCCGGCAACCCTATCGGACCGTTGGTTGAGTTTTCATAAGGCTATGTCCTCACTACGACAACAAACGCCACAAAGGCAACAAAATTTGGCGTCCGCCAAAGGCGCCAAGCGATGCAATAGCATGGGGGCTGACTCTGCCAAGTTGCCAAATTTTGTTGCATTTGTGACGTAGTCAGGACATAGCCTAAGAAATATTACTACCATACGATCTTTTCTTTGAATCGTGGTTTTTAAAAAAAGTCGCCAAAATACGGAATTTTGGCGCGATTTTGGAAATTTCGCCAAAGGGGACCGTACAGTAAATCTCTACCACCACGATTCAAAGAAAAGATCGTATGGGAATATTTCTTTGAAAACTCAACTAACAGTCCGATAGGGTTGCCGCAAAACGTCATCGGTGCGAAGTCATAGAATTCGAATCTTTAGTCGAAGTCAGACAGGTTGCCAGAAAAAATATTTATCGCCAAATCCAAAAAAATCGCGCCAAGGGGGACCGTACAGTAAATCTGATTCAAGTTCACCTAAAAGGCAGAGGTCAACTCCGCTCACAAGACAACGGTCAACAATGGCTGCCAAAAGCCACCTCACACAATTCTCCAGATTCTGTTGCCATCGCAACAGACGCAGCATTTCAGTGGCCGCAGATATAGCGACCTCTATCGGGAATCGGCTTCAACAAATTAAAAAACGGAAAAAAACTCATCCCTGAAGTTATTTTAGGAGTACAGTACCATAACTTCAGGAGATAATAAACACAAATGTACTTGTTCCCTTAAATTAAATATTGTGTATTAAGTTTAAATAAATGCCTTTAATATAGTCCTCCCGCCACTTCTTAGCATCTATGACATGTGTTTTAGACCAAACTATCACTCGTAAAACGAAAAGGGGTAAGGAAGATTGCTCTTGGGAGTATTATTCGTCAGATCTTTGACTACCCAGACCCGAACATAGGATCTTTTGCATGCAAGGCAAGCGACTTAGTTACTCAGCCCCTTCTAACTACATTACAAGCTATAAAATAGATACTAATCCTTTTGGAAATTGGCCTCTGTGTTGCTATAATACAGATGTAAATAAATGTATGGATAAAGGAGAAAACAAAATAAAACCTACATAGTATTAAGTTATTGAAATTATATTGGCAACCTGATACCTGATATAATATTCAAGTGAAATGTACAGAAGTGTGAAAGATAAGACAAACATTTTATTACTACAAATAATTTATTATCTTTTCAAGCATAAAGTGAATACTAATAATATAACAGGAATGATTTGCACAACTAATTTATTTTGAAACCCAACTAATCTAATTTTACCTTTTCCCAGTTTTTTGTTCAATACAGCAAACAGTCATATTAATCTGAAAATAATATAATCTAGCTTTTAAAATAATATATTTGAAGCACCAATTGCATACTAGGCATAATTAAGTACAATTAGTTAAATGCATATTTACATCATATTTTTAAATATAAAATTTGAACCATGTATTGTAACAAATTTATAGCTATATACAAGTTCTACATGTAGGATTTCAAGATTAGTAGTTTCCATAAAGCAATTGGAAATATGCAAAATCTTTAGATTTGGCCCATAGTTTTCAAATCTGGAGACACCTGAAACATAAATTATAAAAAAAATACATAGAAATTCACAGTCATAAAGCAATAAAAAAAACTAGCGCAACAAGGAAGGAATAAACATAAATAATTTAGGATTTTGAAGATTGAAAATAGGAATACGTTTTTTTAAAAAGGGCATGTGCTATCTTATCCTTGGGTTTCCCTTATCCTTATCCTTAGGCTGTGTCCTGACTACGACATCAAATGCCACAAATGCAACAAAACTAGGTGACCGCCAAGGGCGCCAAGCGATGCAATAGCTTGGAGGCTGACTCTGCCAAGTCGCCAAGTTTTGTTGCATTTGTGGCATTTGATGTCGTAGTCAGGACACAGCCTTTCAGTTTTCTTCTACTAAATAAAGGCAAGATTTTAAACCTTGTTTAATCAGCATTCTGAAATTGATTTTCACAATCTAATATTTTTTTTAATGCTAAACAACGAAATAATTAAAACACACTGTTATGTTATGCAACTGATTTTTGACCACAAATAGAATTAAATTGCTATTTTTTTATTGAAAAAGATTTTTCCTTATTGCACAATAAGTGTCAAAATTAAATGAGAGCTTCTTATTTTGGTTTTCTTCAATCATTTTGGAAATTTGGGTTTTAATTTAAAAAAAATTAAATAATGAGTAAAAATGAAATTCTCACCTCAAACTGACACTCAGTTGAAGTTAAAATGTCTTCAACAGTTACACCGTCAGCTATTTCAACTAAAGTTAAGCCTGTTTCTTTGTCTACATCAAACACACCCTACAGAAAGAAATATATAAATAACAATTATTATTTATTCAGTAAAAATATAATTGTTATTAGTTATATTCCTAGGCTGCCATGAAAGAAGTAGCAAATATCATACTGTGGACGGAAAAGTGACATAATGTTTAAAGTGATAAAGCATGTGGCGACGAGTTAAAAATGGTTAAGTATTCCGAATCTATATAGGTATATATAAAAGGCAAAGTCCTGACTCACTCATGTATCAATGCCCAGACCAAACTACCAGAGGTACAGTTACCAAATTTTAGGAGAATATTCTTTTTATATTGAAGGCGTCAATTAGAAAGCGATTTTTTGAAATTCGAATCGAAACGGCTGTAAGAAGGCAAAACGTGAGCCGATTTCTCCATAGGAATAGCATTGAGCTTTGTTATAAAATTTTAATTTATACTTTTTGTTTTCTAATTTGAAAGAAATTTCAGCGCGTTGTACGCGAGCTAAAATTAAGTATAAATACATAAAAGCATGTGAGTTTAATTCGCAAGAATGTTATTTGAATATCATTATTTTATTTATTAATTAAAAATCTTTTTATTTGCGCTCTATCAGATTTCTTAACTCGATTCTAATTATATTTCTGAATTGAGTTTGGATATTTTCAAATGGTAAGAAATGAAGACGGAGGAATTTTACGGCATATAAGGAATTTGTACTTTATAAAATTTTGGCCAGTCTGTTTCTTTTTCATACTTTTGTCATGTAATGTATAATACAATGGGGCATCCACTTTTTTATATTAATGCTGATATCATAACGGGAGGATATTATAGTATCCTGATGGGTTGCTGACCAGTGGAGAGGGGATTAATAGGCATGACAGGTCTGTTCATTGGGGGCTTTTGGAGAGCTAGAAAATTTAAGGTAAGGTTGCTATACCTATCGAGTTTTATAGCGGAACAGCTATGATAGAATGGCCTTTCGCGATTTGTGCTACAGCGAAAATCCCAACTGTGCTGAACATTCCACCTAATATTTCATGCAACTCGATAGGTACAATTAAATTAATATCAATTAGATACTGATTAATTAAATTGTAAAATGTAAAGCTCGCTAAAAATCGCCAATGAACAGACCAGCCATTATATTATAGCTGTGCCAAAAATAAATTACTGTTATTAAGGGTACAGCCGTGCAACGCCGGGTTTATAAAGCTAGTTTAATATATAGCAATTAAAACAAATCTAAATCGATTGGTAGAGTAGTTGGAATACAGTTACCAGATTCTTTTATTATCTAATAGCAAATGTATACCCGTTTTTCGCATGGAATAAAAAAATATCAAATAGATTCCAAATATGTGTACCATATAACCTGTTATAGAATCATAAACTTATTGTTTCCGCTCGTTATAAATAATAAAATCCTGTTTCATTGCCTTAAAATTCCAAAATAAAAAATACGCTATAAAATGCAGTCATAAATGTCATCACAATTCCCTAATAAATACATAAAACCTTTTAGCTCATTTGGCGCGTTTTGGGAAATAATTTGGCGAGAAAATAGATATAGCTAGCCACACCCATTATACAGCTCTAACACAATGACCCTCGAACAAGCGACCAGCTTATAAATTATTCATAAAAGAAATTGCTTATTTGGCGAATTTTAGTTAATAATTTGGCGAGTTTGGCAAAAAAATAAAGTCATAAAACACTAATAGCTCTAGTGCGATCGCCTTTATTAACCATCATAGTTCAGTAATACCTTAACTATACATTTATTGCTTAAATAGGCATACATGCAGTCAACAGAAAAATCAATGAAAAAATCATCAAATAAACCCATAATAAAATCCAGGAATGAAGACTGGCGGAATTACGTCACTTGAAACATGTCAATTATTTTTCAAATAATGAATTTAGTTTCTGAAGGTAATGGCAAAAGAATAAAATAAACATTTTGAATTTTAAATGTTTTCGTTAAAAGTTTTATTTAATTTTTTCAGCCGATGGCATCAGGAAAGAGAAAAAATGATCGGATTTCAGCGAAAGTGGTGTATTTTTTTCAGAAAATTTGAATTTTCTCTAAAAATGGAACAAATATGAAAAAACTAAGCCTCAGGTGCACACGTTAATATTAAAGGGAATCTATCTTAAAAATTTCGAATTTCTGAGGGCAGTATAAGTAGGTCTTTTACGATCCGATGACAAACAGACACACAGACTCTTTCTTTTATTATTATAGATAATGAAATGCCATAGGAAAAAATAATCAGAAGATTTTTCTGAAAAACTACTTTTTTTTGCCAATATGTGACATTTCGGTGCACAGTGCTCTTGGTATGTTTCGGATTCATTCCTGTGCTTACTTCAATCAGTGCTCTGATTGGTGTTACATTCCCATATGAACTGGATTTAACAATCTAGGATCGAGAATTTTTTTTAATGTTCATTCAGCATTTATGTTGCCACTCAAGATCTGAAATATGCCCATTGTAAGCAACTTTCTTGCCAGTTAAATTGTTTAAAAAAGCTTTTTCACTTCATGCTTAAATGGATTATGTATGAAATATCAATTCAAGGGCCTACAGTTTCATTTTCAAAAGTTTTTTTCTAGCAATAGATGATTTTGTATTTTGCAACTATGCAAATTCATTCCATAATAAATTATTTTTTCCTTAAGATGATAAAAAAAAGTGACCAAGTAAAATTTAAGGACAACAAATTTTGGGTATTTTCACCAACTATGAATAACATCAACTCTATAAATACTAAACATCAGATTTAAAATAACAAACTAAGCATACATCTTATTTTTCAATAAAACTCCAGTCATACCTTTTCTGTAATAATCCTATCAACACACTTCTTTCCGGTTAGAGGCAGTGTGCAGTTTTCCAAGATTTTTGGGGTGTTTCCTTTGGCTGTGTGTTCCATGGTCACAATAACTCTGGTGCCGCTACCACCACTTGCGACTAGATCCATAGCTCCACCCATGCCTTTGACTACTTGGCCCTGGAACGAAAGATTTTATCAATTTGAAATTGGTTTTCTAAAAAGTACCTTAGTACCATTCCATTTGACATGGCAAATTTCATGTTATGAAACCTAATGATTGTTAAGTGAGAGTGCATTGAATTTTTCGTCTTTAATTTCAGTATTAAAAATTTAATTTGAACGAACAAATTTTATACTTTAAAATTACCTTGTATATATATGTAATAGATAAACAACTAATACACAGAACAGCATACTTATTCTGTATAGAAAACTAATTGTAAAATGGAGAGAGTTGGACATCCAAGATAATTTATTTAGTTCATATGAAACATATAAATTTAAAGTCTGTTCGACGGTTCAGCAAGACATTAGCTGAGAAGAAGCACATAATCTCACATGTCGAGGTCTAATTAGAAAGTGATTCACAGCTACAGATTATTATTGCTTGTTCTTCGATTGATTAATTAGGGATCAGCATCGATGATGAGAGAGGTTTTAAGGTCACTGTAAAATATTTGCATAAAAAAACAAACATTTTCTGTGGGAACGGATATGTGGGCGACTGGATGACACTGTTGTTGGGATGTTAACGATATTAATGAGTGATATTAAGGATATGTGAAACAGGTAATTTAAATTATTAAGTTTAATTGGGGTTAAAAATAAAGTTTTTGAGGGGGTTAAGCACACATAAATGCAATGAATGTAAAAAAAAATTGTCAAGTATTTTTTGCTACACAGCTCTTAATATTTTTCCGAGCTTTTTATCAGATAAAATATAATAGTTTCCTGGTAATTACAAATTAAGGTAAAGTTGTAAACGAAAATTTAATGATTTCAAGGAAAATTGGAATGAAAATGGAAATTAAAATTCATTCCCTAAATGAAATATTTAGCTAATTTTAACCCTCTGGGGGATAAGAAAATTGGCTGCAGTGAAATTTAAATTTTCAACTCAAAATTTAATTTCTTTAAAATTTATAAAACTTTATGTCCACAGCATAGGATAGTGAATGACTAAGATACTGTAAATT
This sequence comes from Oedothorax gibbosus, assembly GCA_019343175.1. Taxonomy (NCBI): domain Eukaryota; kingdom Metazoa; phylum Arthropoda; class Arachnida; order Araneae; family Linyphiidae; genus Oedothorax; species Oedothorax gibbosus. The sequence goes on from CM033278.1 coordinate 8,598,135, forward strand.
TTAAAATTTAGTTAAATAAAAAAAGTAATAATTTATTATAAATCATGCATGTTGCTGGGAAACCTGAGATTAGGTCAGGGTAATACGTTTGTATACCTCAGAGGGTAAAATATCACCCATTAAAGGTGCTTTGCAAGTGGGGGATACATTATGGAAGCAAGTATAACAACTCCCACTTTTTATGTTATAAAGCCTACATAAAAGCTAAAACAGACAATCAATGTACATTATACTTACTGGTATCATCCAGTTAGCCAAGTCCCCGAAACGTGAAACTTGCATGCCACCTAACATGTTTAAATTTAAGTGACCCCTTTAAAAAAGTTTAAAAATAGAATATTCATTAATATCTGTAGTTGAAATGCAGTTGTAAAGCAATGCAGTTTTTGTAATTACAAATCACAGTAAATTTAAATAAAGACTAGTAACATCTTCTAAAAGATTAAAATGTCGCTCATTGTAAAGACAAAAATTCCAAAGAAAAAAGTTTGCAATTGTTAAACATTGAAAATAAGTTTAATTTTTTTACTATATTGTATACACTCTTTAAAAACACACTACTAAGCATTTAAATTATTAAAAACAAACTAAAAGTGAACTTCAGCTGTAGTTTGCAATGCAGCCAATTGGTAGCCTTTCAAAAGGATACTTATTTAAAATCTAGTATAGGAAGAAAAAAAAATCCCTTACTCCACACACATATATTTTTTTTATTTATAAATTCTATTGAATTTTTGGAATTATAAGTAATGAAGTCTTTTGAAAAAAAAATAACTATGAAAATATAATTCCAAAACAAATAATAATTTTAATGTGTTGAATATTTTAATTTAATCTCAAGAAGTGAAAAAATAAGTTATACATTTAACCTTTGCTTATCCTTTAGAGGGTTAACAGTTGTAGTAGTTCAGCAACGTTTTAAAATAAAAAATTAACGGTACACACCCTCGAACTATTACAAAAGATTCATCACTGGCAAAGATTGAACCACCTGGGAGGACAGTTACAGTTTCTTTGCCAGCATTTATCGTATCAGCATCATATTCGTTCTCAAGTGGGTAGGGACCCTGAAAAATTTATCAAAATTATTAATTTAAAAAAATTATTAAGCATACATATTATAAATCAAATAACATCTAAGTAATACAAATAAAACGTAACTGCCTGATAAATAATGCTAGTAGAACAAGGGATGTGTAACACTAGATGACTTCCAATTACCTCTCAATACACACATTTAAAGGAAAATATTTAATTTATTAGTTAATTCTTATAAGTTTAACATATAGAAAGGTTTATCGCAGCTACCACTTGCACATGAGTGATTTTAAAAAAAAGTTTATTATGGCTTCTGACAAATAATGGGAACAGATATACCAAATTTGAAGTCTATATCACTTTTGTTTTTCAGCAATACTATTAAAACCAAAAAAATTCTATGGCAGCTGCCCCTTGCATGCACAATGCAATTTTCTTCAAAACCTTACTATAACGTTCAACAGGAACTAGGAACTTGTGTACCAAATTTTAAGTCCATAGCTTTCTTAGTTCGAGCTGTAGAGTGGTTTCAGACAGACTGACCAATGATTGGAAAAGATTTTTTTTCGAATCAGCACCCTCCAAAACGTGTAAAAAACACAAAAATCTCCTTATCGGATTTTCAACATAATTGCAATACTTTCATTACCTTACATTTCATAGTAAGTAAAAATAAAGTAGATTCTACCTTAACACTGGTATTAAATTAAGTAAATTGTCCATTTAAAAAAAAGATATTCACCATACAAGGGCTTAAAAAAAGAGCCCCTGCTTAAAGTATAAGTTCTAAGTATTATCTTACATTTAAAACCACGAAAAAAATATTACATACCAAACCTAAAATTCCATTTTCAGAATGTAGATGAACTGTCATATCAGGAGGAATGTAGTTGCTGGCTAACAATGGTATTCCAATACCAAGGTTTACTAAACTAAGCTAAGGTTTGCTTCACACAATCAAAATATGAGATTAAGATAGATTTTGTAAAAATAAATATTGGCCTTAAAAACAATTTTTCTTAAAAATTATAGATAATATTGTTGTAACCTGAAAGAATTCAGTGTGAGCGGCCATATAATAAAAATGGCATTGATAAAAAAAAAACATTTTTGCATTACATGTAAGATGAAAATTTATTTAAGCTTCCAAAACCAAACACAAGTTTGTTTTATTAAACAACATAATTTTAAACTAACTTATTTATGAAACAACAAGTAAATTTACAATAGCCTTTTAAGACAAACAATTGGGGAAAAAATGTTAACTAGCAATTTAACATGCAAATTTATTTGTGTAAATTTTTGCAAATTTACACAAGTAAAATAAACTAAATGGTAAGAGATTAAGATCTTCTAGATCAGCGGTTCCCAACCTGGGGGCGATCGAACCCAAGTGGGCGATTTGTGTTATCAAGAGGGCAAAAAATACTTGAGGGGCGATCAGGGGGCGATGAGTATTCAAAGGGAGGAAATTAAAATGACGTTGTACCTTTGTACAGTAAAACCATTCTCCAACCATAACCAAACCAGCCAATTTTTACTTTAAACTCTCTTAAATTTTCTAGAAACCAGTAACAATATCTGTTAATTAGTTCATTTTTGTTCTTTAAAATATGTGTTTTATGTTTTTTCTATTTTATTTAAAAATGACCGGATAAAGCTTCTATGGTTGTTTTTATAAACGGTAGTAAGTGTTACAAAGCTGTTTTATAGTTACACTTTAACTCAAATTATGATTAGACATAACATGAAAATTAAAAGGGGGCGATGGATGTTAATCAACCTAAAATACGAGGCGATGGTCCAGAAAAGGTTGGGAACCACTGTTCTAGATGAACAAATCTGTTTATTTTTTTGTATAAAAGTTTGTTAATTATAGTAAAAGACCACTTTCTATATATCTAAAGGTACCCTAATTCAATATGTGCCATCAAACATTTTTTAATAAGACTATGTTAGGTTTGATTGTGTAATACAATAGAAAAGAAGATTAAGGATACCATACATTCCATCTTGGAATTCAAGGGCTGCTCTTCTGATAATCTTTTCCCTAACTTTTTCAGCTGGTGTCTTGGGGCCATTTGAACCTCCATTTTTACGAAGTTTTAGTCTCTAAAAATAGAAGAAAAAGTTTGGGTCAAAGACTTAGGCTGGAAATAGTATAGGATTGTATGCTTAGTTAGGTTAGTTCGAATTATCGCCACACTAGAGCTACACAAGGGCTATTTTTGACGCCCGTAATAATTTGGAACCACAGTCAAGCGACAAGCCGACACCTGAGTAGGCACCCAACCGTTACGGGCGACATCGTATACTGCGTTGGGACTTTGAAGCATATTTAACGTGCACTCCCTCTACACGGGTATTATTCCTCAGACATTTTTGGCTGCACGGGCCATTTATAGGCCGTCAGTTATTTTGGCGAAGCTTGAACCTAGGACCTTTCGCATGCAAGGCGAACGCCTAACCGACTGGGCTCCTCAGCCCCAGATTGTATGCTTACACATTGAGACTAACTAAATAAGGATGACAGAAGTAACTGTCCATATAAACATCTAACTGTTAGCAATGCATCCTTTTGTCTTCTCTCCTACAAATATTTTTAGAGAAACAGTGCTTAAAAATCATCATAAAAATGGTCAAACATTTTGTCTGTTATTAGGGACGGATAACCTTTTTTCAGTTATAAAATAAATATTTTCACCCACATCTTTTAAGTGATATTTTATGCTTTACAATGTTTTTTTATATCTAAACTAGCTTTATAAACCCGGCGTTGCAAGGGTGCACCCTTAATAACCCTAATTAGTAGGGTTTTTTTATGTAAACTTTTATTTTATACCAATTGATCCCTCCACTGTGGTCCACTCCATCAGGATATTATTATCTCTTCCATTCTGATATGAGGGGTTGATTGGCCCTTCCGGAGTTTGAGGGCTTTCCCATAGGGCCCTATTCAAATTGCAAGAACAGCTATATGTTATAATGGCCTGTTTATATTTCACAATTAGCGCAAAACGAAACTGCTCAAATGTGGTAAACATTCTACTTCATACAACTCGATAGGGCTGGGGGACCCAGTCGGTAAAGGCTTTCGTCTTGCATGCGGTAGGTCCCAGGTTCAGGTCCGGGCATCGCCAAAATAACTGCAGACCTATGAACGGCTCGTGCAGCCAAAAAATGTCCGACGAATAATACCCCGTATAGAGGAAGGGGACTTTAAATATCCTCCAAATTCCCAACGCTGCGTACGATGTCGCCCTTAAAAGTTGCATTGGGTACCTACTCACGTGTCGGCTCGTAACTTGTCTGTGGTTCTAAATTACGACTCCCGTTTCCAATAGCACTTGTGTGTAGCTTTAATGCGACGATAATTCAAACTAACCCTAATCCATACAACTGGATGGGAATAGCTACCCTACGTTAAATTTTCAACTTCGCCAAAAGCCGCCAATGCCAAAATTCAATCGACCGTTACGCAATCTTAACATCAGAAAAAAAACAGACATTCATCCTCTTGTATGGTTGGAAAAGTTTTATAAAGTACAAATTCCTTATTTATGCCGAATATATTTCGGTTAACCTAAAGAATCATGGCCGGCAGTTTTACGCCAAATCTGGTAACCCCGTGGCAACCTTTGGCAAAATTAGCAATTGCATTGACAATTTCTAAATGTTAATCTATTTAAATCTTAAACGCATATAATTTCTTCTGATGTTTTCTTATAATATTTTATTAATTAGATGCTTACTGATTTTAAATAATTATTTACATTTTTTAAATCAATTCTTCGTCATTTTAAAAATTCACTTTTTTTTATAAATCTGGTCTGCAATTTAATGAATCTTTCCACTGTTTTAAGTCGGCCATTTTGAAATTAGGTAGTATTTTTGGTCATTTCGAGATGGTAACCATCTCGGCAAGTGCCGGGGTTCGTTATCACTTCGACTTGACATTTTTGAAAATTCGCCAAATCCGGCCACGATTCTTTAGGTTAACCTATATTCCTCCATGACATCATTTCTTACCATTTGTAAACATCAATTAATTTAAATTCGGAAACGTAATTAAAATCTAGTTGGAGAAATCTGATCCACCATAAAAAATAAAGAGATTTAAAATCAACAAATAAAATACTGGTATTCAAATAACAATCCAGCAAATTAAACCGACATGCTCTTTTTTTTTCTTTTTTAATTTTCGTTCACGCTGAACGCGCTGAAATTTCTTTAAATTGAATTAAAAAGTATAGATTCTAATCTTACAATGCTATTCCTATGGGGAAATCAGCTCACGTTTTGCACTCCTACACCCTTTGGGTTCGAATAAAAGGTATCCTATAGCCTATTCCTGGTTCCAAGCTATCTCCCCACCAATTTTCAGCCGAATCCGTTTAGCCGTTCTTGAGTTATAAATGGTCTTACTAACACGACTTTATTTTATATATATAGATGTTTGAGACAGACTATATAGTATAAAAATACAGCACAATAATTAAAGGATAAATGAAACGTACTTCAATTCTTTTTTCAAATTTTTCACCAACAAAAACTCTTTGGATATAAACACTGGGTACATGAACCTGTTCTGGAGGAATTTCACCAATCTCTACAATTTCTTCCACCTACAAATTAGTGTTTTACATTTAAACATAGTTTAAATTGATGAACAATTTGTATTAATGACTAAATTTATAAAAGCGTGCATTTAAAATGTAGCAAATATGCTAAATTAAAAACTAGCCATTGGTGTAACGCGCTACATGTTACGTTTACTTGTTTCAGGTAACGTCGAGTAATGCCTTTAGATTTTACAGAAAGTAACTGTAACTTGGTTACTTTTAGTGGTAATGAAGTAGCGAAATATTTTGTTACTTTTCTGTTACTTTCCAAAGGCTGTTGGATGACAATTTTGAAATTCATTTCCTAAGGAGGGAATATTTAGCATTCACGAAATACGAGTTTTTCTTAGGAGGGAAAAGCAAAATAGAATTTCCACTTTGGCCGCTAACGTCGTGACAGCAAATTTCAGCCAAAATTGTTAATGTACGAATGTTTCTACTTGTTTGTTTACCTTTCCAAGTATCACATTATAAGCCCCGTAATTACAGGCAAGTACTGAAACAAAGAGTTTTGAAATAAATCACGCTGACTGCCAAGCAAGATATATGGGCAGTTCTATCATAATTTTTAATTTCAGGTATAAAAAACTTGTGAAATTTATTTTTTCAAAATCACTTTAAATATTTGTAAAAAGGTTTATAAGGGTTCTAGAATTACAAAAAAAAATTCAGCAAGGCTCATCATTTTTTTTAAACAAAAATTTAGGGATGGCAGTTTTTTTTTAAAAAAAAACTGGTTCCAAAGAAACCGGTTTAAACTGGCCTTATGAAAATAACTCATTTTCAATGAAACCGAAGTCACGAACATACCGATTAGTCTTATAACAGGTTTCGGTTTTCCATCCTTAGATCATTGTGATGGTTAGGAATGGAAGGTAAAGAACGGACGGTGAGGAAATTCAGGATGTTTTCCAGTCTTTTTTGTGTTGAAACTAACACCGGTTTAACAAAAATTGATTTTTTTACTTATACTCCACTTAAACATATTTATAGAAAAGAAATTTCAATTATTAAGCAAATATTAACCTTAACCATGGGGGATTGTAAGGAAAGTAATAAAGCCATGCAGCTGATTTTACTGGGTTTTTTTAACTTTTGGGCTTATTGGTGAAACATAGCAAAGAAATGCGGCTACAACTGAAATGTGAGTTTTCTGCAATACAGTTTTCATGATTGAAGAATCACTGTAGCTCCATCCAGTGCCTCTCTTCGCCACTTTAGTAATGAGGTCAGTGAATGTACCAAAACCCAGGGACAAGTTTAGGAGAAGAGAAATACACATTATAAATATTAAAAGCCAAAATTTTATGGAAGGAATTTGTTAAGATATAGTATTAGTTCAATTTAAAATACAAATGAATGTAATTTTTAGCTCAAAAATGTGTTAGTTTGAGCCCTAAACTAAAAATGTAACATTCGGGACATGGAAAGGTAAGGAATTTTCTGCATTATTTTGTGTCCTAAACATTTTTTAAAGTTTCTTTACTTTAAAATTCCATTTTGCAATTATATAAGGACCTGTCTATTAGTATAATAAGAAAAAATTGAAAAGAAATATTAATTTTTTTTAAAGTTATGCCCAAGGAACATAAAATTAAAAATTATGGTAGAATTGCCCATATCCCTCAAAGCATACACCTTTGTGTGGCCTGATTCTAAAACAATAACCAACAACAAAGTCCTTCCCCTTAAGGTGAGGGGGGGGGGGGAAGGATGAGTGCACATTCATTCTTGAGCTACCCTATTTCTGTCAGTACCCTCCAAGTTTTTAAAAGTTTGCTGATGGAGCCATTGTCGACTGATTTTTAAATGGTACAGGATTAAAATTAAATTTTAAAAAAATGTTTATTAATTATAATTTCAGTGTTTTGTTTGTTCTTATGATTTGTTGATTGTGGTTCTTTTTGTAAAATGGTAAGATGGTTAAATTGCAATTTTTCGTATAACTTGAAATTTCTAAAAGTAACTGTAAGTTGTTACTTTTCATATTAAGTAACTGTAATTAGTTACTTTTTATATAAAATAACTAACAGTTACTTATATAAAAAGTAACTGTAATAGTTACTTTTTTAAGTAACTGAAGCAGAGTTACTTTTTAAAAGTAACTTTACAATCCCTGTTAAAAACCGAATAATATTTTTAACAAAATATTAAAAACTAATTATGATAGTACCATTTGTTTCCCTACATATTTCTTTATTTAGTAAATATTGAAATCAAAGTTGGACTTTAAACTTCTTTAAAAGGAACTTATTTGTAAAGTTATATCGTACTAACTTCTGCAATTGTAATTTTGGCTGCTTTACACATGGGCACATTGAAATTCTGTGTTGATTTTCTATAAGAAAGAGGTATGTATTAGAATATTGTCCTATTGCCAGAATATTAAAAAATATAATTTAGAATAATAACCATAACACTTTTAAAATCCATAGTATTAAGTAATCATTTGATTCAAATGATTCTGAAATGAATTTCTGAAATATTATTTTAATAACAAAATTCCAAACCAGAAAAAGAGCATTTTAGAAAACTTGACCTTTTAAGATAATGAAATTATAGGGTGCGTGTGGTATGTACCAGAAAATGAGCACAACTCCTATATATGTAAAGCAAATTTATTTACACTAACAAAACAACAAAAAGAATCCATTTTTAACGAAAACAACTAACACAATGACAATAGACAATATAGTTAAAACACAATAATTATATTTATCTACAAAAAGCTAGAAAGCTTAAAATTTCATTACAAGTGTTACCTTTTATATCGAAAGATATTTGAAAGTTTAAAAACATAGCCTTATTTCTGAATTATGAATGAATTATGCTATAACATTTTATTCACCGACAGATTAAAAACCTTGTTTATGGTTAACCATTCATTTAAATTTTTCTCCGAATAATCTTTAGTAATTTGCTAATATTAGCGTGTTACGTGTGTTACCAGAATGTTACGTGTGTTACCAGAATGTTACGTGTGTTAGCCAGTGGGTGAATTCTTATTAAATAAGTTCAAATGCTTCACCAAAAAACATGTTAAAAATTAACAATTTATTTGAATTAAAGGTGGCTTAAGAAGGTTATATCAAGAGGACAATTTTTTAAAAAATTGACTGTTAATGTGCCACATATTTAAAACAGTTTTCGATTCTTCAATCATGTGTATGAAATAACTTTAAAGGTGACATTGCAGGTTACTTGTAATTAGGCTCAAATTGTATTTCTAGAATGTGTTGGTCAAAGTTTTGTCAATTGCCTTCAGAATTCTGAATCCCTATTCCATTGTCACCTTGAGCTTGGATTCTTTTGACCCTTGTGTGTTCTTGAAAATCGGACCAGTTTTCAATGATATTTTCATGTAGTTCACCAGCACACTTAGTGTCGTCAAGTTTCTTCACTAAAAGACCATTAAAATCTTTTCCCCATTTTTGCCAAAGTGCATTTACAGATGGGTCAGAATTGGTAACAAATATTACACCGTTTTTGCAAGTATTGCATTCACCCTTCCAACACTTGGAGTCTTTCATACCCGAGGCTCATAACTGTTTGTCCCACCATGGATTGTCACAAAAAAGGTTAAAATCTTTTACTTCCAGAATGAAATTTTCTTGGTATATGCATTTGTATTGGTCACATTTGGGCGCAGAGAGCCGAATTTAGAAAATGAAATCAAATGCTCAGGACATAACAGTTTAAATTTAGCAAAAACTTTCCTAAGATACATGGTTAGATAGCATTTTGTATTTTCTTTTTTTACCTTTGTTCTTCTCGTTAATCCAAACAACTATCTCATCTTTTAAACCAGGCATTGTGTAAACCAGTGGTTCCCAACAGCTCGCGGACCCTAGGGGTCCGGTAGCTATGCCAGAGGGGTCCGCAAGCTGCTATTAGAATAAAAAATATATTAAATATATTTCATAGGAATAACAGATTTTTTTGTTTCGGCCGCTTCCTGCATGAGCAGAGTCTAGCGCAAAACTCTCACTCAAAATTTTCTCACTAACTTCTCTTGGCTTTACTCAGTTGCATACTTAGCTAATGTGTTTGAATACTTGATTGCGTTAAACTTGAGTTTACAAGAAAGAAAATGTAGACATGTTCAAAGTTGGGGATAAGATTAATGCTATGGTCAAAAGTGTCAGATCTCGACGTCAAGGATAGAAAACAAGTCACTAACTAACTTTTCTACTTTAAAACAATTCTTGGAGTCATCAGAGGAGAGTTTACCTGACCAGTACAAGATTGATGTAGCAGAGCCACCACTTTTAGAGAGTATTTCCCTGAACCTGACCCTTACGGCAGATATATTCGAAATCCCTTCAGCTGTGAAGAAATACACAAAATCCAAGGCCTCACTGAAGAAGAGCAAGATCAACTTGTGAATCTGTCCAGCTGTGGTACAATGAAAAACATTTGCATCGGTGATAAAAATACAGACTTCTGGGCATCAGCACGCCAGGACCACAAGAAACTACGAGATAAGGCAATGAAAAAGATCCTTCCATTTGCAACCACATATCAGTGTGAGCAAGCATTTTCTTCCATGTGTTTCATGAAAAACAAATATAGGAATCGGCTCGACATGCGGTCGGATTTCAGAGTGAAAGTTTCAAGTTTGGAACTTAATATTTCAGAAATAATGGACTCAAAGGACATATTTAACTCATCTCATTAAGAACTAAAAATTAAAACTAACTGTATACTGATAGAGTATTCTGTTGTACAATCTGTAAAAAAACACATAAAATATAAAAAGTCTCTTAATTTGCTCTCACTTTTTAATTTTAGGATTAAGAATTAATGGGGGTCCTTGTCACAATAGCGGCTTGATGAAGGGGTCCGCGAGAAAATTTTGTTGGGAACCTCTGGTGTAAACAATATCACTTATATAATAAAAATCGGTAACTATCGATTTTAATTCATCTGAAATACATGGAGAAGGTCTAATATCATTTTCCATTTTCCATTTTTTTACCATCAAATTCTTCAAACGTAGAGATCAATATAAGTCCTAAACGTTTTGCTAATCCAGATACAATAGCAATTTTGTAGCAGCAATTGATGAAGGAAGAATTTTCAAAGATTTACACACTCCTTTTCCTAATGATTGAGGTCTTAAATACGATTGTTTTTCCCTTAGCGTTTGTACATAGTTCTCCTTGTTATTTAATCCAATATATATACTTCGTTTTAGAAGGGAAAGGGAATTTTCATAACCGTTTTGTGACTTTATATTATATACTGCGTCTTTTCGATAACAGTCATTTCCTTCACTCTCTCTTTGCGAAATGATTCAATTTCTTTTTCTTTTCTTGTGCTTGCAATGACGAATACATATTTGCCGTTTTTCGTTCTCTCCATATTTGTATTCTTTCATATTCAGTTAACGGCACTTTTTTTTTGCTTTATCCATGAAATATTTTTTTTTAACTGATTCAAAATAAAATAACAATCGGTCTAATTCTTAAATAATTAGCACTAAATATAAATTCTGTTGTTTTGTCTGTAAAATATTTCTTATAAATTAAGCGACTCAAAACTGACGACTGACTTTATATTATATACTGCGTCTTTTCGATAACAGTCATTTCCTTAACTCTCTCTTTGCGCAATGATTCAATTTCTTTTCTTGTGCTTGCAATGACGAATACATATTTGCCTTTTTTCGTTCCCTCCATATTTTTATTCTTTCATATTCAGTTAACGGCACTTTTTTTTGCTTTATCCATGAAATATTTTAACTAATTCAAAATAAAATAACAATCTGTCTAATTCTTAAATAATTAGCACTAAATATAAATTCTGTTGTTCTGTCTGTAAAATATTTCTTAAAAATTAAGCGACTCAAAACAGAATTCTGAACGACAAACAACGGTTTAGAGACATTTCGTTACGTGTGTTACCATGATTAAATTTATATTCCCAACGGAATAATTGTTGAAAATAAAAATATGTTGGGGTTATCTTTTTAACTTGTGTCCTAGTTAATTTATAAAATATCCTTTTGTAATTTATATTCTCTTTAATTAAATAATTACATGAAAAAATTAGAAGTTTCGTTACGTGTGTTACTTTCCAATTAGATAACTTTTTTTTAAAAACCTACGGTGTAAAATTATTTTTAGAACAAATTTCAAGGGTTATTTAGCAAAAGAAAAATTCTTAAATAGCGATTCCTTGCATTAAAAAAAATTATTTTAAACGTTCTTTAATATGTTTCGATGTGCCATAAAAATACCATTACCAAAACATAAAAATAGTACATTTTGACATGTTTCCAATATTGTTAAAATTTCAATAAATGTGCTTTATAATTGTGAAAACTATCACCATTAATAAAAAGTATGATGTTTGAGGATTCAGAATACATAACATTTTTGACTTTTCAACAAATTTAAATTTTGGGACGATCAGGACCACTTTTCGTGGAGTCGCCCAAGGGCGTTTGATGTAACGCAGCATCCTGTAAGAATTGATGATAAAAATTATATTAGAGTGGCCAAAAATCCATGAAGTTCGTCAACTGTTTTAAGTTTAGGCTAATTTTTGAGAACTTCAACCTTTCCCAGTAAGGGTGACACGCCTTTACTGGAAACCGTGTGCCCTAAAAATTCCAGACGAGTTGGATTGAGAACGATTCCAAACGAGTTTAAACGCTTGAAAACTGCCTTGAGGTCTTTCTTGTGCTCGTCCTTATTGATTGATGCGATCAAAATATCATCAAGATAAGCATAACAGTTTAATCCCCTTAACACCTGATCAATAAAACGCTGAAACGAATATTCCGAAACACAGGTACATGTACTTGTACAAAGCAAATGGTGAAATTATTGCTATTTTTTCAAGCTATTCAGAATCCATTGGGATCTGATGGTAGGCTTTTACGAGGTCCAGTTTTGTGAAGACTGTTTTACCATTAAGGGTCAAAGAAAAGTTGTGAATATGTGGGATCGTGTACCTCTCTGAAACAGTTACACTGTTCAGTCTGCAATAATCTCCACATAATCTGTGTTCACTGGACTTTTTCAGCACTAAGTGAATGGGACTAGCCCATGGGCTTTTTGAAGATCTGATTAGTCCCATGTCCAAAAGATTCTGAATTTCAGCGTTTGCTGCTTTTAGTTTTTCGGGATTTAATCAGCGAGCCTTGAAAACACCGGTGGACCCTTAGTCATGATGCAATGGGTTATACCGTGCTTTTTAGAAAGACAATTTAATTTGGAAGGATTTGTTAAATTTGGGTATTTTTCCAAAATCTTATGCCATAGCGAACTACCGGCAATGGTTTTTATGCCAATGGTTTCTCCAGGAGCACGAGAAGCACTAATTGAACAAGTAGTTAAAGTATCTATTAGTTTCTTATTTTTGATGTCTACTAAAAGAGAGAAATGTTCTAAAAAATCAGCACCAATTATTGGTTGCATAACATCTTCCACAACAAAGGTCCAGGGGAACACTCGTCTAAGGCCGAGGTCTACAGAAATACGACGAGTACCATATGTTGGTATTTTTGTATTGTTTGCAGCGTATAAGGTAATAGCAGTATCTGCTTCTTGGTAAGTATTAGAGTCTCTGGGGAAGACAGAGCAAGAAGCGCCTGTGTCAACCAAGAATCTGCTACCAGATTTCCAATCAGAGACAAAAAGGCGGGGAAAACTGTTGGCTGACGTCCTGCACCATCGATCCAGGCAGTCCGATTAGTTTTCCTGTTTGTCAGAAAACTTACAGGGTTTATTGCAGTTTTTTGCCCTTATGCCAAACTTGTAGTGATACCAACACATGTCGTAATTGGTCCGTCGACTACATGTTCGAGAGTTTTATCTGGAACGAACATGGTTAGAGCTACACTAAGGCGAGCGAGAAAGCCTTTCAGCAGATTTTTGCAACTCCGTAATTTGTTGCTGCAAGGCCTATATGGTCACATTTGTGTCCTTATGCGAAACCTCATTAACGTAGGTCAAATTTGACACTTCGCACACTTTATCAGCTAGTCGTGCTAAGTCGTCAAGAGGTTTATGGACAGGATTTGTTGCACCTGAATTGGAAGTCTCTGCAACCCTAATGACTGAATTACATCAATAGCCATACTGATTCCTGTTAGAGCCTTCATTTCAGAGAGAAGTTTACTAGGACGCAAATCCTGCAACAGAACAGTTAACGTAGCATACTACTCTCTGACTGAGAAAAGTAGCTCTTGATTTTTTTCTTTACGATTAGCATAAGTAGTTGCCGGTTTACTAAGCAAGTCCCGGACACATGACAAAGCTTCAACATCAAGAACAGAAACTAAACAACGGAATTATGCGGCATCGCTGGTTATGCCAGCAACCTCAAAACTAGATTCCAATTGTATGAACCATAGTTTAATCTCTTCCTTCCATAAGGGCGGTGCCCTAAAGCTAGAAATTTGCGCATCCTGAGACGACCCAGTACCAGTATTTTCCGGTGGGGCCATGATACCAAATGTAAACGAATATCAGGACTACATTAATTCGGACTGATAAATACTTATAAAATCAACAAGAGTGCGTGGAAATGCATGTTAAATTGGATTGCAGCCACCACGGCAAAGAAAAATTTGTCTTCAAAACATGTAAACAAGGATATGAACAGTTGCACTGTGTTAATTAGGTAAACCAACAATTGACTAGGTTGAAAACTCGTTCACTAGATAGTAAAAAATTGTGCTACTGAAACTAAGGGTCACCACATATAGGGTGCGTGTGGTATGTACCAGAAAATGAGCACAACTCCTATATATGTAACGCAAATTTATTTACACTAACAAAACAACAACAAGAATCCATTTTTAACGAAAACAACTAACACAATGACAACAGACAAAACACAATTATACTTATCTACAAAAAGCTAGAGAACAAGTGAAATATCCTTGGAGACTTATGCCGTGGCAGCGGCCCATCCGAATGACGCATTCCAGACGAAACACGAGCAAGCAAGAAAAGCTAGCTTGAAAAAAATGAAAAGCTAAAGGACGAGTGAGATATGCTCGTTAGTTTTATAGTCCTGGAGCTGCGCCGATCGTGATGTGCAATCGCCACAAAATGAATAGTTAAGTTCAAGTTTTTAAAGACATATTAAGAACAAAGTATAATTAATATAAACCCCATTAACACTAAAGAATTGGTTAACACTAAAGAATTGGAGTTCCTTACTAAAATAATATTAAATTGATTTGTAAGCCAACAAAGGCTATTGAAAATACATATAAAAGATTATTGAATATTTCAATTCAAGTATTATTAAGATAGCCTCTTTTCTTTAAATAGAAGTTAAGGTTGAATGAAATATTAACCTAAATATCAGATTTCCAAATTTGT